>UYYG01000182.1:0-45929 GCA_900625125.1 Dracunculus medinensis | reverse complement strand
TTAAGTTCTTCGTTGACCTTTGTAAGTATTTCAACAGATCTAGTTAAATACACAATTAGATCTTGTTGTTTTTCATATTTCTCAGTAATGGAAGCTAGTTGTGACCTCATATCCTCGATAGTTTTATTTAAACAGCTAATATCATTATTGGAAACGGTCCCATTTATTGCTACTTTTTTCGGTGCCATTTGGAATTTCCTTTTATCTTATAAGTGCCCAGTATAAAACGATAATAACAATATACTTTTAGAAAGAATATCTTTTAGACAAATGCAATAAGAATTTAGCGAAGCACAATATAATATAATAGAAATAATGAATTATTGACGGAGAGAATAACCGACACCACCGCGCACGAGAATAGCAAATGCTAAATATTCAATTTAGGAATAAATTGAATATTTTTACAGAAGGAATAGGAAATACTAGAAAATCCAGCACATAATGATTCAAAAATATAAATAAAACCAAAAATTTTAGGTTAATAAAAATTTCCAAGAATAGGATTTTTACAAGGATTTTTCTTCTTGGAAGCAATATAGTCGTATTTAGATGGGTTAGACCCATTTCTAATATTCATTTTTGTCCAATTTTGCATTTCTACCAGAATAATTTGATTAAGAATTTCGTTAATTGCTAAACCGTTCTTCGCTGATCATCGTAAAACTGGACATTTTGCCATAAAAGGCTTTTAAAAATTACCATAAAATTGTCAAACTTATTCATTATTTAGTACAAATTAATCAAGAAAAATTAAGAACATTTATAGTTTAATTCAAATTCAAAGTTTCAGTTCAAAGTGAAATTTTTTACAATAATTAATAGTTCAATAGCAAAAATGAAATAAATGAAATTTGCCGTTATTTGATGAGAAGGTACAAATAAAAATATCAGATATTATCTAATTATCAAGATTTTATCTTAAGATTATCTAAAGAATCATGAAATGAAAAAGCAGAAGTAATATAACTGCTGAAAAATCATTTAACAACAATTGATGTATTATTTTATTAAAAATGGAGCAATAATTCGAGGGCTTCTTTTTTTGTCGATGCTTTTGGGCCAAAGATGAACCGATAGTTTCAATTTCGCTGATTGACGAAATATTTCGAAATAAAATGTTCTTAGAACGATATGAAAAAATTATATAAAAAATGAACGAAACGAATAAACAAAATCAATTAAAGAAACGAATCATGCGTATCAGGAATCATGAATGATAACTGAAAGAAAAAAATTCTTCAGGAAAAAAAAGATGGACAAGTTTGCAAAACAAAAAGCAGCCACATGCACTGAGGCAGAATGGCTGCCTCGCGATGGGTTTCGTTCATCGCATTAAGTTGCATCTGCGAAAAATAAAAGAAAAGGAATTATTTTTTAGTAGATCATGATGAAACGAAACGAAATGTGACTAAATATTAGAAATCAATAAATATTTTACTTATACTTATTATTATTACTATTTAAATATAAGTAGCTATTTTTTCGCAGTTAGTCTATTATTTGTGAAATGATGAATATCATTTCTCATCCTTCTTTCTTCTAATAGCACTTCTAACACCACTTTTGGTTTGGCTAACTTAGCTCGCCTGCCTGCCTTTATGCCTAATTTGTAATTTAAGAAAAAAAATCCAAATTACTACAAAAAGTACATCTCATTTTCGGTTTTTTATTATTAAACTTTTCAAAATTATCAAAATTGCTATGGTTATTTCTTTTTGATCAAACAAGAAGAAATCAAAAAATCTTTAGAAAATGTAAAGTAAAAAAAACGACTTCTACATTAAAATACCCCTCCACCTATCAGGCAATTATACCATTTCAAGCAAAATTGGCATTAATAAATGAAATATCATGGATTAAATATTGGTGATCTATAGAATACAGATAAATGAACAGCTCTCATCGTTAGGTTTTGGAGAACTGTTAGCAAAGTGAGAGAATTTTACCAGAGAATCATCTAGGAATAAAACATAGGTCCTCCACATCACTTGTCAGAAGTAGAGGATTAAAGCATAACGCTTGAAACGATAATCTAGGTAATACACAGTGGGCTATGTTACCACACTATCAACTGTAAAAGATAAACAATAAATATAAAATAAAACCAAGAATAAAAAACCCAACTGTCTAGCATCAATAAATCAAATAAATAATGCAAAAATATTTCGCTGAAACGGCAAAGAGCAAGCTTTTTCTTTTTTCTACAATATATGCAAACTTTTTATATTACATATTACATATATCACATATTAAATATTTTATTACATATTACGATCAGGAATGACATGCTTTTTGCTAGTAAATACTTGCTTTTATTGCTAATTGTTTAAGCATGCAAGACTTCTTTCTTCTTCCAATAGCATTCATCATTCCTGGTCGGGTTAGCTTTACTAGCTATCAATAAGAATTTATGTAAGGAAAATATTGTAGTTCAGCTATTTCTATATTCAGATATACAGCACAAACCATCGATGTAGTAACAAGAGGTGATCTTTTCACCTTTCTATTTCTAAATAAATGAAAAATTTTTTAATAATTAATCAGAAATTTTAAAAATCGCCATTATTGATCTGTGACCAGCCACCGAAGGAAATTCAACTTTTTATCACCAAAATACGATTGATTATGCATAATTTACAATAAACATGGTGAATATTCGTCAAACTTTTGTCGGAAAATTTAAAAGATTAGATATAAGTTCAGTTGTAAACTAAAACAGTAACATGATAACGAGTAATTTGGCTAATTTTTGAAGGAATGTTCCTGCTGTAAATATTGAACAGAGAAATCACTCACTACCTTATAAAAGAATAAAACATATGAAGCAAAATTCATGGAAGGCATGGCATTAGCACAACAGTTTTTGTTTACAACAGTTATCAAAGATTAATCCTTCAATAATTTGAATTGAGGAATAAGACACTGTTCAACAACAAAAATTAAAATTTCATTTTTCACCAATATTATTCTCAAGGAAAAAAAATGATTCAGCACTACAGGCCGTCTAAAAGCATTCAATTTTTGAAGAGCAAAAACTCATTTTAACCTTTCGATTCTTATCATTTATCGCTCATCAATCATCTATTTTTTATTTGCCTATCAAATGTCTATTACCATTTTCAGATTTAATTTTTCATACACTAAAAATAATTTTACCTTTGAAGAAATATTTTAAAAAAGACTGCCCTTTATATTATTATTTAAAAATATTTATTTAAAATATAAATATTTATTTAAAAATAATAGATAAAAATCAAATAAATAGTATTTAGATACACTATGATCATGCGCCACGATCATGTTCTAAATGAAAGGACACGTAATGCTGGAAAAATTACTTTGTCGACCCATTTGGAAATATTTTGCACTAATTCTCGTCGGTTGCTTATTTTGCACCATCAATTCATTTTTTAATATGATTTTTATTATCGTTTTTAGTATTTAACATTTTCTAACTACATATTCTCCACTGACTATTGGCATGACCCCGCCTTCGCGCATAACGATTAGTATAAATAGTATAAATGAGTTGCCAACGTCAGATTATTTAATGGCACCCTAATGAGATTTATTTTAAATATTCATTTATTTACCACAAATCCACAAATTTCAGCAAAAATTTAATCAAGCATATCTCTATTTCCATTACAGTATTTATAAGTTTTCAACCTAGTTTCCTTACTCTTCCAAAATTTCCTAAAAGCGACGCTTTTCAACTTCATGACTAAAGCACAAACCATTATAACGAAAGTCTTTCGAATATTATTCGATTAAAATTCGCAAAATTTGGTTTGTTTCGATAGCGACGATACTAAAATCATTATTATGAATGAGAAAATATGAAAAAACTTATCTAGTCAGTTTCCTTAACAATAGTCCTGATTTCGAAACATGTATAGTTCGCAAATACTTATTGTGCTACAAAAGTAGTTTGAGATCTACATAATCGATAATAATGTTGATGGAAGTTGATTAATATTAAGGTCCATAACAAGGATTTGCAAAGTGCACATTTTTTTCAGTACCATTCAAAGTACTATTGGATTACATGGAATATCTTAATTTGATGAAATTTGATGCAAATTTATGGGCGTACCATTACCTTTCGCTCAGATATTTATTTATTTATTGAAAACCAGCCAAGCAGGGCGCAAACGCCATATGCTTGTGTTAATAACATCAGTTAAACTAATAACTAACAAATAATAAGAATTAATGATAGAAACAAAAAATAATAATAAAAAAAATAAAATTAACAATTTAAAGATGAAAAAAAGAGGAAATTACAAGATAATATAATATAGTACAATTCGAAATAACTATAATCGGATGGCAAGAATCGAGATTTCACACTTCCTGCATGATCTGAACTTTTTAAACAATATCATAAATAATATTATCTATTCGTTTTTTAAAGATAGCTAGGGATGGCGCACAAGCTATGTCGTTCGGTAATTTATTCCAGAAATTAATATTACGAATAAAGAAACAATGAGTCCTTAGTTTAGATTGGTTTTACACATAGGTTTTAATAATTTTAGCCCATAAGTTCTTGTTGGATTTAAATTTAACCTAAAATTATAATATTTTTGACAATCTAATTTAACATAACCATATAAAATCTTATAAGTATAAATTAAATCTTGTTTAATACGACGAACTGACAGAGATTATATAAATTGTAGAAGTTATATTGTAGAAGTTTTCTTTTATAATTAAAATTGCAAATAGGAGAGAGGCGTCATACAAAATATTTTTGGAGTCCTTCAATTATTTTACTTGATTCACGATATCTTGGGGAGCAACATGTAGCATTGTAGTCAAGAATTGGCCGAAAGAACGCTTTGTACACTTTGATAAGAAAATCTTCAGTTTTATTCTTAAACGAAAGAAAAATAAAATTTAGTATTTTTGAGGATTTTTTTATACTTATAAGATTTGGTTCTGCAGTGAAGGTCGAAATCGAGATTTTCATCCATGATTATTCCATGTTCCGAAATGTGAGATTCTACTGATTATATTGCCATTAATAATAAGATTAGGAAAATCGAAAAATTTAGAATTGATATAAAGAATACTACATTTTTGAAAGGAAAGGGTAATTTGCCTGTCATATAGCCAGCTAGCTGTTCTGTTAAGGTCATCCTGCAGTGGGGATAGGCTATCTGATCTACCATGAGAATAATAAATTTTACAATCAACAGAAAATAAAGATAAATACCACATTGGTGATTTCATTTATATATAATAGAAAAAGCAATGGTGCAATACAACTACCTTGGGGAACACAAGATTTAACAGGTTTTGTGTCAGAGAGAGTGTTGACGAGTACGGCTTGGTGACGGTCTTTTATGTAATTTGATACCCGGTTATAAAGGGCTCCTGTAATGCCATAACTATTAAGAGTGATCAATAATTTGCTATGACAGCATCAAAAGTTTTAGCCAAATCTAGATACACAACTGATACTATTTTACCACTGTCAATTGATGCAGACCAATCGAAAAAATTTGCCAATATTTGTGAAGAAGTGGATTTTTTTGCACAAAAGCCATGCTGATTAGGGGATATAAAATTACTGGCATCAAGATAAGTAACCAATTTGTTGCAAATCAACCTTCCGAGTACCTTGCTACCAACGCAAGTTAGGCTAATCTATAATTAGAAAGGTCACAGGTGTTTCCTTTTTTATGAATGGGAATTATATGAGACAACTTAAAAATTTTGGGATTAAAGCCAGATTTCATAATATCCTTATAAATTAGAAATAGGAGAAGACTCAGAGAGACTGCGCATTTTTTATAAATTATTTGTGGAATGTTATCGGTACCAGCTGAAATGGACGGCTTAAATCTATTTAAGGCATCATAAACATCCATTAGTGTTATTTCAATCTCGCAGAGAGAAGTGCAACAAATTCTATTTAAAACAAGAAGCATGAATATCATCCTCAACAAATGCACTAGAAACATATTGATAAATATGCAATATCAATATCAGAGGTGATCACACTATCATTATGTTGCGGAATTAATCGTTTACGTGGATTTGAAAATTTTCTTTTGATGTAGGTCCAGAAAGAATTTCGATTGATATTTAAAATTTGCTCCTCTTTATTTGAAAAATAATTATGAACGGCACCACGGAAACTTCTTAAACATTCTTTATATGTATGCAGAGGGGTTCACTTGGCAATTTGGTTAATTTGTATTTATTATAAAGCTTCTTGACACTTCTTTTAAGAGATTTTAAAAAAATGGGAATCGACTTAACGCTTTCTTTTCTTAGAGGGATAATATATATGATTCATTGCATTTTTTGACAATGTTCTTCATATCCATTACTTTAGATTTTTCTTTCGCTCTCGACAAGAATAGATATCGAGTTAGATAGCTGATTGATTATCTTTCTCATAGTTCATAATGACAGTAAACAATCTGATCTTTCTTTCAACAATTACCACTACCACAATTTATTTTCACTTTTTTTGATCCATAAAGAAAAATGATAATTCGAATTAGTGGTGGAGTAATAAGAAAAAAATTTGTGGAGTACAACAAAGCAAGAATATAGAATATGTATGTATAAATGACCAATATAATAAAGACCAAACAATAATGTCGTATGTGGCAGGGAAAAACGCATTTCTAGCTGCCGTGATCCGAGTGTAATATCATTTTTTGCCTGTCCATTTGGTATTAGAGTGGACCCAAGGTATTTGAAATCGGGCACTTCCTAGACAGGCAATGAATTTACAGAAGCATGAATGAAAAAGAAGCATTTTATCAGCTTCTTGTGCATAAGACGAAAAGACTTTCGTTTTATTTACATTGATCATGAGTTTTATTCTTGGTGCAGTTTTTGACACGTTATTTAACATTACTCGCATTTCGTCATAACTATCAGCAAAAAGGACTACATCATCTACGTATTCAAGTTCTGTGCGTGATACGATGCTCTGGACTGATTTGGACACCTCTTGAGTGCCGACAAGCGGTGTCCATTATCCAATTTATAGCATAGTTGAATATTGTAAGGAAAAGAATGGAGAATTGACGGACATCAGTTCTTATTTCGAAGGAATCTATCAGTTCCTCATATATACAGAATTGCGCCAATGTGCATCAATAAAATGCCTTTATGAATCGAATGATCTTCTCTGGAACATCGTCGCATTCCATCACCAAAGTGCTTCTCTATCAATTGAATCAAAAGCAGCCGCAAAGTCGATGAAACACGTAATAGTGGGTTGCAAATATCTGAAGCGATGTTCCAACACCTTTCTTAATGTGAATATCTGGTCAGTACAACGCGCCTTGTCTGAATCCAGCTTGATTAGGACGCATCCTGTTGTCCCGTACTTTCGGAATTCTTTTATGTAAAAGGGAAGCAAAAATTTTCACTGAGACGTCTAGTAGGCTGATTCCTCGATAATTGTCGTAGTATGTCCTATCATCTTTCTTGAGAATTAGGAGCAGAATTGTTTTGCTCCAATCATCTGGCAATATATTATTTCTTCCATACCAGAAAGTATTTATTGAAGGTGCATTATAAAGGATGATGGACAACATGTGAAGAGACTATTTCCCCCGGAGATTATTTTCTTTTTGGTCTTAAGCTTGCGGATAACGAAAATTACTTCTTCTTCTTCTGTTGGCGATCCGCAATTGGAAACATATAGTTTGACAAACGTATCAGCTATGTCTTGGTTAACAGATGGTGCATCACGATTAAGTTTGGCCTCAAAGAATTCTATTGAGGCGATCCTTAATAATCTTAATAGGCACAACATTGTTATCCCTTATGATTTCATTAATCATTCCACGAGTTATAGTTGCTTTATGATGAAGGCAGAGTAGTATCCTATTATCGTCTAATCGAGCCGTTGTCTCCATTCTCAAGGTCATGTCGCTCCAATAGTGATTTCTGTCCCGCCCTGCTGTTTTCGTTGCAAATCTTCGAAGTAGTCAGAATCAACAGACATTCGTGTTTTAGCAGCTTTTTTAGATAGTTGGACGATTGCTTCAGATACCCAAATAGCGTGGCTGATCTTCGGAGACATTCCTTGTATGGATCAGTATTCATTTGCCATTCTCAGAAAACTCATTGATATTTATATCATTGAGATGCTTCAATAATTCAATTTTAAATTCGCTCATTGTCCCCGAATTTTTTAGTTTAATACAGTTGAAGGATCTTGGGGGATGTTGTTTCTGCGAGTCGTTTTATGCGGACTGGCTCGAACCATAACATGGTCAGATCCATGAAGGTTGCCTGTTTCAACGTCGCGATAGGAGTGGTGACTATCTAGCACAGATTTCTTCCAGCGGCGACTAACTAAGGTATAATCAATCTGATTAATGTTGGTTATCAGGGGAGTTCCACGTGACCAGATGTTTTCTACGATGCCGGAAGCAAGCATCAGTAAAGAAAGTTCATGCTTTCGGCATAACGAAGGCATTTTCCATTGCACCGGTGCACCGGTCTCCGATATCATCTTTGCCAATTTGCCGAGATCATCGCAGCGGCATTATGATCTACACGCCCATTCCAGTCATCTCCGATAATGGCCATGTAATGTTCAGGTAGAAATTTTGTTAGCAGTTGAAATTCTGCATAGAACTTATCTTTATCACGGTCATCTGCTGACAGAGTTGGGGCATAGGCCGAGGTATTATAGAACTTACCTTTAAAACGAATATAGGTCACACGGTCGCTTACCGGTTTTCACTCAATCAAAGTGGAATGAAGTTTGTTAGACATGACAATTGCTAATGCGAATAACACATATTTTACTAAACTTTATTTGACTATAAATAACACAAAAATATAAATATTCCAGGAAGGAAGAAAACAACGAATGCGAAACAACAAAATTTCATTTTCTTTTCAGAAAATAACCTGTTGTTTATCATAATTCCCAACATCTTGTAGAAGCTAAATCAGTCTGACCAGAAATGTCGCAAAAGCGAGTGGAAAACTAGTTTCACTCTCGGAAACTTAAAAAACTCTAATGCGCAAAGGATGTTTTTGAATTTTGATGTTTATAATTCGTTTTTTTTTCTATTTCTCGGAATTCACTATCACCGGAGATAAAATTTGAATGTGAAAGTATTAGAATCGTAAACTGGAAATTAAAACATTTTCCATTTTGTAAACGACAATGTACAATTAAATGTACAATACCATTTCTGATTAGGTTCGCTCCACTGGCTATCAATATTAGTAGTTGAGTTTTTCCCAACCGGAGATAGATACATCTAATATCTAGGTTTATATAGAAAAACCTTACAGGAGATTTTCCATCAATAAGACAACACTCCCATCGTAGGCACAACCTGAACTTTGCCGCTCGAGATTATTATCTGAGCGAGAACTATTCGGCTATATTACCCATAAAATGCACTAATAAATGAATCTCCATTGATCGCAATTGGACTAACTTTATTTTACTCTTTTTGGAGGCAGCCTTCATGGATCTGACCATGTTACGGCCCGAGCCAAGATCCGCATAAAACTGACAACTCGCAAGAAACAGTATTCGCCGAGGTCAATTAACTATCTTAAGCTAAGCAATTCGGAGATAATGAAAATACATTTCAAACTGAATTATTGAACTGAAGCACATCAAAAGTATAAGTATACAAGTATTAATGACTTTTATGGAACGGTAAATGAATGCTGGTCCCAATTAAAAGAATATCTCCGAAAGTCAGCCACTTCTGTGTTAGGGCATAATAGTAGGAAGTGCGCAAGTTGGCTATCGGAAGAAATTATCTAACTGCTTGAAAAAACTGCCAAAGCACGAAGTAGATCATGATTGCCGGATGATTCGAAGAAATGCAACGAACAGCAGGGCGACACAGGGCGACACAGAAATCACTACTGGAGTGACATGGCCTTGAGAATGTAGGCGGCGGCTCGATTAAGCGATAATAGGAAATTATTCTGTCTTCTTCATAAAGCAACCATAATTCGGGAAACGATCAGTGAAATTGTAAGGGACAACAATGGCGTTCCAGTCAAGAGCATTAAGGACCGCCTCATAAGATGGAAAGAATTCTTTGAGGTCAAACTTAACCACGAAGCGCCATCTGCTACTCTAATTCGCTCATCGAACCATACGCTTGGAAACACGAACCACCAATAGAAAAGAAAATAATCTGTCATCCATAAGCTTAAGGCCAATACAACTCTTGGAGAAAATGGTCTTCGGATCGAATTCTTCAAATCTTACCCATCGCCCTTCAAATCACATCTTAACAAATGTGCTCTGGTATAGAATAATAAAACAATACCAGATAAATGGGGCAATACAATCTGCTCCCAATTCTCAAGAAGGGTGATAGGACATGCTGCAACAATTGTCGAGGAATCAGCCTCCTAGACAACTCCGGGAAAATTTTTACCTGCAATTTTTACATTGAAAATTTTTTCCCTTCTGCTAAATAGATTCATGGCAACACGAGATAGCAGGATATATCCTAGCTAAACTAAATTCAAACCGGAACGTGCTTATGCTAACTAGATATTTACACTAAGAAGAATGATGGAACATCGTTTCAAATAGCAGGAACCTACCGTCACTCGCTTTACCGATTTTGTAACTATCTTCAATTCGAATGATAAAGCAAACATCCTGAAAGTGATGGAATGTGACGGTGTCCCAGAGAAGATCATTCGACTTATATAAAGGCATTTTATCAGCATACTCTGGCACAAGTCTGTCTATGGGGACTGATTCTTTCGAAATAAAAACTGGTATTCCTCAAGACTGCGTCCTTTCCCTTACAATATTCAACTATGCGATAGACGCATAATGGACATCGCTTGTCATCACTCACGAACTGTACAAATCAGTATAGAGCATCGTATCACGCACAGATCTTGAATACGCTGATGATTTAGTCCTTTTGGCTGACAATTATGACTAAATGCTAATAATGCTAAAAATGTGTCAACAACTGTAGCGAAAATCGAATTCAAACTCAGAATTAATGTCAATAAAACGAAAATTTTTTCGTTTTATATATAAGAAAATGTAAAACGCTTCTTTTTATAAACTCATTGCCGATTGAGGAAGTGATTTTAAACATCTTGGGTCTACTTTAATACCAAGTGGATGGCTAAGCAAAAGACAAAATTACAATCTGGATAATGGCAACTAGAAATATCTTTTTCCAGTTGACGAAACCTTTATGGAGTCGACGCGAAATCATGTAAAAACCGGTATCTACGTAGCAGCGATTCTTTCTGAACCATCACAGAGCGTCACCTTCATTGGTTAGTGCACATTCTTCCTTGTCCACCACCAGAGTTGTCGTCACTTGCTGAGCCCTGATAGATGGCATCAAAAACGAGGTGAACCAATCAAGAGCTGGACTGACATGGTTAGGAAAGATTTTGAAAATATAGGCAGGCCAGCAATATATGGATTTAGGCAATGGAAAAAGGAATTGGTTCTATTACTGCCAACGATGGCATAAGATTGCGCAATTTGGAAATGTCTTACCATAGCCAGTGGGGCCAGTCTAACCAGTAATGGTGAGAACTATTAGAAGAAGAATGCTAAAGAAATTAACATGAAAGCTTAACAACATAGAACCAGCTGCTTACAGTAGGCTCTCAACCAGACTGGTTAACACTGGTTAAAAGATGATATCATGAATAATATATACTTCTAATTATTGATCAATAATCCGCCTTTCTACAACATGGAAAGAAAGTACAATTAAACATCATAACCATCAATCTATAAGGCTATATGAGTTAGCACATGAGTACAATTTAAAAGGAACAACATCAGAGGCACAAAATACCAACTGCTCATAGATAAGACAGTCGTTCAAGACTCAAAATCCCGATATGGATATGGATCTATGAATGTCTGGCTCTATACAAAACCAAAAGGATTTTCAAGATATTCACTAAGAACTTAATGCAACTGTGGAAAACAACAGTCAGCTCAAAACAATTTGCACAAATAGCTAATAAATGCGGCACATATCAAGATGATTTTGTCCTCTATTGTTCTGCATAGGTGTATGTTCCCTCAGTCAGATAATCACTAGAAGCGTATACGGATACAAAATCAAAAAGCTGTCATTAGCCATCTCTACATGGATAACATCATGTTATATGCAAAAAGTGAACGAAATATTGACTGCATCCATTTGAGATCTGCAATGAAGACAATGGGATGTTATTCGGATTATAGAAATATGGCCAAATAATGTGGAAGACAGGAAAAATAATAATGAATAATTAGGGTAGACCTAAATATCACCAAAGAATAAGATAAATCAATCTCACTGGGAAAGACAAAATCCATGCCATAAACGTATATGCCCTGTCAGATATTAGGTAAACACCTGGCACAGTAAGGCGGACAAAGGAAGACAAAGGAGGCTGCTGATGCAAAGAGCAGGAAACTCCTCATAATGCATGGAAATTTCCAATCCAAGTCCAACACCTAAAGATTATACTATGCCAGCAGCACGGGCCTTGGTAAGTGTAAAAGCCACTGTCTTGAATGAAACTCGAAGCATTCAGGAATATATTAGCAAGATGACATGATGAGATGAGCTGCTTAGAGAAGGATATATAGACAGTGGAGAAAGACTAAGCAGAACTACCATGGCAAAGCAAGGCCCTCTACGGATTGCATCATCGACAGATAGCTGAAGTGGGCGGCATTATGAAATTCTGCCAGTGGCTGGAAAAGTCTGGACTAAAAGACTAAAAGGCAATACTGAGACATTGATTACATCAGCACAAGAGCAGACACTAAGAACCAGATCCATTGAAGCAGGAATCTAGTACGTTAAATAAATAAAGATCTCATGGTATATTCCTTCAATCATTTTCTACTACCACGATATCTGATTGATTGGCTAGTGTTTGCTTGGCTATCTGGATAGGGAAGTCCAACATGATCTTGGCCTTATTACTCACGATTTTCTAGAGTTCTAAACTAAGCTATATGAGGTATTGCTGTAGACAATGCCCAGTTATTTGATTATAACTTACAGCGTATTCCTGCCTGAATTTTCATGCCACTATGTGCACGTCAGTTTCTGAAAGTTTTTTGCATAATCTGCACCTTGAACCGTGTTTGATGTGATTGCTTCAATGGATCTGATGTTGGCATATTGCTATAATCAATCCTCAATAATGTTTTTTTCTAACCACTGATAAGATTTATTGCTATTTGTCGGTGTTATTACCCATGGAAGTTCTTGCTTCACCATGGTATATCTTTTATTTGGTCCGATGTCTATAGATGTCAGGCATCTCCCTCAGCATCTTAGCATTTAGTGCCATCTTGCTGATATATTCCTGAATGTTTCGCTTCACCCAAGACAGTGGCTCCCTCACCAAGTTCCACCAGCCCTCTTTCTGTTCAGTTTCTGAATTTGTCTCACTTTTTCTGCACGTTAAAACTCTGGCTGTGGAAAACTCTGGCTAATCTTTTACGTACTAAAAAAATTTATCCTTCAAAGAAACGGAATCACAGAGTATCACGAACGGAATCTAAAAGAACAATAGGACTTAAAACACAAATTTGAAGTAATTTATCGTAATTTTAAATTTAAAATATATTTCAGAAGTGCCTCCACCTCCTTCAAGAAAAATGCCTGGATTAAAAATGTCAAATTAGCACTCTTGGTCCGTCTTTCCCCAAAATCGAAAACCCCAGTGGAACTAGTAAAACTAGAAATAATGCATATACTTATGAGATGTATTTCGCGTGCCAATTTTTACCAGGAAATGAAAATAAAATTTATTAAATCGAGATGATGATAAGAACCACTACACCAGAGATACCACACTTAACATCAAATTGTCGAAAGATGGTAAAAAAATATAAGATATATGAAAATAACATTTGGTAACCCACGAGTACGTTTGATTCAAATTAAAAATCGTCAACAAAAAATTACGACTGTTTACGAGCAAAATCTTTATAAAATAAGAATTTTTATATAATCAGACCTAACAGCATAAATAAAAAACCAGGTTTTTTCCATAGCTAAGCTTGAGGATTTCGGAACTTTTCTCCAGCATAAACCGCTGCAGCTCCTAGTTCTTCTTCGATACGTAACAGCTGATTGTATTTCGCGAGACGTTCGGAACGGCAGGGTGCACCAGTTTTTATCTGTAATATAACTTATATATAATTTAAAATATTCAATAATTGACACTGAGATAATTATTTACCAAATGAAATTACACACCTGGCCAGTGGCAAGACCAACAACTAAGTCAGCAATAAATGTATCCTCTGTCTCACCGGAACGATGAGACACCATAACACCCCATCCGTTGCTGCGTGACAGCTTTGCAGCCTCAATCGATTCAGTAACTGATCCAATTTGGTTGACCTAAAATGAAAACCAAAATGAAATTTAAAACAGATATAACTTAGTACATAGATATTTCCGAAAAAACTATATACCTTAAGTAAAAGACAGTTGCAAGCTTTTTCTTCAATAGCTTTCATAATTCGTTTGGGGTTAGTGACAGTTAAATCATCACCAACGAGTTGGATATTAGTATTAGCCTTTAGTTTAGTCCAATTTGTCCAATCATCTTGGTCGAAAGCATCTTCAATTGATACTACAGGATATTCCTGAAAGATAAGCAAAATCCAATATTCAACACAATGTTCATTATAATCATTAGAAAAATATTTACTCTGATAAAGGACTGATAAAGTTCGGCCATTTCATCACCAGTTTTCCATAAACTTTTGTCTGAATTCGGATTCTTGAAATCCAAATCATACTTTTTTTCGGCTTCCTATAACTTGATTATCAAGCTTCTCTGACAACTAACGGATAATTCTATGAAAACTTCACCTTATGATTAAAAAACACCGTAAGAAAAAAATATACCCATATATTTTTTTCAATAATATCCCTTAAAAATCTGAAAGCAGTGAAAAAAGTTTAATGAATCTAAATGAGAAAAAATTGCCTTGTAAAATTCAGAAGCCGCAACGTCCATTCCGATTGATACTTTTCCAGTGTAACCTGCTAATGCAATAGAAGTGTTGAGCAAATCTAAACCTTCTCTATTATCTTGAATATTTGGTGCGAAACCTCCTTCATCACCAACAGCAGTTGCATCAAGACCGTAACGTTTCTTAATTTCCGCCTATAACCAACAAATCTGTGAATTATGACTCAAAGAACCTACAGATGTATTCGAACCTTTAAACAGTGATATATTTCTGATCCCATACGCATAGCTTCACTGAATGATTTCGCGCCGACTGGTAGAAGCATGAACTCCTAAATTTTCAAACTTTTATATAAAGTACGAAATATTTCTGCGACACAATAAGCGCCAAAACTTCAGTTTTAGCAACAATATAATAAAATAATCAAAGTGAATATGAAATTTAAAATTCAAATGTAATTAAGCCTTTTTAACCAAAAAAGTGAAACAGAAAATAAAATTACCTGCATAGCAAGTTTATTACCAGCATGAGATCCACCGTTAATAACATTGAACGCGGGTACAGGAAGAACAACTTGCGATACACCGGCTAATTCAGCAATATATCTGTATAACGGCATCCCTTTATGAACAGCTCCTGCTTTCGCGACGGCTAGCGAAACACCGAGGATGGCATTTGCACCAAGATTCGCTGAAAAAAAAGAGGAACTTTTCGGATAATGGTGAAAAAACCAGAGCACTAATATTACCCTATCAAAAATGTTTAAAAAAACTACATTTATTTTCAGTTCCATCAAGTTCCAACATGAATTTATCGATTTCGGCTTGCTGAGTTGGACAAAAATTCTGCAAAACAAAATTCTGCTTACTAGTGATAGAAATTTACAATAATTTGAAATATAAATGGAATTTTAAAAAAGTACATAATAATCCAAAATTTGCACACCAGTTTTCTTTGCCCTTTTCTTTAAAGGATACATATTATTTGCCCAACAAGGAAAAGATACTTTGGAGACGATCGCTGGCCCAATTTTTGCATTAATGTTTGCAACTGCTCTGAGAACACCTTTACCATGATGCACATTTTTATCCAAATCCCTCAATTCTAGAGCTTCATGCACACCAGTGGATGCACCACTTGGAACAGCAGCTCGAAAAACGCCTAAAAAATTGATCAGTTAGTTCTCCTTCTAACCAATTTCCTTAAAATATCCCATATATACCTTCTTATTAAATGCAAAATTTTCTATATTACCGTGAATCAGCAGCCACCCAGGTTTCACTTTGAATGACAAACATGCCCAATGATAAATTTTGATGGACAGGAATCGGACTTATGTATAAATATCTGTTTACGAAATAAAGATTTTCAGCCAACAAATTTTGAACTTTATGCCACAAAAAAAATTTCAAATTTCAAAATTCACCTTTTTCAGTAGATAAATCAACTTCAACAGTTGGATTACCACGAGAATCATAAATCTGACGAGCGTGAATTCGGTGAATCGGCATCGTTTCTAAAGATTTTTTAAACAAAATTAAACTGCAGCTTACTGGAAAATAATACATTAAACAACGAATGATGCTTTGAAAAACTAATCATATACTACCTTCAGCCAATAATAATTTATAATAATCTGTATCTTATGAAAAATAATTTATGCAAAAGCTGAATACCTTTCGCCAAAGAAGTTCAAACCTACGAAATATTGCAAAATACAAACTATAGTGCCGCGTAACACTGGCGACGTGAACCACACTGTCGCGGATAAAAAACCGCCCAACTATTCAAATGTATTTTTATAATGAATAATCCAACAAAATTTTTATTTTTTTTTACGAGCAATTAAATAATACTTCGAACTATTTCAATTTCAAATAGAAAATTCGATGAAATAACAGAAAAAAATGCTTCTTATATATTTTCATGACCTAACGATCAAAATTTTTTTTATTTTATTATTATCGATTACTGATGGACGGATAAGCGAACTGAATCACTGCTTTGAAATGGTTGGCAAATAGCACACTTTACTTAAAAAAATCTCCCATAAACACAAAAATAAATATTGCGAACTGTACAAAAATTTAATGAAAAGAATCAATTGGAAGATGACAATTTTCTTTACCATTAAATCAACCAGTGGAACTGTGCACTCACTACTCAACGGACATTCTAAAAATATACTCTCTTGTACTGCTCTGCACTCTCTTTCTTCCCCAACTTCCCTGAATGCATATTGTACTATCTACATTTCCACGAATATGAAAGTCTGAAACGTAGTTTACACACTTCCTTTTGGTCCTAATATACCCTCTTCCCCTTTACTTCATTACACCTCTCATAGTCTTCCATACTCCGTGCACACCACCCCCTACGTGCCTCTCTCTCCCCTCCCTCCCTACCCACACTGCTCACACCTCACCGACCACTTTGCTCCCCTCACAATGCCACTCTCAATATAAGCTGAACCGCTCATAAAACTGCAATCGACGAACATAAAAATCGAACGCTAACTGGGGACATGAAATTAGAGATGAATAGTGCGACGAATGCAGCGTGCGGAGAGAAACAAACAAAACAAAATAGTGCGACGTCGAGGATGGACAGAGATAAGAAGAAAATGTGGTAGAGAGAACGATTTGGAGAGCTGCTGAGAGCCTTACGAAGAAACTAGCGAAAGAGCATCAATTAGAGAAATAGGAAACTGAGAGAGCGCAGAAGCGAATAGAGAGCAGTTTACAAGGATGTCTTTGCTTTCTGCCGTGCTTTTTCAATATTTCTCTGACTTAACCAACCATGCAGCGTCTGAACCTCAACAAAATTTGAATAACCTATTAAATCGTTTTTTTCCGAGAAAATCCTAAATTCCCACATTCTTTTGTTCTCACATGGAGTCTGTCTCCTCTCTGTCTTCCATACTCTCTATGCAACTTTCTCACTTTCGCCTCTAACTCAACATTAAACTTAAGTTTTTGCTGTGCCCTGTCTCTTCCTTCTAAAGTACCAAATGTTCTGCCGATGAAAACTGATTTAGTGATAAACTGTTAGATTATTCGGCAATATGGGTGGGATAAGAGCTTAATGGTCCCTCAACAAATGAAGGCCACCTGACAAAAATTACGGATCCCCATTTCAGTTCTTCAAACCTTATTGAAGTAAGTCCACACACGATTCGTTGATAAACTTCTGATAAGCCTATAAACATTCTTCATCGACCTTTAATTGTAGAAAAGAAGAAAAACAGTATTGCAAAAACACCACTGATTTAAATTAGTGATAAAATCAGAGATAACACCACTTCGCACCATCACCTAAGTACCTATCAGAAAACGACCCACCTTTCTATCACCAATCGATCATCCTTGTAAAAATTTCTTACCACCCTAACCAAAAATGGTTACCATCAAGGGTTAAGAATTTCTAAACAACAATAAAATGGTATTTCGATAATTTAATAGATTCGTTTACTAATATTCATACGCTTTGAAGATACTACTTCAAATATAAATTGTTTCATTTACATTTTCTTCCTCCAAATAAAAAGAAGGTTCTGCAAAAGAATAAAATTTGCTTTTGTGAAATTGTAAGTTAGCAATGCCTATTTAATCAGAAATTATGGGATAACGCAAAAAATTCGCTGACTAAGAAATTATCACCTTTCAGCAAATACTGATGCCTTAATTTTGGTATTCGTGCAAATTTTATTCGGCATTTTTTATTAATACGGATCACAAACGTCATTTAACAGTACATATAGCGGCTTCACGACTGTTAAAACTATTTAACGTATAAAAATTGAAATTCATAAAATGATACAAAAAATCTAATACAATTTGCAGAAAACCACAGTAACATGATAGAAAAAATATAAAAAGCCATGCAATCCTCCAATCTATTTGGGAGGCCCAAGTCGTCTAAAACCTTTTAATTTTAAATTATATTTCAAGTTTGGATAACGGTCCATTTTTTCGGCAATCTCTGTATTCCACGGCATATTTGCATCTGGCCGTTTAAAATTGAAAGTCTGATCTTCATAATCGAACCAATCTTTTTTGGGTTGAAACTGCCTGTATATTCGTTGATTACGTATGCCAAATACAGCTCCTCCCACACCAGGATATGCCGTTATACCTAAAAGTAATAATGAAACAATCTATAAAACTCTAATTCCAAACTCTGAAAAAAACAAATTGAAAAAAAAAACATATTTTTCTTCATACTGCTCAAATGATTTGAGTATTTAATTAATTAAAAGGAAGGTTTTTTCCTTCATTAAAATTCCGCATATATTAAAATTTTGAGCCATTAACTCAAAACAATTCGACAATTCGCACCATAAGAGTATTAACAAACATGGAAGAAAAATTACGGCCATAATTTTAATTTTAAAAAAATCGAAATTTTCTATAACTTAACCTCCGTGATAGGATTCCTTATCTTCTGGATGAAAACGCACAGGATTTTCAAGCATATAAAGGTTTTTTGGCAAATCGCCATTTTCACCACGGACCATACTGTCATATTCAGTTAAATTTTTCACAGGCAGCCGATAGAAGTCTATTACATTCGCCAAAGTTTTAATGCGATGGAGTTCGCAATTTGGAATTGTATGCTTCAGTTTTTTTCCTAATGAGTCCAATAACTATAAGAAATATTTGAGAAACAGTTAGTCATTAATGCCATTTTGAAAAAAGCAAAAAATATAAATACTTCTGCTAAGATAACCCTCATTCTTTTTAAAAGTCCTCATCATTAAACTCGCTCTACTGGCTTGCCGCACTGGACAAATATATCAAGGAATCTCTTGACGATAGAAGTACAGGTGAGTCACCAGCATCACCCGGATTTTTGGACAGATTCATTCCTGTGGAGAACCTCAGCATCGGCACTCCGAAGCAAGAACCCACTAGGCCATTCTAAGATTACTGTCATAGTCAAAGTTGATTTGAAAATTCTTTGAAAAAAATAATCGAAAACGAAATTTAATAAAAACATCCGACTTTGACCTAAAAAGGACATAATAGTTCGAAAAATTTTTTTCATCCACCAGTCGCAATAAAGCTTAGCTAACAGGAAATCCCTCCATCAGTCCGGAGAGATAATAAATATAGGTCACTAACACCACCAGGATTTGACTTTAAATGGTTATTGCTACTAAGAAAAGAGGATTGAACCAAAATGCCTGATTTTTATGAAAACAATATTTTTAAATAAAAAAAGAAGCCTAAAAAACAAATTTTTTAAATTTTATATGTGAAATATGTGAAACAAAACTATGCCTCGAATTTCAACTGTACATCATTATTGAGATCAATCTTCAGCAACTCTTTCGTACTAACTAGCCCAGAAGGAATCTTATTTTTTATAACATCGAAGATTATCTGATCCAGATTTCTCAGTGGATAATATTTATATCGATATTTCATAAAACTGAAAAAGGATTTAAAAAATTTGTCTTTAAAATTTAAATGAAAAGTTGAAAAGTTAATAAAAATCAAAAATACCGCAAGGATAACAGCTAGAATGAAATAAGAAACATACCCTCTAGCTCTGATAGAATCAATATCCATTTCATGTGAAACTTCACTACCATCGAATCCAGCAATTCCATTTGTTTCGGATAAGGTTTTAGGCTGAATGGTACGAAGCTTTTGCAGTGCTGCTTTTAGTTTCTCCTAAAATATTTATTAAAAATTTTGGCAGCGGTCGTTCAACCAAACTGTTTCTAAATTATCTGTGAATTTACCTGAATTAACCTGAATAAACATCAAGATGCTACCGTTGTGCGTTTTGTCATCAGTAAATCCGACATTCGCCGTCAAAGAGCGCCTTTTTTGTTTCATCCAAGAACCAATGGGTAATGGATTTTCCACAGATGCTACCGACATCGAATAAGACACCTAGTTTTAATTCTGGAAATAACCAATAATCAATTCAACCAGGTTGATTATATCCCAGTCGTTGCAGGAGTACTAGCTATTTCTAAAGTTGGCAACATTCACAGAAAAGACCATACTGTGGGTTCGATTCATGAATTACATGAAAATGCAGATGCAGGAAACGGTATCTCCAAAATCATCCATCTCAAGCTAAATTTTATAATTATCGATACACCTCATATAAATGACACTTCTAGAACAATAACGATGTTTGATAAATGGTTCAAAATAAAATGCTTCCAGAGGAAAGATAAATCCAAGCAAAGGATATGGCACTTCGAAATGGGCTAGTTGCATATTGGAAGTATAACTGTAAGAAAAAACTGACAGAACGCACATATTAAAAGATCTTAACTACTGGATAAGTCGAAGACGACAACAGCGGAGGAACAGAAATCTCTACTGTGACTGATGTGGCATTGAATACGGGGATGGTTGCTAGATTAGTCGATAATAGAACACTACTGCACTTCCTTTTTTCTTCATAAAGCAACCATAACTCGAGAAATGGTTAATGAAATGATCCGATCTACTATCATTAACAACTCATCTTTAATGGATTCTGATATGGAAGAAAGAATTAACACCAGATGACAGGAGCAAACCAATACTCTTCCAATCCCGAGGAAAAGGAATAGATAGCATACAGTAATAATATAATAATTATCGAGGAAATTAATCTATTAGATATAGATATCTCTGAAAAAAATCTTCCCCGCTCAAGACTTATGGCACTACTGGATTCATACCAAAGATGAATACAAAGTGACTGTATAAACTAAAGAGTACTGGAACATCGCTTCGAATACCGGCAATCTACCATTATTTTTATTGAACTTATCAATGCGTTCAATTCAATTAATAGAATGGAGATCTGAAGAATGACTAAACATGAGGATATTCTTCTTCTTCTAACAGCTTTCACCATTCCTGGATAGATTGGCTACGCTAGCAAAGGTAAGAAGTTTCCAAGCTGTTCAGTGTTCAACGCCATCGTTGACAATAATAGAAGCCTTGTTCCATCAGCCAAGTCCATAAATCACTGGTCCACATAAACGTTCGAAGTCAATTAAGGTCTTGATTTGCCTTCCTCACTAGTCACAGGATTTAACAAGTAGCGAAATATGAGTCAAATCCTGTGGCAGATGATGAAAAACATGACCTAACCAGCGAAGGCGTTTCTATGATGATAATATTAATGCAGGTGGAAGATATACGGAATCATGTGCGGTTTTATCTACTCGGACGCATATCTTAAAGTGGTCAAAAACAGATAGGTTCTTAATATCCTCCAATCTCATCAGCTGTGTCTCGCAACCATATAGCAAAATCGAGAGAATCGCAGCTATAGAACGCGAGCCTTCGTTTTTATGGTGATTTCGCGATGGCTCACCAAAAGTTTCACATTTCTAGCTACCGTTTATAATTCTTATGTTTGGTTATTTGGAATTTCAGTGGATTCAAGGCATTTAAAGGCATTTCCTCAACCATCAATGAATTGATAAAAAGAGATACTTTACCGGTTTCTTGTATATAAGAAGGAAAAGATTTTTATTTTATTTACAATGGTCCTAAGTCTTATTGCAGCATTCGACATATTGTTTCGACAGTATGGCGAGACTACTATTGGAGCGATATGGTCTTATGAAGTGGTGAAGGCGACTCGGTTAGGTGTTAATAGGGAACTAGGACAATAGGAAACTATTTTGTCTTCTTCATAATTTGGATAGCGATGAGTGAATGATACGGAATAATAATGGTGTGCCTGTTAAGGCTATTAAAGATGCCTCATAATTTTTTAACCACGAGAAGCCATCTGTTGTCCTGAACAAAACTAATTCACTTATCAAGCCATACATTTGCAACTGTGAATTCCCAACAAAAAGGAAATAAACTTTGCATCCATAAGCTCAAGGCCAATAAAACTCTTGAAAAAAATAGTCTTCAGATCGAATTCTTCAAATATCTATAATACCCATCGTCCCTCATATTCCATTTTCAACAAATGATTGGAGCAAAGCCATTTCCAGTTTACTATTTATCTATTTTCAATTCCTAAAAAAGTGTATTTGACCCTTTCACCATAGAGTCACTTGGGGACAGAGTTACAGGTGGGTCCCCAGCAGCCACCCGGATTTTTGACATAATAGCAGGTTTACTCCTGCCAAAGACAAAAAAAAAATTAAATTTGATAAATTAAATTAAATTTTATAATTTTATAATTTGATAAATTAAATTAAATTAAATTAAATTAACAGTTATAACGAAATGCAAGATCGGACTCAGGATCAATGTAAATAAAACGAAAAGATTTCGTTTTATGTGCAAGAACCTGATAAAATACCTCTTTTTGTAAATTCATTGCCGGTTGAGGAAGCGCCTGATTTCAAATATCTTGGATCCACTCTAATACCAAATGGACAGGCAAAAAATGATATTACAACTCGGATCACGGCAGCTAGAAATGCGTTTTTCCGGTTGACGAAACCTTTATGGAATCGTCGTGAAATCACTATAAAAACGAAAGTCCGCATATATTTAACCGTGATTCGTTCGATCTTACTATATGGTTCTGAGATATGGCCAATGAGAATGGAGGATATTAAGAAGTTACCTGTCTTTGACCACTCTTGTCTAAGGTATATTTTACGGGTTCGCTGAGTGGATAAAATCTCACAAGATCGCATCCACCTTCGTTCAAATACTTTTATAAATAATATTATCACAGAGCGCCGCCTTCGCTGGTTAGGGCACATTCTCCGTCGTCCACCACACGAGTTGATGCATATTTCGTTATTTGCTAAACCGTGTGACGGTTGGCGTCAAAAGCGAGGTGGGCCAATCAAGACTTGGACTGATACGGCCAGAAAAGATTTTGAACGTATAGGTGGACCAGCAATATATGGACTTAGACGATGGAAAAAGAAATGGCTTCCATTACTGTCGACGATAGCATCAGACCGTACCGCTTGGAAGCGTCTTGTAGCCGTTGTAGCCAGCCTAACCAGCAACAGTGAGAGCTGTTAGAAGAAGAAGAAGAAATTCCTAAAAAGACAACAGGTTGTGCTGTGAAAATAACCGAGGAAGTAGTCTACCAGATATATCGGGAAAAATTTTCGCTCATGGGAATATGAGACAGCAGGATGCATCCTAAACAGGTTGGATTCAGGTCGGAACGCGGTTGTGCTAACCAGATATTCACAGCAAGAAGGGTGCTCGAAGAGTATTATACTCGTTTTAAATATCAGCAAAGCACCGCTACTTGCTTCACGGACATGAGAGTATTCCAGAGATTATAATCACAAGTATTTTCGCACATTAGCATAGTTTTATGCAGCTGGAAAATTGATTCTTCAAGGATAAAAACTGGTGTTCTTTCTCCTATAATATTCAATTATGAGATAGATTATGGATACAAAACAATTTGCCGGTGCTTAAAGGAAGCACAATTCAATTTAGAATCTAGAACATCACAAATTTCATTGAATTCATTGATGACAGAGTTGGTAGCTATGAATAAATGCAAATGATGCAAAACAATGTAATAATTGCAGCACAAAAATTAGGCTCTGGATGAATACAAATAAGAGGAAAAAGTTTTCGTCTTATATACCCGAGACTGAGAAAATAACCGTTTCTATCAAAAGGAAATCTAAGGAAGCGGCGGATTTTAAATATCTCGAAGATATTGAGAAGATATCTACTCCTGGCCACTTATGTTTTAGGCACATTCTACGTCCGCTCGCCGGACGGATAAAATCTCACTTGACTGCACCGACTTATTTGAAACATTCAGAAAAGATCTGCGAGGTTTTTAAGATGTATGGGCAATACTGATTTAGTGCTTTCCGTTTCTCTACGGCATCAGATCGAGCGACTCGGAAATGCTCTTACCCTTACTTACCCTTACATCCAGCGGAACTAGCCCGACCAGCAAGTGCGAGCTGTTAACATTAATAACTTGATGGGATTAAATTCAACTAAAACTAAAATAGTCAATGTCAACAAAAATCGCTCCTTTTCCAGTCTGAAAACTAAGACTACACCCAAGTGAAATGGAGAAGACTGTGAACACCCTGAAAAATATTCTACAACGATCTTATCGATCGATATTTTAAAAGGAAAACAGCCAACTTGCTGCTCTTTGCTTAGCCTTGTCGATTCCTCCGACGATGTTGTACACAAATTTCTTTTTATCGGTGAACTACGTCGATGAACTACATCATTCGGAATCTGTCGAAGAGAATGTCTGACGAAACGATGCATTCCACCTATAAATCACCGATTAAAAATAGTAATAGTAAAAGTAATAATCAGTTAAACGAAAAGTGAAAAGTAAGCGAGCGACCGTCGGCATTTCTGGCAGCCCGTAAACAAGCTGTCCGTACGGTTAAAAATAAAAGTCACCGCACGAATGACGCGTCAGGGAATCAATCCTTTAATGCTTAACTATACCCTCCCTCGCAATTATTAAAATTAGATAAATTCTTTAGGTTTTCTTTTAAAGCAAACGAAATGAACCAAACTCCGACTGAAAAGTGGAAAGATCAAAATTTTTGCGAAAATTTTTTCCACAAACGTTTGAAATATTCGAAGAGCGCACTGATGGGCGGAATTTGAATCGGACGCGTGCGGCTCAAAATTTAGATCTGTAATTTAGGATTTTTAGCGCGATTAATTTGAAACGGTTGAAGTGATTTCAATTTTAGTAGGGGTTTCGTTTGTTGAAGGTGGCGAGGGGGTTTAAGGAAACGGGTTTAAGGTTTCGTTGAGTGTCTTTTCAAATCCGTAATTTCTTTAGAAGTTCAGTTTAAAAATTCGTTGAAGACTTCGTATTTAGTGCGACAATTTTATTCTTTTCAAATTATTCGTCGTTTTTTAACGTAAAAAGTAATCAAAGAAGCAAATGTAGATGAGTGCGTGGGCAAACGAGAGTTTTGACGTTGGCCTCGCCGGTGGTTTTGGCGATTCGTCGTTTGCTACTGCGGAAAGTGCGTTTGATCGATCGCGCATCACCGATAAAATTCCGATTCCGGCAAGTGTTGCTGATTTATGCGCTGTTGATCCGAATGACGAAAAATACACGTTGGGGAAATTTGCGTTTAGCACGGTTCGCATTCAAAACTTTTCGTTGTCCTAGTGGCGTTCCGTCAAAATACCTATCATAAACGTCAGCAGATCGTGTTTCTCTTTTCATAGTTTTGACAAAATAAAGCATTCTTGAGGGTCTGTGAAAACGCATATATGGCATGCAATATAAAAAAATTAGTATTTAGTAATAAATAGAGAGAATAAAGAATAGTTATATCAATCAGGTTCGAGTGATTGGGCAAATAAAGAGTTCAAGCATAACCGATGATGGTCAATCAATCGAATATATTATAACAGATCCAAAAGTCTCTGGCGCAGAATTTCTTGTCACACATTATAGAGGCATTGTTGGTTTTTAAGTTATTTATTTCCTTGATTTCCTTCATTTGTCTTTTTATGCCCTCTATCTCTGGTTTGGAAATTTTTTTGGGATCAAATTTAACATTTGCTTTTCGAATTGTTGGTAAAGAGTGAAAATTTGTGGCAGATAGTCTTATTCTTTATTTTTTTATTTTTTTTATAGTCACAGGACGATATCTCAGCAGATCCAATCGTTGAAGGTACGGAAATATTGGCATTTGGAAAATTGCGGAGCTTCAATCGCAAATTTGTGATAGTGGCTTTTGTGGTTAGAAATTTTTTTATGTGAACTTCTATAAGTGGTAAAATTCGTAATATATAATCTCAACATGGAAATTTTTAGGTTCGAGAGGTTGAAGACAAACGCGAAATTGATGCTTTAGCCCTTGAAGCTAAGTTGGCTCGTCTTTATTATACGCAAGTCTGTTGAAGAATTTTAATTAAATTTTAATTAATTAAAAAATTTTAAGATGTCTTTAACTATAAATTTGTGATTTATTATGCAAATCGCTGTGATTTCAAATTTTTTACAACAAATTTTTTAAAAATTCTTGAAGCAAAAGCGAGAAAGTTGAATGTGGGGAATTCAAATTAAATCTGCCTTTGGAAAATAGATTATTTCCCTTTATTTTTGAAGATGTTATTTAGAATATACCAGAAATGAATGCCATGGATCTCAGTCGATTCGACGGAACTATTCTACAGGGTGCAGCAGCGGCTAAAAGCGATATAAATTCTGGATGGGGTATGAACAGTTCATGGAAAGATTCAAAGCAGGTCTCAAGTTCTGCAAATAAAGGAAGCATTAATCAAACATATGAAAGTTGTCGTGGTTTGACTGGTCAGAGAGCAGAAGTAAGTTCAATCTTGGTATTTCACGCTGTATCTTTATTGTTTATTTTTTTACAATTGAATCATAATCTTTTTTTAGATCTTTTTCGATTTTTTAAATTTGCTTATTTTTTTAGATCTTCAAATATCTGCGCATCAATGGCGATGAAATGGTTGGTGCAAGTCTTGATAGCATTCGACAAGGTATTTCGCGGTTGGTGTACAATCCACAGACATTTGATGCTGACATTGAACATTTGGCTTCTGAAGGTCTTATTTATTCCACATCCGATGATTTTCATTTTGCTGCCAATGCCTGATCAGTTATAACCCGTAAAAGATTAAAATTGGTTTAGTTCGCCAGATTGCATATAATTTTTTATGCACAATTTTACCACTTTATTGTTATTCATTACTAATTCTTAAATCTTTTTTTTTAAACATGAGTTTTAATTTTTTTTTCGTGAAAATATTCTTTTTTATTTTTTTTTCTTTTTTAAATTTAAAGCAGTCAAAGCATATGTTTCATTTTATATTTGTTAATTGGATTCTGTTAATTTTCCCTCAGTTCCCTCAGTTTCGACTAAAAGTTCTGATATAAGTGAATTCTTCAAGTATCATATGATTAATTAATTCATGTAAATGATTTGATTGTCAAAATATAACGGAATAATAATAAGTTATACTACATTTTAACCTATGGAGAGGGAAATTTACCAGTTGCATCTAATATATTGAAACGAGTGGTTTTTACCTAGATTGTCATCTCAGTCGATTTCGAGTCGTGAAGTGGACTATCTTTGCTTCTGTCTCGGAATAGCACGATGCGCGTAGATATGTAATTTTGTGGATGTTCTGTTGATATATACACATATCGAGCAAAACTTGTTTCTTCTAACAGCTCTCACTATTACTGGTTAGGCGGGTTCCACTGACAAGAGTAAATCGAGCTATTCAAACTATTTGGTTCGACATTATCGCTGGCAATAATAAGCCATTCTTTTTTTCCATCGTATAAGTTCTTATATCGCTAGTTTACCCCTACATTCAAAATCTTTCCTAATTTATCAGTTCAGGTATTGATTGGATCACCTCGCTTTTGACACCATCCATCACAAGACTTAGCAAGTAAATACATGTCAAGTAAATAAATACTCCTGTGGTGGGCGACAAGAACATGCTATAACCAGCGATGAGGGCGTTCGTGATGATAGTGTTAATACAAATGGTATTTGAGCGAGAATGGATGCAATTATCGATGATTTTATCCGCTCGATGGACCTGTACGATATATCTTAGGATTATTTTCGTTTTTATAGTGATTTCGTGACGACTCCTTAAAAGTTTATTTAAGCGGAAGAAGGCATTTCTTTTTAGCTGCAGTTATCCAGGTTAAAATTCCGTTTTTCGCTTGGCCATTTGGGATTAGAGTGGACCCAAGATATTTGAAATCTGGCATTTCCTTAACCGGCCAAGAATTTATAAAAATAATTATTTTATCAGTTTCTTGTAAAAAAGGCGAAAAGACTTTGTTTTATTTACAATGATCTTCAGTCCGATTCTCGCTGAAGTTGTCGGCACATTATTTAGCATTATTTGCATTTTATCATAATTCAGCAAAGAGGACTTCATCAGCGTATTCAAGGTCTATGATAATCTCTGGACTGATTTGTACAGTTCTTGGTTGCTGGCAAGCGATGTCCATTGTATAGTCTATAGCATAGTTGAATATTGTAGGGGAAAGGACGCAGTCCTGACGAATACTAGTTCTTATTTCGAAGGAGTCTATCAGTTCCCCATATACACAGACTGTGCCAGAGTATGCTCATAAAATGCCTTTATGAGTCGAATGATCTTCTCTGGGACACCGTCACATTCCATCACTTTCCAGAGCGTTGTTCTATCATTCGAATTGAAGGCAGCTACAAAATCGGTAAAGCGAGTGACGGTAGGTTCCTGCTATTTGAAGCGATGTTCCATCATTCTTCTTAGACATCTAGTTAGCATAAGCACGTTCCGGTCTGAATCCAGCTTAGCTAGGATATATCCTGCTATCTCGTATTGCCATGAATCTATTTGGCAGTAAAAATTTTCCCGGAGATGTCTAGGAGGCATATTCCTTGATAGTTGTCGCAGTATGTCCTATCACCCTTCTTGAGATTGAGGGAGATTGCATTGCCCCATTTATCTGGTATTATTTCATTATTCTATACCAGAGCATATTTGTTAAGATGTGATTTGAAGGGCGATGGGTAAGATTTGAAGAATTCGACCCGAAGACCATTTTCTCCAAGAGTTGTATTGGCCTTAAGCTTATGGATGACAGATTATTTTCTTTTCCATGGTGGTTCGCGTTTCCAGCGTATGGTTCGACGAGCGAATTAGAGCAGCAGATGGCGCTTCGTGGTTGAGTTTGGCCTCAAGGGATTCCATCTGATAAGGAAAACTGGAAATTTATTTAAATTTAACTTGCAGAATCTTGATAATTTTGAATTTTGCATTTTTATAATTCATTATTACATAATTCACGAAGATAGTTTATCATTAGAAAAAAACGGCGTTAAACAAAGGACGAATTTTTTTCGATCTGTTTACCCATCCATAATTTGTTTGCTTTAAACAAGATTTTTCATTGTGAATTCAGCATTATGAAATTTTGCTCATTCATTCATCATGTATTACTGATTGGAAGTATAAATTTAAAAAAGTTGGAAAAAAGCAAAAAAATGAAAGGATAAATTTTCAAAAATTTAAAAGTTCACATTTTTGGTGGAATCGAGCTTTAAAATTCCAGTGCACCAATTCCCGAGATGAACAATGAAGAAAATCTCGAAGGAAATTCATTATAATTCTATGATAAATTATCGAAAATTTAAGAAAAAAAAAATCTTTAAGTAAACTTAAAAAAATAGGATTTATATGTGATAATGTGGTAAATTGTTATTAATAAATGAATATAAAAGGCACTATCAGAAACAACAGTTATTAATAAAATAATGAGGATGAGGACAAACGTTCTTCATTAATCTGGCTTATAAGAAATTATGCAAAATTCTTGAAATGAAGAAATAACGAAAAGTTATTTGCTTATTCTAATTTTAGTATACGAACAGGCGATAATCGTAATAAATTAAGCTTATTCATGATTGATAACGCAAATTATTTCCTATGTTTCAACAGTTGGATAAATAAAAATAGTCTCTAAGTCAGCCTATTTTTAAACGCATTATAAAAATTTTTTTTAAAAATAGGTTTAATGGTATATGTTCATCACTAATTGAGTTTAGATATTTATTCAGTTTGGTGAGCAAGTTTTAAATTTCTTTTTCTTCTAAAATCTCTCACCATTACTGGTTAGGCTGGCTCCAACGGCTACAAGGGTAAGACGTTTCCTGCGAGCTAATGCCATCGTCGACAGTAATAGAAGTCATTTCTTTTTTCATCGTCTAAGTCCATATATTGCTGGTCCATCTATACGTTCAAAATCTTTCCTTACCATATCAATTCAGGCCTTTATTAGCCCATCTTGCTTTTGACATCATCACATGGTTTAGCAAGTAACCAAATATGCGACAACTCTTGTGGTAGATGATGGAGAATGTGCCATAACCACCGAAGGCGACGTTCTGTAATAACATTATTAATATAGGTGGTGTTTGAACAAAGATGTATGAAGGTCGATCATGTGATATTTTATCCTCTCTAAAACTCTCCACATATTGTTAATTCGAAGGAAAATATACCTTAGACAAGACTGTTCAAAGGTAGACAGTTTGTTAATATCCTCCACTCTCATTGGTCATGTGTCAGAACCATATAGCGAGATTGAACGAATCACGGCTAAATAAATATCTTCGTTTTTATGGTGATTTCACGACGGCTCCATAAAGATTTCATCAACCAGAAGGACGCATTTCTAGCTGCCGTGATCTGGGCTATAATATTGTCTTTTGCCTGGTCATTTGGTATTAGAGTGGACCCAAGGTATTTAAAATCGGGCACTTCCTCGACAGGCAATGAATTTACAAAAAGAAGCATTTTATCAGCTTCTTGTACATAAGACGAAAAGACTTTCATTTTATTTACATTGATCATGAGTTTTATTCTTGGTGCAGTTTTTGACACGTTATTTAACATTACTCGCATTTCGTCATAACTATCAGGAAAAAGGACTACATCATCTGCGTATTCAAGTTCTGTGCGTGACACGATGCTCTGGACTGATTTGGACACCTCTTGAGTTCCGACAAACGGTACATTACCCAATCTATCGCATAGTTGAATATTGTAAGGGAAAGAATGTAGCCTTGACGGACAGCAGTTTTTATTTCGAAGGAGTCTGTCAATTCCCCATATACATAGACCTGCGCCGACGTATGCTCATAAAATACTTTTATGAGTCGAATGGTTTTCTCTGGAACGCCGTTGCATTCCATCTTCCAAAGCGTCTTTCTATCAATTGATTCAAATGCAGCCGCAAAATCGATGAAACACGTGATAGTGGGTTGCAAATATCTGAATCGATGTTCCAACACCTTTCTTAATGTGAATATCTGGTCAATATAACGCGCCTTGCCTGAATCCAGCTTGATTAGGGCGCATCCTGCTATCCCGTACTTTCAGAATTCTTTTGTAAAAGGGAAGCAAAAATTTTCACTGAGACGTTTAGTAGGCTGATTCCTCGATAATTGTCGCAGTATGTCCTATCACCTTTCTTGAGAATTAGGAGCAGAATTGCTTTACTCCAATCATCTGGTAATATTTCTTTTTTCCATACCAGAGAGTACATTTGTTGAAGGTGTGTTATGAAGGACGGACGATGGACAACTTTTAAAGAGTGCAGCCTGAAGGCCATCTTTTCGCGGAGTCTTATTGGCCTTAAGCTTATAGATAACATTATTTCTTCTTCTGTCGGGGGCTCGCAGTTGCAAGCATATGTTTCAGCAAACCTAGCAGTTTTATCATATTGCGCTTCATGGTTAAGTTTGGACTTAAAGAATTCTTTCAGTCTTATGAGGCGGTCCTTAATACTCTTGACTGGCACGCCATTGTTGTCCCTTACAATTTCACTGATCGTTCCCCGAATTATAGTTGCTTTATGAAGAAGGCGGAATAGTTTCCTATTATCACCTAATCGAGCCACCACCTCTATTCTCAAGGCCATGTCACTCCAGTAGTGACTTTTGTGTCACCCTGATGCTGTTCGTTGCATTTCTTCGAATCATCGGGCAATCAGGATCTACTTCGTGCTTTGGCAGTTTTTTCAGGCAATTGGACAGTTGCTTCCGATAACCAATTTGCATACTTCCTTCTAGTATGCTCTAGCATGGGAGTGGCTCATTTTTGGAGATATTCGTTTAGTTTGGACCAGTATTCATTTGCCGTTCCAGGGAAGTCATTGATATTTGTATCACTGAGATGCTTCAAAAATTCATTTTGAAATGCGCTCACTGCCTCCGAATTTTTTAGTTCGAGTTAGTTTAAGGATCTTGGGGATGGTGTTTTTTGCGAGTTCAGTTTTATACGGATCTTGGCTCAAACCATAACATGGTCAAATCCATGAAGATTGCCCGTTTCAGCGCTGCGATAGGAACGACCATCAAGTACGGAACCCTTCCAATGATGACTGACTAAGAAATAATCAATCTGGTTGGGTGTTGGTCATCTGGGGAAATTCCACGTGAATAGGTGCAGGAAGCAAGTATTAGTAATAAAAAGTTCATACTCTTCGGCATAAAGGCGTTCTCCATTGGCTCACCGATTTCCAATACCATATTTGTCAATTGTAAAGATCATTGCAGCAGCATTATAACCTATGCGCATATTCCAATCTCCCCCCAATTATGACCATATCGTGTTTCGATAGAAACTTTGTTAGCAATTGAAGTTCTGCATAAAACTTATCTTTATCACGGTCATCTGCCCACAGAGTTGGAGCATAGGGCACTGATGACCGAGATGTTGAGAACATACCTTTAAAACGAGCATAGGTCACCCGGTCGCTTTCCGGTTTCCACTCAATCAAAGCGGAATGGGCCTTGTCAGACATGACAATCGCTACGCCATATCTTCCCGAGTTATTCAAAGCACCACAGTGATATATCCAGTATCTCTGCTCTGAACCAGGATTAATAACTTCTCGAGACCCAAAATGAGGAAGACGGACCTCTGACAAGCAAGCGATATCCACACGATATTTAAAAAGGATGTGGACAGTGATTGCTTGGCTTGCAACGTCCATAAGTTTTCTAATGTTCCACACTGATACGACTAAAACCTCGCCACGCGTTGCCCTTGATAGGTTTCGAGCAATTATTCTAGCTTGCGAGCTTTTTATTTATCAGCCTTGGGATCGCTTTAAGCCCGGGTTGTGCACTTATCGCATGAACCACCGGACTGAATATCATGCGCGTCGGAAGACGCGTCGTATCAAAAATATCTGACCTTTTCACCACAGAGTCAGTTGGGGATAAAAATACAGGTGGGTCCCCAGCAGCCACCCGTATTTTTGACATAATGGCAAGTTTTTTCCGCCAAAGACAAAAAATTAAATTTAAAGAAAATGATAAAATAGTCAATGAAATTTTAAAATAAAAAGTAAGAAAGCAATTAAATTTAAAAAATATATACATATATTATTTGTGCAATTTAATTGATCTTATTTATAATTTATATTTAATTTATATTTAATTTATTTGATTCAATTTTAATTTATTTTATTTTAATCGTTGTTTGGTTAAAAAACTGAACTGCGATCAGAAATGAAGTATAATTCACAAAAATAAATCGAGAATATTTTTTGAAACGACTGCTCAACAAAAATTTTTTTTGAAAACTTGAGCAAGTTAAATTCTCATCATTATCTTAAAAATAGAAGAATTTTGTCCTCAATTGTCTTTTTTCAGTTATAAATTATGATTATCATAATAGAGTTGATTTGCCATACTTCAGCTTCTCCAAAAATTTGATTCTTCATTTCATTTTTTCACGACACATTGAGCTGTACTAAGCAAAATAGGCTCCATTTAAATCCACTAAGGGAAATAAACCTGTTTTGTAAGGTGAACCTTGAAATCCACTCGTTTTTCTATTTCCGAGCTACTCTTTAGCAATGGTATTTTGCTGGATTATCAATTGAACTAACCAAAGAAATGTTGGGTCAAATGAAGAATAAGAATAGGTTGATGCAAAAAATTCAGTAACAGTGGATGGATTTTTTTAACCTTTGTAATGTTCAATTATTTCCAGTGAACTTAACCAACCAGTTGATTTCGCAAGAGATGCATCTGTTAATAATTTTTGCATTAAGCCCAATGTATGAACTGGCATTATCAGCTGCTGATACACCAGGTCCGTGTCCATCAGGTGCTATTGGTTCAACGTGTCAAAATAAAGCTACCGATACTGAATGTAGATTAGCGTTTGCAGATGATCCTATTGTAAACGAGTAATTTTTGAATCTTTTCGAATTAAAATGATAAAATTTCCTTGGGAATATCCTTTAAGATTTATCTCAAATTGTAGAAATTTTATTACATTTGGTGATTTTTTAAGATTTCGGCGAAATCAATCGAATGGGAAAAATTTTTTCCGGCTTTTATTTATAACTTTAATATTCAAGAATATATGGAATATTCAAGAATATATGAAGTTCTTTCGATGACGAAATCTTTATGGAACCGTCACGAAATTATGATAAAAATCCGCATCTATATAACTGCAGTTCGCTCGATCTTACTCTATGGTTGCGAGACATGGCCAATGAGAGAGGAGTATATTAATAAGCTATTAGCCTTTGACCACTTTAAGATATATTTTACGGGTCCGTTGAAAATCGCACATGATTACATCCATTTTCGCTCAGATACCACCTGTACCATCACAGAACGCCGCCTTCGCTGGTTAAAGCACACCACACGAATTGATAATAATTGTTACAGTTGCGACGACATATATTACTAATCCCTATGAAAGCCGACATTAAAAACAAGGAGGACCAATCAAAATGAAGGCTGATAAATCAGGAAAGATTTTGAACGTATGGATTTTGAACGTATGGATATATGGACTTAGACGATGGAAAAAGGAATGGCTTCTATCACTTTTATTACTAGTAACGATGGCGTCTGACTGAGCAGCTTGGAGTCATCTTACTCTTATAGCCAGCATAACCAGAAATGATGAGAGCTGTTAGAAGACGATAGAATACAGAAATGCCATTTTGATGTTTCTTAATTAATACAGCATTAACTTCCAATTAGGAATTTTAACGGAATCTTTAGCGGAATTTTCTTGAGCCAAATATTCTTCGAGCTTCATTCATTCTCTTGGCTAAATTTTGCATGATAACTGGAAATTATTAATTATTATAATATTAATTTTTATTAAGAAAGAATTAAGAATTTTCATGGTTAGATCATAAATTGAATGATCTAAAATTATTTCAAAATATGATTTTGTGTAATTTTGCCTATACCTAATGGAAATTCACTTGTTAAGATTCTTTTTTTTAGCAATCGAGTATCGTCTAATTGTATGACAATGAAATTTTTTGCCGAAATGTGCAGAAGCAGATGTCTAAGTTGTTGTCTTCTTCCTGAATATGGTTGTTCAGATGAACCGAATGGTAATAATTTGTCAATCTCTTCAATGTGGATCCTTTTTTCAAAGGTTATGAAAGTGAGAGAGGACTGAAAATTGGTAATATGTGAATGATATAAGATTTGTAATTTGAAAAATTGGTTCACCAAATACATAGAATTAGGCAATTGAATGTGATTTGGAAAACTGATTCATGAAAAAGGGGTATTAAGCCATTGAATATTTCGACACGAGTATAAATATTCAATATAAATATTAAAAATGATTTGATGTCTTACATGTCTTTGTTTTCCATGCATTTGAACCAAGAATAATTTTTTTACTTAAATTTTAGTAGTTCCCATGTCTTGTGCAGATGTAAAAAAGCAAAATCTATGTAATAGTACTGATCCAGTCTTGCAAGATGCGATCCAGCGAGGTTGTGCTCAAACATGTGGGCTATGTTCCACATCAAGTTGTAAAGATATGAATGGGCAATATTGTATTACCAATGAAGCAAAATGTATGGATAAAAACTTTCACACGTTCATGGCAAGCTATTGTCCAAAAACATGTGGCCAATGTGGTAACTTTCATTTTAATATCGTTTCAATATTTAAAAAGTCAATTTATAGGATTTTCTGTTTATTTTAAATTTAAATACAAATTTATATATTTATTTATATAATTGTATGTAAATTTATATATTTGTAGAAAAATTCGTGCAGTCCAATTATATTTCTTTTAGGTAAATGTGCTGACAAAGTTAATAACTGTGATCCTAATTATTGTGAAATTCCTGCTTATAAATATATCCTGGAAGAACAATGTAAAAAAACTTGTGGAAAATGCTAGATCGACTCATTCGAATTGGCCACGACAATTAATTTATAGAATATAAATTCTATCCAGTGGAAATATCAACAATTTTTAAGACGATATTTTCTGTTAATGAATTGTTTTTTTTTAAAAAATTTACCCATTCTTTAATTATTCAAATCCAAATACTTTTTTCATTCCATTTCCAAATTTTTTTCCAACATCACTTCTGGCTTAGCTCGTCGCTTATCTCCACTGATTTCTCCACTATAGGGTAAAACTCTTTATCCAGAGGAGATCAGGCTTCAGCACTAACTAGATTTTACTTTTAACAACAAGTCCACTCCTAGTTACAAATTGCACCTTCATCTCAGTCAAAGTAACCAGGCAATCTATTGTTAGAAGAACAGAAACAATATAATTTAAAATATCTGGCTCAATCAAAATGAATTTTTTATTGATAATAACTGTGACAGCGATATCATTTGTTTTAATATTTTCATGAATATACTCATGAATAATTTGGGCCAACAAATATTAAAAATAAAGGTTGTTAAGCATTGCTAAGTAGGCTAATATGTTAGCGAAATTTTTTTTTCATCCATTCACTAAGCGATATTTGTTATTGAATTTTTCTTTTTCCTTAATATACGCCCACGCATGGGACTGGTTCTCTTAATTATTGGCCAACAAATCTTCCAGCAGTGTAATAACTTTTTTATTTTTGATCATAATTCGAGGAATTATGTAGTATTTAGCTAGTATTTAATTTTTTAATTACCTTCATTCGAGGAAAATCCGCTAACGAATAACATTTGAAAGTGGCAATAAAAGTAAGAAAAATGCATTTTATTAAATAATTAATATCCAAGATATTAACAAGAACAATAAAATTAAAGCATAAATATTAAAGCATAATCCTGCTATTTCTCTTGAATTCAACAATCATTTTCGGCGTACATGGTTCTGTGAGAGGAAGCTCCTATGCCAGCAAAGCAGAGATTACCAAATATTAGGGTTCCTAGTTTAACTCATATTCTATTTCTGATGGCAGATTTATTTCCGTCGAGAGGTAGGGTTCAGGGTTATGATGATGTTTGACTATTGTCAGCAATATGAGACTCGTCCATTCTAGCTTGAATCAAAAAATCACTGCTTGCAAATAAAACATTAGTTTCCAACCTAAAAAAAAGTGATTAAATGATATCTGATAAAATGCTATTCTTATAAAAAGCAAAGAATGGAAAGCAGATTGATTTAATAATACATTTGACAGCAGTTGTAAACTAACATTTGGTGGTTTATTCGATGAAATAATGAAATATCATTCATTAATCGTCGCTGCTTTAAGATAAACCGATTTTCGAACCTTAATTTCTTTCTTTTTAAAATGTTTCAATAGATGCTACTTAGTTGTCTTCGTTGCAGCTTAACGATTTGCTCCCTTTGATTTTTGATTTTTCTTTTCTTCAATCTTTTAGTAAGATTTTAATCCATCCATGTCAATAAATTCAGCAGATTCACGTACGGAAATACGAATGTTCAGTTAATTCTTCAAAGAAGCACAATTTAGCAAGTAAATGTAGAAGTTACAATGACAGCTTTTACATTGCAGCTTTTCCAGCGGCATTACCGAAATCAGCCAGCCGAACGCCTAAGTAGCTCCTCTTTTTGAAAGGAAGCGGAAATCACAGTTGGACTAATATTCATTTGCATAAAGGAAGGCTGAATCTGACTTTATCGGCTGTTAAGTAAATTCGAAAATTAAAAAAATTAAAGAATGTTGAGTTTCAGGCTCTTCAAATGTTTTTCCTCCTTTACTTATTTTTATTTCTTTCCTATTCTTATTCCGATATTTGTAATCGGAAATTATATGAAACAAAAGTCGATAAAAAGCCAGGCGATAAAGGTTTTGTTATCGAGATTTCAAGTGCAACTAACACGACAAATTTTCAACCGCAAGGCTATATACCGAGTGAAAGTTATATAAGTCCGTCTTTTAAAAATGAAAATAACTATGAATTTTTCCTATTATTTATAAAAGTAATATTGTATTTTGATTTGCAAATTCAAAAATACTCATGCGATAGTAAGTAAGCAACTTTCTTCAGAAATAATTGAGGTCTTTATATCATATGAATTGTCAGAATTATTCAGTAAAATTACGCGGTTGGCGCACAAAATTCACTGTGGAAACATTTCGCGGATTTGGGATTTATGCGCAATATGAAAATGATAAGCCGGCTGGAAAATTCGATGTAATTCTTAAACCTTTTTTTGTGGATAATATTTCAATATTATCGTATGGCTGCATCAGCTGACGTTTAAATGTTAATTGCAATTGTAATAAAACTGAGACTGTTGGTTACCATTAGCATTTGCGATATTAATTTGTGGTGCAGATTTGTAAAGACCAAGCCATTTCAGCGAGCCTTTCGCTAAATAAATGTATTTTAATGCATAGTGTACTTTTCATAGGATCAGGAATAGCAACACTAATTTGCGAGTTCCTCAACAAAAGCTTCATCAAAAAAAGTATTTTTAGCATTTTATTACGAAAGCCGTTATTATAGCTGCAAGGAAGAAAAGGAGAAGCTCGTATAGCACCAAATTGTCAAAAAGCTGGCGTTTCCCATTCAAACATTCGGCCTAAGACTTCAGTACATGTTTTATGGCGCGCACCAGATACCACAAAAGATGGATGTGTTATCTTCCGTGCTTCGGTTATCATAGCCAAAACTCTCTGGTATGCTGATGATGGATCACTTACAAAAAAATTTTGCCTTAAAGGTAGAATCAATACAAATTAATTGAATTAATTAATTAATTTGTTGAAAGTTCAAATTGCCAAAAGATTGTTGCAGTAAGAAAATTTTGAAAAAATTGCAAAATTATAGAGGACTTCCAACAATCAATGCCAGTGGGCGACTCAAGAATAGAATGCTGTGCTTGCGATGAAGCCAGCTATGAACTTGAATTCATAGGACTTTGGTCCAAGGACACTCATCCTAAGGACTATCCAACGCGTAAAATTTTTCTTATTTCCTTATTGTTTTAAAACTTTTTTTCCCTCCAACTGGTGGAAATAAATCTACTCTCTCTCTTCATATTACTTTATTTAGACTATGTGAATTCTTATTCGTTTTATTTCGAATACGATTTATTTCAGTGGAACATTTAACACATTTCACTGATATGCTTGGAGCTAGCCATAGTGCAAATTATACAATGTGGAAATTTGGTGAGATCTCCACTGATGGTATGAAAGAAATCGCTGAATGGGGAAATACTTATAAAGGAGAGCAAGAGATGAAAGCTAATGTTTGTAATGTACTTTATAAAAAAGAAATTTTTAGGTTGACTAAGTTGTTCTTCTACTATTTTATTATAGCTGAAAAGGTCTGCTAAACTGACTAGGCAAATGATAAAATTTTGATTAAATTTCTTCTTTCAACATTTCACCTTTAATTAGGCAATTTTAAAATGTGAACGTGGTATTTATCCATAGTTGCCGTTCATAACTATGGCTAGTATTTGTTATCTAGAGAGAAACCTATTAGGCTGATTATATACGCATACATTTCGTAAATAAATTTCAAACGCTTAGAAATTTTATTTAACGCATCTAGTCATCTAAATACTTTTTGGGAATTCTCACAAATCACGGGACTTTATTGAACGAAGAAAACAACTGTTGCAACTGCTTGAAAAAAAATTTCGCCGAGAATTTCACTTCATTGTTCAGGCTAAAGAAATACGAACGCTGATGAAAATTAAAGGACTATGGTATCCAGAAGTACAAGGAAGAACTAAAAGCTCGTTTGTTGTTAACAAGTCGGTTTTCTAATAAATGCATAAAGAATTTCGAAATCTCAAGAAAATTTTATTCAATTTAGATATCACAATCTCGTATCGCTGGCCGCAATGTTCGGTCCGTCGCCAGATTGGTGTGTCGGTATTTCATCTATAAATCTTTGCATGCCCGACTGCACATGGGCTGCTGAAAGAAATTTCGAACTATTGCCATTTGACGCTGGTACAGATAGTGGCCCAACTTACATGGTAATTCATAACTCGTAAAATATTGAACGTAAGTAGTAATATGTTTTTCGATTAAATAATCCACAAGAGTAAGAAATTATTTGAAATTAAACTTGACAGATTTTATAATTCTATGGTATTCAAAGGTAAAGCTTGCACAATGTTAGACTTTGGTAGCAAATGGCTTCGACATCTTTGAAAATACAAGGATTTTTTATTTAATTATTAAATAACTAATACATTCAAAAATTTTGGAATAATATTTTTTACTACTCATTGTTCGACTTTTATTTGAAAAAATACTTTTTCAGTCACCAAATAATCCAACTGAACCTCGTATCCCAATTCATCCAATAACAACGAAGTTAGATAAGTTATCGCCATTTTACAACGAAGAGACTGATGTGATACCGCCTATGGCTCGATTAATACTGAGAAGAAAAGCAGTTATTAAATCTGAATGTAAAGGTATTGAAGACTACCAAAAAGAAGCTTTTAATGCGACTAATACTAGCGAAGACGAGGAATACAAAGACCGACGTCTGTTTTTGCTTTTTTTTGGAATTTTCTTAAAATTCAATACTGATAATCTCATTCTGATATTTTTATTTTTGTTTCTATTTTTATTTCGACAGTGACTAAAACAGCTGGAAGAAATAAGGAAAACGATGTCGGGCATAGCTCAGAGTATTATCAAAAATATTTTGCGTCATTCATACAATCTGTTAAAAAACTTGAAAATTTTCTAAAAATTATCTTTATTATCGTTTTAATGAATGATGAAGCTTTTCGGATCTGTTATTAGTTGCTTTAGAACCAAGTGCTCATTGAAAGTAAAACACGAGTTATATTACTCATATCTACGCATTATCTTAAGATTTCAGAGAATTTTTAATGAAATCATTTTATTGATATTAGAGCTGCAGAGTTTGTCGGAACTGTAGTATTTCCTCAAAACTTTAGGCGAATGCTTGATGACGAATTGGGAACCGTGGTCACTATGTTCAGCGACATGTGGCAAGGGAATTCGTATGCGTTCCAGAGTTTATGTATTTCCTATAAAAGCTCAAATGTTCCATTGTCATCGACAAATAATTGAGAGACAATTTTGTAACGCAAAAATCAGCGAATGCCAAGGTGTGAATAAAAGCAATCTCCAGTATAACGTACAAGTACAAGTAACGTAAATTGCTTTTAAGACCTCACAAAAGAGCAAGAATTAGTACTTACTGATTATTCATGGAACACTTAGATAAAATATTTATAATTTATAAATCTTATTTATAAATTTATGCATAGAAATAGATGGAAAAAATCAATTAGTACGATCAGCGGAGAGTTAAAAGAAATATGAGCATTTCACACGTTTGTGGAGAAATTCAGATTTTCAGTAACGCTTATGGTTTTAACATGGATAGAACTAGCTAATATTAATTAAAATAGAGAGTCGTTTCCATTTTTAGACTAACTGGATGTTTTCCACCGTTAATCCGGCATTATTTTTTTACTGCAGACTCCGAAGCCTTTAATTCTGGATGTGCAGTTAGTAGTTGGGGACAGTGGTCTGTTTGCAGCGTCACGTGTGGTAATGGTGTTCGCTCAGCAACTCGAATATTCAAACAGCCTGATGCTGAAAAAAGATGTCCACATGTTGAGTTGGAAAAGAAAGATATATGCATTGGTATGTTTATTTATAATTAATTCCATTTTGTCATTAATCAAGCAAACGAATATCAAATATCATTCATTATTTCTTTTTAACGACCTTTTTAACGATCTTAATTAATATGCGATGATACACTGATCCCGAATTTCTATAGCTATTGTGGAACCTCTATGGAATTATCACATATAATGACAAATTTTTCTAAGGTGAGAATGGAATCGATTGTACGATGACTCCAGACCCACTTTGTCGCACAACTTTATGGAGTGAATGGTCACCATGTAGTGCATCGTGCGACAGTGGTGTTCACGTTCGAACCAGACTTCTTTTCTACGCTGAACATGAGCAACATTGTTCGCAAGTCAATTTACTTGAACAGCGAGAGTGCTCGTTGCAAAGTTGTAGGAGACTTTTTAGTGCTCATTCTGAAGGTTTAAATTTAAAATTACTTTTTTTATACTGAAAATCGAAACAAGATCTGCTCAATAATTTTTTGGTTGGTAGTCTTTTAGCTGACTTTGCACTTTTCAGTTTGTGTTTTTAGAAATTTGCTTGGAAGATAAACAAGAAGGCCAATGTGGAGGAATATATCCTCGTTTTTGGTACAACGCTACATCTAAACGATGTGAACGTTTCATCTATACAGGATGCAAAGGCAACAGAAATCAGTTTGAAACAGCCGATGCATGCAAACGAATGTGTTTAGAAGGATATGAAAGTCCACACGGAGAAGTTGGTAAAGTTTTTATCAATAATTTGGAAAAAATAAATGTTGGAAGTAAATAAAATCTTTTTAATATTCTTTTAGTACCTGGTCATCAGCTTGTCAATGAGTTTGGTGGAAATGAGGTTGATGATGGTGGACAGCCGATTGACTGTATTATATCTGAATGGACTCCATGGGGAAATTGCTCCGTGCCTTGCGGAACGGGTAAAAGAAAGCGTTCTAGACAAGTCGAAGTTATTTTTTTAACATTTATCATTTATTTTTTTCTTTGGCAGCATCGAATTACTGGAATATAGAATTTCATTTAATTTGTTTATAATTCAGAGCGTTTAAATTTATTTTGTTTTATTTTTAATTTCTATTTCTTTTAATTTGGTCTGAATTGCTTTTCAGCTCTAAGTTAACGTTCGTTTATATCAAATAATATTGCAGATATTCCCTAGAAATGGAGGAAAATCATGTCCAAAACATTTGGTTCAAGAAATTCGCTGTGATATGCCCAACTGTGGTATATATTTTGCTATTTTTTTCGTCTCATTCGAATTATTTTACATCCTGTGTAGTACTCAACGTTCGGTCGCTTATAATTCATAAAATGAGAACTTCTTGAAAGTCTTAATATATAAAAAAGCACTTCAGCTAAAGACAAATACAGCTCCTACTTTTTGAAAGCAGCCTATTTTTTAAAGGTAATGCTGACAGTGTAACGAAAAAAAGTTCTCAGTTATGTCCATAACTAGTTAGCCTTTCCGGCAGAAGTATTCGTAGCGCACCTCAAACTTGGATAAACCTTTATTTTAAATCGCAACAATATATAACATCATTCTTACAGTGATCACACAAGACAAAAATATTTCAAAAATTAAAAGCGAAGCTTAATAGCCATACTTATATTTGTCCTCCACGATTGAAATCCTTGGTCTTGGTCTCGTCTCAATTGGAAGTCATCTCTATGACCTTTGTTTGGTCGGATCATTTCTCATTTCTGGCTTACTGAATTTCTGGCTTATCATGTTTGATTTTTGAACAAAGAAAGTTCAGGATAAGACGAGCACAGAAATATTTCAGCAAATATGTACAGCCACAGCTGGATCAAAAGGTTTGGAAAAGTCTTATCCTGGTCACAAGTGAAACCGGCCAAACAGCAATGAAGCCAGCTATCAGAAGAAGAAGATGATTTGATCAACCTTTAACTTTACCTCTTAGAAGGAGATTAAACCCAAATTTGGTGAAATTGATAGCACCTTTTATTAGTAATTTTCTTCAAGCCCAGAAAATTGAAAATCAAAAAAAATCAAAACTGAAATTATAAAATTTTGGGCAAAATTGATATTTATTCATTATCCACTAGATAACTGATACAGCATTTTTTTCAGACTTGAGAAAATGCTATGTTGAAAATTGGTCTGAATGGTCAGATTGCTCTGTCACTTGTTTTGAAGGGAAGCAATTTCGTCGAAGGATTATACATCGACCTAAAAATCTGGAAGAGGCTGAGAAAGACATCAATTGTGCAGCGGCACAGTCTGAAACAAAATCTTGCTATCTTCCCTGCTAAAACCAATATTTTATTTCATTTTATCAAATAGCTGTTATTTGATATTTTCTAGGAACTTTTTTGAAGGTAAATTTATTAGGCCTTATGCCTCATTTCTTCGAACACATTTCGATTTCAAGATTATAAATAGTTTTGAAGGATTTAATCTAAAGAAATGTTAAAAAAATAAAATTCAAGGATCGAAACTTTCAAATTTTTAAAAATAATTAAGCAGTAATCATTAAATGCCATACAAAACAAAATTTTCTGCATTTAAATTAAAGATTATTCCTCATCCTAATAATGAAAAAGGAATGTGTTCTGCAGTTTCTGTGACCACAGTAACTTATAGTAAGGAATATTTTTAGAAATGAAAATGAAGCTGCTCAATATAGCTTAAAATAATATATTACCTGGATTTTGTTGCTAAGAGGAGTTTGTGGATAATAAATTCCTCAAATGAGAGTTATGTTCAAAATATTTAGAAACTTCAAAGTAAATTATTAAATTCCAAAAGTGTAAAACAGGGTTTCTCACCATCGGTTCTCTCCAATGGAGAAAAATTTTTTCCATCAATCTCTCTGGAATTTTTGTTTTCCCCAAAAATTTTGCAAATATTTAAAAATTGAAGTTTTAAGATGGTTGCTAAATATATTTTTTGAAATTTTAAAAATCTGCAGGATGTTCATCCGAGGAAATTTATATATATATATAAAGGAAAATTTTGAGCTCGCTCGTTTCAAACTAGTTTTGTTTGTATATAAACATGTATTTGGCAATTATCAGAGAAATATTTTTTGAATAAAACTGCAAAAATAGCATAAATTATAGTGATATATTAAAACAATATAGCAGATGAGATGGCTTTAAGAATGGTCTTGTATATTGCTATTCAGTTTAAAATTACTCAATACTATTCCAAGATCTCCACGTTCTGATACAATTAAACTTCTAGATAGGAAGCGAGGAAAGCTAAAAATATCATTGAGTACTTTTGACGAATATGCAATTCCAAAATTTAATGAGTGCATTTTTTCGGAATGAAATTTTAGATTGCAAATTCTCCTTCAATTTAATACTTCATACAAGGAAAAATCTATGTGCACTAAAATGGTTGTATATTATATAATATGGCATATGTCTTTGAAATGAATATTAAAATCTTTTTTTAGTTGCTTCAAGTGATGCATCTATAGTAATCTATGTATATCAGATGATCTTGATTGCCGGATGATTCGAAGAAATTCAACGAACAGCATCAGGGTGACACAAAAGTCACTACTGGAGTGACATGGCCTTGAGAATAGAGGCGGCGGCTCGATTAGGTGATAATAGGAAACTATTCCGCCTTCTTCATAAAGCAACTA
>UYYG01000236.1:0-26047 GCA_900625125.1 Dracunculus medinensis | reverse complement strand
AATATTTTTAGGAGAAGCGGAGATCTTCAAAATAGATTTTCATTTCTTATCATTTATTCTTTGAGCATCCTTTCTGATTATTGGTCCAATTTTTCTAAATGAATCGCATTATTTTCGGGAAATAGTTTTAAATTTGTGTATTCAGGCAGTCATTCGTTCGAAATCCATTAAAGCTTCTGCTGCTGCGATCTTCGAGAAAATTTTTGATTTTTCTTTTGATTTTCAGCTTCTTTTCAGCTTCATTTCATTATATTATTCTGCACTGCGACTTCAAATAGAGCTTCTTCATAAATTATCTTATGAATACTTTCTTACTCGTTTTCCTGTTTCAATTTTCTTTAAGGGATTTACAATTGGAAGAAGAAATGTTTAAAAAGTAAAGAAAATTATCAGTGATATATGATAATCACGATGTAAAGAAGTTCTTTTTTCGCAGTACTCGATCGAACAATGTTTGTTTTTTTTGCAGCATAAGAAAACAAAAGATTTTTTAAAACATTAGCCAAGATGCATAAAAGTATTCGTTGAAAGAGAAAAAATTGTCCAAATTCTCAACAATCCTCTAAAATTCTATGCACTCTACCGGTTGGTGCTGCACATCAATTTGTACTTCTGTACTTTCTTGCGAACGTTCCTCATCCTGTTAGCCATTACAGCCCGTCAAAAATGACGAGTAAGATTGCAAAACGAATTTGAATAGATAGCATAAACGAATATATCGTTCTCTTCTCTCGCAGAGTTTCCTTATAAAATTTTAAAAATATTTGCAAATCAAAATCCTTGTTTCTTTTCGGATTTTAGCCAAAAAATCCTTTTCACCAATCACCAATTATGAATTGTGTATGAAATAATGATATATAAATGACATATAATTAAGTTAATCGCCCTCCGACTTTTGTGAAATTTTTTTTCAAATCAAAAAGAATCAAAAAGAATTTTTTGTTAATTCAAAGCCAAATTTAAATTACTAAAATTAGAATAAATAAGTGGTTGTAACCTGGTTGGGTTAGTTGTCCTGGTTAGTGTAGTTAATTAGAAAATTTTCTGCCAGGTAATCACTTAATGACAAAACTATTCTAAATTTTTTAATGGCCGGTTTACTTATGTCGTGCGCAGGAGCCGAAGACTTGATTCTCAATACGATAGACTCAGCCGTTATCCATTCGGCTATCCTTTCCCAAATAAAGAAGGAATTTTTCAATTTGGAATGAATTTTAAAAGTTTCATATTCAACTTATCTTATTCTAACATATTCAATTTCAAATTGATTCTTCGCGAACATATCAAATTTTCTTCACCTATTTCTTCATTATTTTTTACAAATTTTTGGCTTATAAATTAAATTTAGGTTTAATAGTCCATTTATCATTTCAACTGTTCACAAAAAGACATATCCACAGTTAGCACGAATTAACATGTCATTGTGATAATTGATTTAATTATGCTATCAGAACGTTAAGGACTGTTTGTGGTCTTGTATTAGTCTATAAAACTGCGAAAGGCTTATTTAGAAGGAATTAACGATTTTTAAATTTTAAATAAAAAAGAAAGGAGTGATGTTGGGAAATTGTCCATACTGCTATATTCTACGGGCTCTTTCACAAAGAGGTCCTATTCTAGCAGTTAGTAAAGCCTATAAATGGAGAGTTCTTCTGGAAGAAGAAGAAAAAATGGATGAATTTGCTGGAAATTGCTTTGTGAAAATTCGTTTAGAATAATTTTTTCGCTTTGTTGGTTAAACGTTTCTGCTATAACGAAATTTTTTTTCTTTAAATCAATTTCAAATAATTCTTGATTTGATGGGAAAATTATATAGGGCTGCTAGGCTCAGGTAATCTAAATGAATATTCTTTATTGTTCTCCTTTTTTCGGTTAAATTAATTATATAACTCTTCTTCTTTCTTCTAGCCCGCATCATTGCCGATTTGGCTGGCTCAACTAGCTGAGTAAGATTGGTGCCAATCCTGAAATTAGCTAAAGCCACTCCTTTTTCTCATCACCCATGCCTTTTTCTAAGCCCATATATCGCTGGTCTGCCCATACTCGAAAACTTCCTTGATCATTCCGGGCCTTGATTGGTCCTCCACGCTTTTAACGCCATCCATAGAAATGTATGCATATGTGATTGGCGATGAAGAACATGACTAAATTAGCACAAACAAGGTTTGTTGACGATATTCTTAACGCAGATGGAGTGGTCGTTATTGCAACCGTCTTCTTCCTTTGACGCGTATGTATCTGCTCAAGAATGGTCAAAGGCAAACAAAATTTCCTGATATCTTTCACTCACACTAACCAAGTTTTGCGGCCGTATAATAGGATTGTGTGATTGTATGTATGTGTATAAATATGAATTACATCGTAGAAAAAAAATTTTGTGAGTCAGGTAGAAGCTTTTGTTTTGAGATTGATTTCGCGACGATTGCGAAGAGAACTCGTCAGATAAAGAAGCAGCCCAGGCTGCTGCTATCCTAGCTAGGACTTCATTGCCTGACCATTAGGTCTGAGAGTGGTCCCAGATATTCAAAATTCGACATTTATTTGACTGTTGATGAATTTATTTGATGTTTTCAGCATCTGGTATATAAGACGAAAAGAGTTTACATTTACATTGATTCGAAGGCCAATTTGTGCTGCTGGTGTCGACAACTAACTATCAGCGAAAAAGACAATATCAATATGTATTGAAGGTCTATGATCCCTTGCTGCGAACTGATGACTTGACATACCTGCAGAACACAGAAGATTGTGGAGTATCCTCACATTCTACACATCGCATTCCAGTCTAACATTACGTCACTATTACATCGTTTTTCGAGATAGATGCTTTTAGCAAATTCAGTTCAGGGCAAAAAAGAATCTAGAATTCTTATCCGGATTAACCGTGCAAAGCTTACGAGCATAAAACTAATGAGCACAAATACTATTGACACAAAACTTGCTTTTAACGAGGGAGACCGATTATTAACAGGGTTCCATACTCTTGATCGTTCTCTTTCAGATATGACTCCTTTCTGTCTGAGTTTTCCGAAATATCACTGTGATGCAGCCAGTAGTTCTTAATTGAATCAATAGCTAATGCTCTGGATCGAAAACTAAGAAGAAGATTCACAATTCCACGTGACATTTGGATAGCATGTGGGTGGCTGATACCTATTGTTAATATCCATAAGCGTTCCACGCAGCTAGCTGCAGTTGCCTCCTCATTGCACAGAACCGACTGACAATCGGATTTTCATAGGTGCCATGAAATAGTTCTCTCAGCTCGAGAAATTACATAGCCGCTCTTAATATTGCTATGATCGGTTCGCATATTTATCGTGCATAACACCATTAAAAATGCGCATCAAACGCCATTTATTTGCGGTTTACTCGACCCATTCGCTCGGAGAGAGCAATATAGGTGTACCTCCAGCAAACTTCTGGATTTGATACTTAGTGCCGTCCAAAAAAAGAAATAATTTCGTGATATAACCGATAATTACGAAATTATCACGAAAATTTATAGAAAAAATTTAAAAAAATAGCAGTTTTTATAAAAGAAATATAAAAGAAATTTTTTTTTTTTAGAAAAGAATTTTTTTAAATTTATAATTTATAAGAATCAACTTATTATAGAATCAGAAAATTCAGAATAATTTGATCAATAATGGATAATAAAAACTTAAAAATTTAATTCTTTGGTATTTAATTATGCGAAAAATTTTTATTAAAAGAAATGATTTCAAAAATTTCTTAAATTTGCGTCCGATCGCGTCTTTTGAATCATTTCTGGTAATAAAGCGTTCGATAGGTTATCCGAACGGACTGCAAGGGCGACATCTCCAAGCTGCTCGCTGTAGTGCTATACCGCAAACCAATTTTTTTTCATCTCAACTCCATATATCAGATAGTTTTTTTTTTGTTTTTAAGACTCCTCTGGTCTCCATCACTGGTTAAACTCGCTTCACTGGCTTGTCGCATTGGGCAATATGCCATGGCGATAGAAATAGAGGCGAGTCGCCAGCATCACCTGGATTTTTGTACAGATTTACGAATATCAGGTAGTACCAAGCGTAAATCACATTGGCCTGAAAAAGATTTTTTTCCCTTTGTGGATATGACCATCCTCAAGCCCTTTACCAGAGGCCTGAAAATTCAGGGTTCTGCGCAATATTTTAGTTGTCCCTAATAATGCATTCTTCTGCATAGAGATCTCTGATGTTGTTCTTGGAATCTGATGAAATCACTTTTTTAGTTTAGGAATCATGATTCTAAATGCTCCAGTTATCATTGGAATTACTTTGACCTTTACTTTCCACATATTCTCTAGTTCCTCTTTCAACCCTTCGTACTTCTCCAACTTATCATATTCCTTCTTCTTGACGTTCCTATCGCTTGGTATTCCTATATCTATCATCAGTGCTGATTTTTGATTTTTGTCTGTTATCACGATATCTGGTTAATTGACCAGTACTTGTCTGCCTAGATTGAGAAGTCCCAAAGAATTTTCGCCTTATTGTTTTCTGCAATTTTCTGACGAATTTCTCATTTAGTCTTGGAAGGGTCTAAGCGTATAAGCCATATACCTCCTATACATGATACTTAGTTATGCCTTTCAATATATGTTGTTTCTGCTTGCATTTTACATCCTGCTTCTATATGTTGGACTGGTTCTGAGGCATTTTTACAGAATATCTACCTAAAATCTTGTTTAGTGTGATAGTTCTTTGCTTCAGTGGATCTGGTATTTAGTGCCTCTTCTTGTGCTGCTATGATCAATGTCCTGCTTTCTTCTACCACCAGTAGGATTTCACAATCTATCATCTGTCTCAACTTCTGTCGATGGTGCAGTCCATGAAGGGCGCTTGTTTTTGCCATGGTTTTTCTTTTATTTGACTGTTTTTCAATGTTTGCGGATGTTTCAAGCATTTTCTCTGCAGCTCATTCTTTAATGCCATCTTGCTGTATATACCATATATTTCCGTATAATGCCTCGAATGTAATCCCTCGAATTTTGTTCAAGATAATGGCTTTCTTACTTACCTAGCCCCAGCCCCTTTCTTTTCAGCTGGTGTAGTCTTTGGACTTGAGATGTGAACTTCCATTTGGCATTGGGGTGCATTGTGAGGAGTTTCCTGGTCTTTACATCAGCAGTCTCCATGTTTTACAATGCCAATTGCTTGTATGATAACTGGTAGGACGTAGCATGTTTGTGGCATGGATTTTATTCTTACCATTGAGTTAGATGTTTAAGGCTTGTCTTGTACTTTGGTGATGCTTAGGTGTTGCAATCTTCCTTGCCTCCTCATTGTGGTTGACTATGTACTAGTAACTAGTAACTGACCTATATGTTTTGATGATCAGTCACCACTTTCCTCTCTCTAAAAATATCAGATAGTGCTAAGTTTAAATCATATTGGGGATAGGATGGCTTAGTGGGTTATTACTCAATTCAGAGCGCCGATACTAAGGTTCTATTTCCCACAGGAGTAACCTGTCCAAAAATCCGGGTGATGCTGGCGATTCACCTGCATTTCTATCGCCAAGGAACTTCCTGGCATATTTGTCCAGTGCGACAAGCAAGCGGAGCGAGTTTAACCAGTAATGGTGAAAACTCAAAACTTCAGTAACTTCTTCAAGTTTAAATCATATTGGCCTCTGTATGCTTATATATATATATATATTCGAGTCGAATTTCGCGGGTTAAATTTAGTTTTCAGCTGCCAAAAACTGCAATATATTTTTTATTTTTATAATACTTATTCTATAATTAAATATTTTTTATTAAATTATCTATTTTCGAGATGAGAAATGTTATTTATAAAGAAAAGAAATAAAGAAATTAAGAAACTAATTTTTAAGAATATTTCATAAGTCAATAAATTTTTCAGGAAAAATTTTGTCAAAAATAAAAATTTAGGAAGCAGCTTTTTTCAGTCAAATAATGCGCTTATGACGAATATCCTCGAAGGGCAATTTCTATCTCTCCGGCTCTTCAAGTTACTCGAAATTAAATTGAATATGATGAAAAAATATTACAGAACAAATAGTGTTCGCGATTAATATTGCTTAAGATTGCTTTTTCATATATTTAATAACTATCTCGATTTTTACTTCTTTCAGATTTGGTTGGCTCCAATAGAGTCATTTAAAGATGGAATTAGTATAGGTAGTAATAGTAATCTACATAATAAAACGATTTTATTTGATATATATCTTAATCAGACCAATTATACTTTTTTTTAATGCAACATTTTAATAAATTTAAATTCTTCGAAGTTTTTGCGCTTTTCATTTCTTTAACTGAATCTTAGAACATTCGCCAATTTGATTTAAAATAGTTTTGACTGCATTTTTCTGGAGTAAATTTCATTATTGTTCTCATATTCCACCATAAATTTCAATGCCACATTGCTTTAATTAACAGTTCAGCGTTGTAGAATTAAGAACATGAAAGAACTTGAAAAAAGAGAAAGAGGGAAGAGAAAGAGATTTTTTATTTTTATCAATGAAATTATAAAAATAGAATAATAATAATTGAAGGCAGTGGAATGATGATCGCCTGCCATATTTTAGAAAATCTTGATCTGGACAACAGTAGAAATATTTATCACCACTCGTACTTATAAAAATTTTATTCTTCACCTCGTACGTCAAATCGGGTAATTAAACCTCAATAATATACTGATAAGAAAAAACAATATTCGATACAAATTCAATCCATAGACTAAAATAATAACGAATACTTAAATTTAGAAAAAACATCCCATTTCGTGACAGAAATAATGGAGTTAATTGCAGCTGATAATTTATTATAATGTGAAAAAAAATAAATTTTTGGAAAGAGGTAGAAAATTAGGGAATATTTAAAAAAAACAAAGGAGTAAGTAAGTAAGATAGAAGCGATAAAAATTCAGAGAGATTTTTTAAAAACGATTTAAAAAATTCGTCGAAAATCTTTTCTACAGAAAAAGAGAAGCAGGAGGAAAGGGCTCGGCTTCTGAACGACAGCAATAAAGCAGTCGCTTAAAAATGCAGTGCTCGTTGGCTGAAATGTGCGCCAACCATTTACTTTCTTAATTGCATATTCTATAATTAATTTTTCAGTTCATTTCTCGTTATTGCCTTTTATTCTAAATTTTTTCTTCGTTATTTCAATGTTTTTTAAAAAACCACTTGTGAATTGTGAATTAAGACAATGATACGAAGTCAATAAAAAGCGAAATTAGCTGGGATTGAATTAACAAGTTTTTCCATTGTTGATCGCTTGAATCTGGCTTTTTCATCATTAAATATAGATTTTACAGCTATTAAGAGGAACACCATTTTGTCTAAGCTCTTTGTCGCATCAAGTTTGCCATATTGCATGTAATTCCGATGGAATAAATTATGGATAAATGTCTAAGAAGAGGGAAACAGGGAGAAACATCGAATGCCATACTTATTCTGTAAAACATCAATAGGTCACTGCAAATCTTGGCTCCGCTAAAAAATTTTAAAGTTTCTTATTTATCTTTTATTGAATTTTAAAGTTTCTTATTTATCTTTTATTGAAGAAAATTTTATTGAATAAAGATGAAAATTAATCCTAAAAAACGCTTCTGATTTATTCATTTACATTTGATTGGTTTAATTTCATCGCTGCATTTGCGATTTTCAACTATTAAATTGTGAGAAATTTATTTAATTTTCTTGGGAAAGGAATTCAGAATAGAATATTTCTTTAGCATTTTGACGTCATTTTTCAGGATATAATTTTATTAAAATTGGCAAAAATCGTCTTAGAAGGATAATTTCAGCCGTAAAAATTTTTCCAATTACACGCACTGTTTTGGCTTCTGACTTTGTTTAGCTTTTGATAAATTTTTCACCGAGGATTTTGTTAGATCTTCGTTCCGAGAGGAAAGAGCTGAAAATACGTTGGTTCGCTTCGTCTTGCAGAAAATAAAGAGTCATTCGCTTCTTAAAGTAGTAATAAATAAGTATAAAATAATTTTTGCACTAAAGGGAATAAATAAGGAGTTTACTCCTTTCGATGATAATGATAATTCGAGATAGTAAACTATTTGTATAGTTGCAGCTAATATACTCGAAATGATACTATAATTAACGACCATTTGGCTTTCCATGCTTTTTGAGGTTTTCATTTGAAACCAATAATCCATCATTCATTTTTTCTCATAGATAAGAATGAATCTAAGGAATCTAGCTTCCTTTCATTATCGACATTTAATGAATGTTATGATGTGTTGGACATTCAAAGAATAATCAGTCAACCAGTTAACCAGTTAGTGGATTATCGTTTAAAAATACTGGTTTCGCATGACTGGCAATAAAATGAAATGAAAATTAAATGCAAATTAAAGTGCCGAAAATGCATTATCATCAAAAATATTGTTTAATATCCTCCATGAAAATCGAGGTTTTCAATATTTTTATCAGCATCTATCAGCTGTAAACAAAAAAAGATGATACCATCCTTACATTTTCAGTTTCAGTGAGATTTCTCGAAAATTAATGCATTTCATGAAAATATTCGCTGTCGCCATAATTTGAAAAGAAAAAACAATTTTTCTAAAAAGATTTAAGTAAAAATAAATATAGTTGAATCATTAATCATTAATATAGACTGGATAATGGGCACCGCCTGTCGGCACTCAAGAGGTGCCCAAATCAGTCCAGAGCATCGTATCACAGATCTTGAATAGGCTGATGATGATGTAGTCCTTTTTGCTAAGAGTTATAAAGGAAATGTTAAACAGTGATTCAACAGCTGCAGGAAGAATCGGACTTAGGGTCAACGTAAATAAAACGAAGGTTTTTTCGTCTTATGTGCAAGAAGTCTCTTTTTGTAAATTCATTGCCGATTGAGGAAGTGCCTGATTTGGGCCCACTCTATTACCAAATGGCCAGGAAATACTTTGGGCCCACTCTATTACCAAATGGCCAGGAAAAAGACGATATTATGTTTTCCGTCGTTCACTACAGGAGTTTCATATATTTATTTATTTATTTATTAATAAAACAAAACAAAATAAAATAATATGACAAAAATTAACAATTTAAAGAGGAAATTACAGATCAATATAATATAATACAATTCGAAATAACATATATAACCTAAAGATAAAATCGAGATTTCTCACTTCCTGCAATTTTTGCCTGGTGTAAACTCTTCTCTTTTTTTTTTATTAAATAATATCGTAAATGACATTATCTAGTCTTTTTTTAAAGACAGCTAAGGATGACGCACAAGCTATATCGTTCGGTAATTTGTTCCAGTAGTAGGAATAAAGAAGTCATGAGTCCTTAGTTTAGTTTTGCATATAGGTTTTAGTAATTTTGAGCCATTAGTTCTTGTTGGATTCAAATTTAGTCTAAAATTATAATATTTCGAGCAATCTAGTTTAACATAACCATATACAATCTTATATGTGTAAATTAAATATTGTTTAATTCTACGAACTGAGAGAGAATCCATGTTATGTTGTAGAAGTGTTCTTTTATAATTAAAATTATAATTTTTATTAGAAGAGAGGAGTCGTAGAAAATATTTTTGGAGTTCTTCAATTATTTTACCTGTTTTGCGATGTCTCGGGGAGTAACATGTAGTATTGTAGTCAAGAAGAGGCTGAACGAATGCTTTGTATAATTTGATAAGAAAACTTTCAGTTTTGTTCTTAAACGAACGCAAAATAAAATTTAGTATCCTTGAGGATTTCTTTACTATGGTTCTGCAGATTGAAGATCGAAATCGAGATTTTCATCCATGATTATTCCAAGATCGGAGATATATGAGACTCTATTGATTAAATTACCATTTATAAAAAGGTTAGGATGATCGAATCCTTTAGAGTTGATACGAAGAACGCTACATTTTTGAAAGGAAAGGGTAATTTGCCTATCATATAGCCAGTCAGTTATTCTGTTGAGGTCCTCCTGCAGTGGAGATAGGCTATCCGCTCTACCATGAGAATAATAAATTTTACAATCATCAGCATAAAAATAAATAACAGTAGAATTTATTACCACTGTGGTGATATCATTTATATATAATAGAAATAGCAATGGCGCAATACAACTACCTTGAGGTACGCCTGATTTAACAGGTATCATGTCAGAAAGAGTGTTGTTAACATATACCTGGTAACGATCTTTTATGTAATCTGACACTCAGTTATAGAGGTCCCCTGTTATGCCATAACTATTAAGAGTGACCAATAATTTGCTATTCCAAATTTTGGGATTAAGGCAAGACTTCATAATATCTTTATAAATTAAAAATAGGGGAAGAGAAGACTCAGAGAGACTGCGCATTTTTTATAAATTATTTGTGGAATGTTATCGGGACCAGCTGAAATGGACGGCTTAAGTCTATTTAAGGCATCATAAACATCCAGTAGTGTTCTTTCAACCTTGCAGAGAGAAGTGCAACAAATTCGATTTCGATTTATATCATAGTTCGTTACTTGCTGAAACCTGTGGTACGTGGCGTCAAAATCAAGGAGGGCCAGACAAGAGCTGGATTGATATAGACAAGAAAAATTTTGAACGTATAGGGAGACCAGCGATATATGGACTTAGACGATGGAAAAAGGAATGGTTTCTATTACAATGTCGACGATGGCATCAGACCGCGCCGCTTGGAAACGTTTTACCCTTGTAGCCAGCTCAGCCAGCCTAAGCAGTAACGGTGATTAGAAGAAAAAGAAGTTGAATCATTACAAAAAATTGTATTTTCTAGAAAAATATTCATATTTAGCCAAATCAGATGTTTTAAAATTTTCCAGCAGCATTCGCCATTTTTGACTTGGCTAGTTCCACTGATTTAAGGTTTAATCGCCTTACAGCCATTTGGAAAGAGAAATACAGATTGAATCGCCAGCACCATTCGATCTGATTATGCTGAGAGAACTGCCAAATTATTTAGGAGGATACTTGCAGGATACTTAACCAAATGAAAGAATAAAATTTCTGTCATTTTGTCATAAAATTAATTTCTGTTATATTATAGAATGATAAAGATTTATCAGTTAAAAATCGGGCTCATGCTAGAGCTTAATTTCGAGGTTAATCTTAAGCTAGAAAAACTTAAGCTTTAACATAAATCTGTACCTAAATGATTTCATAAATAATCGCATAATTAATCATTATAATCAATAAGAAAATGATAAAGGATGAATGAAGAAAGTTATTTCTTTTTTCATATTTTCTGTTATGAAGGTGAATGATGAATTGAATTTGAATTGAAAGTTTTAATTTTTTAAAAATTTAAATAAAAGTTTTAATTTTTCATTTTTTTTAAAAAATGATTATAAATGAATAAACGTCAATATTTGGTAAAAGATAATGTGAATCGCTAGTGAAGTGATGAATATGATATATATATATATATATATATATATAATAATAAATCATTGTTGATTTTTGCGAATGGTAAAGCTGCTCTATACTTTTCTAGGTCACTAAGTTATAATCTAATGGATTTCAAGAAACCAACTGGCTTTTTCGATCTTTTAAACGTTGATTTGGGACATCAATTTGATAGAAAAAAATTTCTTATTTGAATTTAAAATAATATCCATCATTTAATTATACTTCATATCACTTTTTGAGAAAATATTTTGCATAATAAATATGACAACAATGCACATTTTCATATTTTTTTAGTCCATTAATTTTTTTATTAATTGGCTTCAGGCAGCTCATCCTAACATAAACAATATTCCGCCATTGGATGTTCATTGGATATGGCATTGTCATATGTTAAGTCCAGTACATTATCAGCAGGTCAATCCTGAAATCTTCTTCATTCCTTTTTGGTTATTGATAAACCCTTTTGAATTTGAAATAAGAATGAGTTTTTTTCTACGTACCATATTTTTTGCAGGATTGCGAAACAATTTGCGGAACTGTAGTTGATCACAAATTATTGAGCTCTGAGGAAATCCAGGAACGATATGAACAATCAGTTAGCGCCTGGCAAAAATATTGTAGCGAACCGTATGATTTTCTTGCCTCTACCTCTAAGGTACAAAATCCACCCTATAAATCGAGATCATCGTACGATTTAGCAGCTGCAGCGCAAAGACAAAGCAATTTCAATTATCAGGTCGATTTTTTTAGTTCGGAACGTTTAATATGAAAATTCGTTGTCTTTGGGAATGAGTGGCGTTAAAGTTAATCTTATATAGTTAAAAAAGATTTCGAACACATAGGCGATTTAGCGATATATGGATTTGGGTGGGGAAAAAGGTTCACTCATTTATTCCTAAGAATAGCACAGTGCTATTAGAAGAAGAAGCAAAGATTAATTTTAAGCAAAGCCATGCAAGATTCAATTTCTTTCGAAGTCAAAAAAGCTTAAATTTATGTGACTACCCAGTTAACTTCATGATTTGTTTCATGCGACATGTGATTTTTCCAAAGATGCATCGGTATTCACTCTAACTCACGAACCCAGATTACCAGTGCATATTGTTGTATACATTCCTTCATTCGAATGAAGTTGAATTATTTAAAATGCCCATCCAAAACAACTAAAATTATTTTTCAGATCTCACTGCCACATTATACTTCTCCTAAATTTCTGGAAGATGCTGTTGATCGTTACCTCTGTTTTTTGCTTCTGAAACAGACATATACTGACCAATTTCTTACTCCCTGCTATGATTTTGATGTTGTATGGCATACACATCAAGTAATAATTGTTTACTATTTTTTTATTAATTTTTATTAATTAATTTTTAATTTATTAATTTATTAATTTTTTGTGATACTTCATACTATACATTAATAAGTCGAGGCTATCCATTAAATCAGAAATCTGGGAATTTCGTCAACAAGGTTCACAAATATTTATTTGTTTGCATGATTTTTTTAATGAAAAATAATCCTATCGCATTCACCTTATATCTTTATCATCATATAGATACATATATATATATATATATATATAATATAATAATAATAAATAATAATAAAAATAAATATAAATATAATAATAATAAATAAATATATAATACATAATATAATATATATATGATATTAAAAAAACAAGGTGATCTATTAGTTTGGCAGAGCTATAATCAGTTTAATTCCTATTCCTTGAAAAGGTAGCAATCGGCTTTAAAAGTGAAATCTGGGTGATGATAGATTCATCTATATTTCTACATCCAATGTCAGAGAAGTCTCATCCTAATAGCATCCAGTAAAGTCGGCCAAATCGAGATGAATTTATAAGTATAAAGAGCCCTTTAAAAACTTAATAAAAACCTAAAAGTCGTTCGCCACACTTTATTGATAACTAATTTTTATATAATCTTAACTAACTTATATAACTAATAATCTTAAATTATATGCTTTTATTAATTAAGAAATAGAGATACCTTTTGGTAATATTCTTATTACCAATATGATGAAAAATTTTATTGTTTTTTATTCTATTAATTGAAAATTTAATTAAAATTTAATTAAATTAAAAATTTCAGATTCATCCTCATTGTTACTTAAGAGATTGTACAGCAATATTTGGTTGGCTAATGAAACATGACGATACTGTTAATGACCGGTCAAAAAATAGTAAATTATTGAAAGGAGAAGCACTCACAAAAAAACTGTGGACAGCGCATTTCGAAGAGGGTTTCTGGAGGAGAGGTAGCATGTACAGGTTAGTATATTAAAGGCAGTAATGGTTGGTGGAATTCGTGTTGGATTGATTGGACCGTCCCTTAGATAATTCAGTAGAATTAAATCGATTTAATTCAGCACTAAGGTATAAGTTATCTATTTAAATATTTTACGGCCATAGGTTTCCTCTTGGAACAGAAATATAGGTGGGTATCACCATCCAGACTTCACATTTAATGGCCATGTTACTTCACTCAGAGTACAGAAAGCGAATCCTTATATGAGCTTATCGAAAATAAGTACGGTAAACAAAAATTCTTCGCTCACCATTTGTGTTAGCTTAGGCTATAAACTTTTGCCATTTTTTGATAGAATTATAAGTATCTCACCAATACCGCTTGTATAATGATAGATTTATTCTTAGTAGAGATGAAGTTCAAATTCTTTCCTCTCAGTACAATAATTTAAGCATTATCCACTTAGGAAACCATGATCGAAGCAACATGCAATTTAAATTTATGGTTTGAATCACTTTAATCCCTTTATCGTTTTAAACCATTATATTCAAATATCTTCACATATACGTTGGATCTATTAAAATCCGTACATTTTTTGTAACATTGCTTCATAGCAAATTGAATTATACAATAAATAATGAATAAAAAACATTTTATGGACATTTTTTTGAGAAATCTAGAGTATTTAAACTTGGGTTCGGCAAGTTTTGCTGTACTTCAAAAAAATTTTCTCAAATTGTTTAGTGCTTTACGAAAATTTTAGAATTAAACCAGAAGCAGATCAATGCATGGACAAATATTTTCAAAGAATATTTTTAGGGGACATCCAGCTCCAATGTTCTTAGGCTTTGAAGATGACGATTTAAACAACATCACTTATGGCCAACTACATATTCCCGCTATTGCTTTAAGAGAAATTCCTTTACAACGAGAACAACTTCGACTTAAATTATCCTTCGGTCATAAAAAAGTTACGACATTTAATGCCGATCTTACAACAAAACAAGTGCGTTAAAATCCTATGAAATTTTATAAATTTTATTTCTCCAAAACGATTTTTTTTTTATTTAATGTTTAATTAGACTAACAGGAACTTATATTTCAAATCTCACCACTTCTGATTTGCTGCAGTAACTACTAGGATGAGAGAGTTTCGCTAAAGAATCACTTGGCGATAGAAATACGAAGCTGCATATTTATTCTCTTTAAGGTTCAGCGATCAAACCTACATTGCTTGACTAAATTCGAAGACCTCTCAGCCATATTTTAAATAATACTATTCTTATTCCGAATCATTTTTATTAGTGATTAAAATTATAGCTAATATAATAGGTAGGATTATTGGGAAATCTCAAAAGCAAATTTAATCAATTAGTTTTCATCTTTAAGATCATAACTTTTAAAAAATTTAAATAATTTCAAATAATAATTTAAAATTCAAATAATTTATTTAAATTTAAATAAGGTTACGCAAATATAACCATTGCTGCTCTATTCTAAAAGAAATTGGAAATAGTAGATGGTTAACATTCACTATTCCCTGCTAAGTTAGCTTCGCTGACTATTGGTGCCATTAAAGATTTTTTATATACAGCAGAATCGCGTGGGTTTTTTAACAACTCTGTATAATTTTACTATTTTTTAACGCCAAATAGTTTTAATTCTTGTTGAGATAGGGAATCAAATAATGCTTGATATGAATCGAAGAGAGCTATTGTTTGACCATGTTTTTCCTGAAAATATTGAAAATTTTTCAATAAATAATTTGTCTCTTTTTAAAGTTTAATTAATTTATTGCTAAACATTTGTATTTATTAAATTGTTCACCTATATTGCTGAGAAAATTTTAAGGTAACCAAAACTGGTTTTTCATTGGTCTGGCAACCTACTGAAAACACAGGAAACAATTCAATTGTAAAATTTCCATTTGAAAAGCGAAATCCTAAAGACTTATTCGTTGAACTTGAATTATATGATAAAATATTTTTGCAAAAGAAAGATATGATAAAGCTGGTCGGAAAGACGTCCCTTCATGGAGTAAGTGTTTGCTCTTCGATAAATTGCATTCTTTTACGGATATTGGGCTGTCAATGACAAGAAATTTTCAGAGAATTTTATTATAATTCTAAGTATAATAAAATTTTTTTTAATCACCATTTTTATTTTTATTTTTATTTAGCAGAAAGCAGATGAATCCTCAGGAAATCCGGACTACGTATAAATGAATTAATAATTAATAAATAAATAAATTAAATAAACTATTAATAAATAAATTAATAATGAATATTATATAAGAATTATATTTGCCAAGATAACTGCAATTAATTTATTTAATTTCTAATTTAACGGTAGTAATTAGAATGGCCGAGTAATAACAGCTTCGATTAAGATTGAGTACCATACTCCTATTCTATTCCTATTCCTTGATTAGAATAAATGTGGAAGGGAAAGTCGAGTGATGTTAAGGCTTCACTGGATTCCTTCTAATTTTTAATCAGCTCTCCAGAATCTGAGTGGTCATTAAAGCTAGCCAAACCAGAATTGGAAAAAGAAATGCCAGAATGGCCTATCGTCTTTATGGCCTCGCTTCTATACAGTACAGTACAGTTTCTGTACAGTTTTTGATCCGGCCATGTGAATCTTATCACATTTTCCTAATATTTTTCCTAATACGGAGAATACGTTGCTATGGAAGAAAAACATCAGAAAATGCTATTTGTTCAAAACGTTACATATTTATTTATTCTTCGGAAAAAAAACGTTTTCGGATTTTTTTCCAATTTTGATCTTTGTTTTGCATTATTTTCAAGTACCTTTTATTTATTCCATCAAACTTTGCCTTTCTGATTTATTTACAGCTTTTGCCATCAGCGAATTCAAAATCTGCGCAAAACGTAGCGCAAATCAGCGTTAAAAATCGCGATGGTGATATCGAATATAACGCTAAAATAAATGTTACAACAAGGTTGCTTAATCGTGCATTTCATCAAGACTCCCTATTTTTTTTTAATTTTACCTTAAATTTTTCTTGAAACAAAATTTTTTTCCTGAAGGGGTTGCTTGCTTCCGTGTTTCTTTTTATTTTTTAAAATTCATAAGAACTCAAATGCCAAAGCAACTTCTCCAATTTTTCTAAACTCTATTCAGAAAATCATATCTTATTTTCTAGTTTATGTTTAAATCGAGAATTCCAACTAATAGTAGGCGAATTCATGCAACAAGAACTCATTCCTGATAGTCGATTGTGGTTCCTATGTCAATCTTCCACCCTCAATAGATCTGCTCTTCAGCCTCAGGCTGTAGTTCATAAGGCTACTCATACGTAAGTATTCCTCAATATTTATAAATCCAATTGCTAAAATAATTTTAATCTTTAACAATATATTGACCACTAAAAGGTTATAATTTCTGGTTATCATTTATGAAGATATAAGATGGATCTGTGTGTAATATAATGTTCTTGTGGAAAAACCAATCGTTTTAAATGATGGATGCCTAGAGAATGTTTTAGAATATTTTGGAATTATTTTCATAGACCTTCAAAAGTCCCTTGATTTTTCCACAGGAAATGAAAAAAACTTGGTGAAATAGGTGAGATGCCCGTCTTTTTTAAAAGCAATACGAAAATGATCACGTAAATCGTAAATAATAGCTATCGTTTCTACATTAGCTTGGTTGATTCTCGCGATGGCACAAAATATACGGTACAAGTTGTGCATAGTGCTGCGCTATTATTATCAATGATTTTGGTATATGGTCGGGAAAAACGATTATTAAGTATGGCACATCTCATCGGTTCTGATTCATTGCCATCAAAGAATCAACTTGATCCTAATCTCGTTCGTTCTGTTTAATGTCTCTTTTTCATTGGAAAAAATATCTGGGATCCAGGGCTAAAATGTTCTTTTTTTCTTGTTTGCTAATCACTTATCATTCTATGTTCTATGAAATGCATGAAAAAATTAATAAAATTTGTTATTAAATTAGCGACAATATGGATATTAAGTGTAGTCTTTCGTCATGCACCATTTTTTTGATAAAATCTGAAGAATTTACCCATTAAACATATGGCTTAGGTAAAAGATAACATTTTTTACATTTTTTAGTAGAAAACCATTCGGTAAATATATTTTTAGCAATTTTTGCCGCATCTCTCTTCTCCTGATGAGAGAGCATTTGTCGTGTTAAACAAAGATGGTGATTTCGCCATAGTGAAAGGAAAATGGGTAGGTTTTACTAGGAAGACACTTGCCAATAAAGGCCAAAAGGCAAAATCCGGCAATCCTGGCAAATTACAGGTTTGTGCCAATACCATTATTCAGATGGTATTGTCCTTATAACAACAACCTTTATTTCTTTATTTTTTAAAATCAATAAGCTATTAATAAATCAATCAATCAATAAGCTAAAAATCAATAAGCTTTAAAGCTATTTTCTCAAAGTTCAAAATATTTCTTCACTCACTCATATTTTTAGCGGCAATATTATTTGAATGCATGGCTTTCAGGTGGAAGCATTTAATTTGCTCAAGAACACTGTGCAAAAAATAGAAGTGCCTGGCCCTGAAGGAAGCACTCTTATTATAATTGGCGGTAAGTTATTTTTACATTATATTATATTATATTATATAGCTGGGAAATAAATTTACTGTGATAGTTCGCATATACTATCGAAGTCTAGTCATACAATAAGTTCCAGATGCGCAGGTGCGATTACCTGGAAAAAGAATACAATGTAGATCAACATTCACAGCGGAACATCTCGCTTGCATTTTTAGCGTGGCTACTCTTTTTGTCCTCTGTAATCCTGATAAAGTAAGCTTCGAATCTTGGTTATGAAATAAGTTTAGAATAATGGCATTTAAGGTTTATTTCTGGTATTTCAGTAAACATTTATCGAGGTGCTATGTTTGGGAATAAATAGATGGAATTTTAACAAATTAAGACTCATAAATTAATAAATATATAAATTAATAAAATTCATAAATAAATAAATATTGGACAAATGAAACAAAGGAATAAATAATCAAAAATAAAAGAAATGAATGAAATAAATAGTAAAATATACAAATATATAAATATAAATATATAAAAAATATATATATATAAATTATATATATAAAATATATATGAAAAATATATATATATATTTCAGCAAATGAAAAATAGAGGAAGGTTCGACATATTTCGGCAAATTTGCTGAAATATATATATATATAAAATATAATTAAAATATGCAACATAATGTAAAATATGATTTATATAAATATTGTTTTAAATACTAATATTATCGACCGTAAAATATATTAAGATTTCCAAGAATTTTGTATGATTTAAATAGGTTCGATCTGTTAGTGATACGACAAATGTGGGTTATCAGTGCCATAAATGGCCACTGACTCTAGCATGCGGATATGGTAGGGCAGTACCATCCAACAAATATCTCGTTTCTCAACAAGAAAATGCTACTGGCTTTGAATTACCTTCTACGATATTTGCACTATGTTCTGCAGACTGTGATGGAGCTACTTGCGGTTCATGTGGAGCTTGCGGTTAATTTCTACAGATCATTACATTAATATATATTTGACTTATGAGTCTGTCTAGTCTTAACTGAAAAAACTACTGCAAAAAAACTAAATTCTATGAAAAAATTGTTGCGGAATCGTCTCATTTTTATAAATTTGGACTTTATAGGTGCTTGTGGTGCATGTGGTGGATGCGGTGGTTGTGGTGGTTGTGGCGGATGCGGTGGATGTGGATAAGCTTTCTTCTCAAGATGTAATAAAAAATGTAATACAAATGAGCACACCAGTCCTTTTAGTTTTGTCTTAAAAAAACGCACTAGTCAGCCTTTTTTAATGTGCACTGTTATGATCTTAAAACACTTCGTCATTCCTAATTTTCTATTTCATTTTAGGGAACAGCTTTATTTTTTTGACTTGCGAATTTTTTTATTTCAGTCTTATTTTCATTTTTTGTAAATTATTTAATCAATAAGCCAAATAGAAATTGTTATTACTGTGACTTTGTATTAAAATTTTTAAAATTTTCGAAAATTTATAAATTTTTCAAAACATTTGGCAAAATCGTAGAGCCATTTAGCCAAAAATCGTAGGAATGTTGCCTTATTTCAGTCCTAAAAGAAATGCAGATTGGCTTCTTAATTTTAAACTGGTAGCCCCTCGCAAATATAGATAAGAACATATAATCATTACTTTTAATCATTGCTTTTATCAGTATATAATTTTATGAAATTTTATTCTCTGTTGAAATTTTTGTTTTCCTTTTAATGATTCGTATTCCTATAAAAAAGTTATGAAGAATATTGTTATAATATTTGCAAGTCTTCTATTTTATTTCTAAAAAATAATGGATCTTTTAAATTCATAAAAATTGATAAATAGATAAGAAGGTTTTGAACAAATTCATTTTGAATTCGAAATTCTAAATTTATCATTTCTTCTGTCCATTATTATTTCATATCCATATCAATATTATTATTTTAAATATTTATAAATATAAATATAAATATTTGTTTTGCATTTCAGTTTGTTTACTAAATATTTAGCAAATATAATATTTGAAAATAAAGAAAAAGAATAAAGAAATAATAACAACAATCAAAAGGTGCGTTCATATCTATTTATCATATCATTGAGTATTAATTTTTCCCTAAAATTTTCCCTCCTTCTTCATTTTTCTAGTTAGAAAATCTGCTTGAAATGATGATTATAGATTTTAAGCAAATTCCAATAGATTTTGCTGAGTTTGACCGATTTCAAAACCTTCCATAATTCCTGAATAAAGTATCGAGAGATTTAAGTCAATGATTTTGTTATCTTCCTTCTCAATCAATTGCTGGAATTCGTTAAAAGGGAATTCAGTACAATTTTTTTGAGGTTATTTGATTTAATTTAAAAGATAAATCTTGCTTAATCTCAATCCAATAAAATCTCAGTCGATTTGAGATTCGATTTCATTTCAAATTTAAAAATTTTTAAAAGTAAATTCGGTCGCTAATATTAATAAATATAGTTAATTAAGGCAAAATTTACTGTGTCAATTTATGTCAATGTCAATTTACTAAAATTTACTAAAATTATATCGATTTCATATTTATTTATTTATTCATGCATATTAATAACTGAAGCGTTCTGAATTCATTTCTTATAATTCAATTTGTTCTCAAAACTTAACTCAAAAAACGGGTTACTTGAGGGTTTATTTATGATTTGTACTGCCTTGGCTGTTTATTTCTTTCTTGCTTGCTATATGATTTAAGAAAACTGAAGACCAATAAAATTTGGCAGCAAGGGCTTATAATTTTTCGCGATTGAGATGTTAATCGATTTTCCACTAAGGAGAACTATTGCTGTTTTAAAATGCTCATAAAAGCCAGTCGAATACATGGATGGATTTATAATCAAGCTTATAATATTATTCTGAATTCACTGATATAATTGGTATGCCAATGGACGTCAGTTATATTACCACCACTTTGCTCTTCCTCAATGTAATTATTTGGCGATTAATATTTTCGAAAGATTTCGAATCGCTCGCTACTTGTCAGTGTATAAATTTTAACATGAGTGGTGGTATATTTCAGTCACCGAATTATCCGATCATATTTTCTGATGAAAAATGTTTTATATATCAGTTTATTGCACCTACTAATTACATTGTCCAAACAATTTTCAGTTTCTTCAATTTATCACCTCGTCGTAATGATAGGTAGATTTTATAAATTTTGGAGCACTCATAATCCTTTCCTAGGTGTCTGAATTTTTTAAGGATTTATGATCAAACAATGGAAGGCAGAATTGATGAAGCGACACCGTATAGTCATGAACTTTGTGGTGTGGAAGTTAGTTTTTTTCTTTTATTTCATGGAAAAAAGTGGAATTAAGCGAAAATAAGTTTACAAAATTTGTCTATACTTTTTTAATCTTGGTTTTCTATTTTTACTGCTGTCCTAAGGGCTAATAATCACCGTTCACCACTTCTAATATGCAAATTTCCAGCTCAATGACTTTTTTAATAAGGTGTACTTGAGATAAGGTCCAAGATGTTCGAGACGAATCTGTATAGTAACCATCCGGCCATCCTTTGTCAACGAGAAAAAATTTGCTTTTCGCAAATCCTAATCTTGTCGAATTTGCCGCTATTTTATCACTATAAACAACAGTTTTCATCGTGCTTCTTGGTTGATGTTCAACAGAGTCAAATTTAAGTTTCATAAATTGCGTTTAATATCTAGTAAAGTAACTTTTTTTAAGTAGTTCATCAAAAAATTTTCGACAAAAAATACAAAAGCCTCCTTGGATAGCCAAAAAATGAAGAAATTAAATATTAATGAACCGTACAGAGAGGCTTTTCATACTTCCCATCTTAGCCAATTATTAATTTTTCAAAATTTTTCTAAGCTAATCATCATTTATCTTCATCATTTAAATTTCGATATTTCTTTCAGTTAAAAGTTATTAGTTATTAAAAGTTACTACAAATAAAAAAGTGATTATTAAGAGGTATCGAATTTTATGCCATTTTGACTGCTGTCATTTCAAGGAATTATTCTATATGAAATATATTTTAAAAAATTAGAAAATATCGAAAATGTCATCAACTTTATTGCTTTCATATTATTTTCATTAAAATTTTTTGTATTCACTGAGAAATTGACATTAAAAATGAATAAAATGCAATTTTTTAAAAAGAAAAAGAAAAGAAAAAGTCGAAAAAATTGGTAAAATAGTATGATAAAGGTGCCGCTTCATATAAATGTCTATAAATATATCGTCAAATGTTTCTTTTTATTATTCTAACAACATTCTTACCATTCCTGGTTTGGCTATCCTTGCAGGTCACAGGTTATTATAAAGCAGCTATTAGGGAAATATACAACACTTACTTGGAGATAAAATCTAGAATGAACCATCATCACAAGACTGATTTCACTTTTATAGCAAATTTAAATTTTATGAAAGAGCTAATCTATGATGGCTTCGCTTTCGAGCAATGTGCCCCTCCAGTTTTCCTAATTTGTTTATTTATTGTTTATTAAATGATCTGTTCTTTGGACTAAAATTTTCATTTTAAAAATTTTTTATTTTTTTACTTCTAAAATTTATTGAGTGAATTTGCTGAAAATTTATCGTAATTTATTGAAAATTTATTGAAAATGAAAATGGAAAAATATTAATAATAAAGACGATGCTTCTGTTTTATTCTTTACTGGTTTACTGGTACACACATTTTTCTGGATTCACTGCCATTTATCTATATTTATAATTGAATAATGTATTTGTAAAATTTTTTCTAAGGCGTATCATTTATAGTTAAGCTAGCTCTAAATACTCGTAGTACCAGACAAATTTTTTCATTTGGCGATAGAAGTTCAAGTGGGTCACCAGCACCACCTGGATTTTTGAAAAATCCTGTGGAGAATAAAACTGCAGTATCGACGTTCTAAAATAAAAGCAATAGCCTACTGAACCATTCCCCAAAATAGTTTGAATCCAAAATTATTAATTTAGAAAGTAGCTTATAAGTTTTTCTTTTATTTTTTAATTATGATAAATTAGGGTTAAGTTTAGTCAGTTTGCAGGTGGTTTAATAATGTATAGAAAAGGAAAGCAGATCTTAAATGATTGATGTAGATAAATTTTCCAGAGCCAGAAAATTTTTAAGACTTGTAAAACTCATTATTAAATATGTTATTCGCGTGAAATTCTTTGCATAACTCTTAAAATATTTGCTTGGTGATGGATGCGCAAATGCGCCCCCAGGATCATCCAAATTTCACTTTCAATGACTCAGAGATGCGAGTATTATTCTACTTTCAACCAGAGCAACATACCATATCATCTTAAAACGATGCTATATAGTTTATCATTATTTTCAGTTTAGACTAAGAAAAGTTACCTCGATGCCTCTTAGTGAAAAGAGGTTAGTGAAATTTTTTTCTTTTTATAAGCGGTTGTACAAATAAATATTTTTGATATATTCTCAGCGATTTAATTCAGATTGCAGCAGGCACAGCATTTTATTCCTTAACGAGTTATCTTGTCTTTCATTTACGATTATCGCATGGAATTAAAGGATTTCATGGAACATACAAATTTGTCGCCAAAGGTTCATTTGTTTCAAATTGCCTATGTTATTGTTCATTGCAACCAATTTTCCGCATTTTCTACTTGTAAGCCAAAAAATTAATTTAAAAAGTTGCTTTTTATATGCCATTTAAGAAATTAAAGAAAAATTAAATTCAAAAATTTCACCTAAAACGTATAAATAATACAGGAAAATTTCGAATGAATGCTACAGAAGTACAGCCGTGTCGCTATAGTATGGATTTTCTCGAAGGGAGCATATTTTCTCCGCAATATCCCTACAGCTATCCATCATTAGTTAATTGCTCCTATTATTTTCCAAATCGGAATTCAATGAAACTAGTGCTTTCTTTAGATTATCTTGATTTGAATACAGATTCGTGTAGAGCGGATTTCATCGATATTTATCAAATGCAGCCTAAGGTATGTTCTACTTTTCACAAATACTATTTCTTATCCAACAAAAGAATTCTTTTGCTTTATTTCGATGCTTAAATGAAATATACTTTATTTTGAACAGTTTTTTATTTTTAGTGATAATGCCAATAAAAAATTTGCACCTTTTGCCAATAAATTCTTAGACTCACCATTTTTCGTTAAGTCATTTCCAAGAGGATTAATAAATAATATAAGAGCGAGCAGTTAGTTAGACCTCCTCCCTTTTTTGCCATTTATAGAAATAAAATTGCGAACCAAAGATGCTTTAAAATTTAATTAGTCTATTACACAAAAGAAAGTTATAAAAGGCAGCAAAATCCAATTCTTTGAAATTATTTGAGCAAAAAAGAACAAACCAATTGAAATTTTTTTTCCTTCTAACTAAAAGAGATTTATACTGGATTAAAAGCATTAGAGAAATATTAAAATATAGCTCCTTTAAAAATTTTCAAATTTTCACTTGTTTGGAGAAAAAATTTTCGGCAGTTTAACATTGTAAAGTTACACAATTATATAGGAAATTTGAGAAATTACATGTGAAAAAGCGAAATTTAAAGCTAGAATGAAATTAGCCAATAAGAAGACTTCAATTCAATACCAATTTTAAATGATAAAATGCTTATGAAAATCCACTTATCATGCTGAAATTCTAAATCAAGAATGAGATAGCTGCCTTATTTCCAATATTGAATTCGGGGTTTCAATTTTATTACAAGGCGGTATTAAAATAATCATTAAGAAAACTAATAATAATTTTATACCAAAGAAGATTGCTAGGGATATTATTAATTCCTTAAAGCGACTGTAAGTCTATAATCTGAAAGTTTTGAAAAGCCTATAACTAATTAGCCAAGAAAATACCTTTTCAGATTCATTTGGATAGACTTTGTTACGATTCTATTCCTCCCTATTCAATTTCGTCGAGAAATGGGTTGATTTTACAGTTCCACTCGGGAATAAACGACAAAAAACAAGTATGTTGATAGAATTTAACTATGGCCTAACTGTGGCTTATTTAAACTGCCTGAAAATGCGTCATGTAACTTGTAATTTCTAAGAAATCTCTATAGCTCGCTTTGCTAAATTAAACAATTTTTGAGCTAAATTAAACAAATTTTGCCAGAGAGACATTTGATGATAGAAGTATCGGTAAGCAAACAACAGGCAAACTTTTTTGAAAGGTAGGCTTGTGTTTTTAAGCGTAAAAATTCAGCATCAACCATAGTTCAGCGACATTGATGAAGTGTGAATGTAGTATTAAAAAACCTTTTTCTCACTTCCTTTCCACTGGACGGTATGCGCTATCCTCAATCTCGCGTGCCAAAAGACCTAAAAGCTTGAGGATGCTTAGTTGCCTAAACAGTTTTGGAAGAATCTAGCCATATATTAAGCAGACATTCCTTAAGTAATACTAGTTACGAAGGATTTACTTTGTATCTTTGAGAACGACGAACATGTCCGAAATGTTTGTTCTAAGGAACGTTTTGAGATGTATTTTTTATCACCGAATTCTTCAATGAGATAAAGTTTTCGTAAACGTCATCTCATAGATTCAGTGTATTTTGTAACAACCTTCATTAAAAATCCCATAGTGAAGTTCCATAGCTAAAAACGAATCTTGAAATAATCTTGAACTTCAGCAGCAATTGATCAACTATGTGGCCAAATTTAGTAAACGACCGGGTTATTTTACGAGCGAAATATAATTTCATACTATGGTTGATACGTTTTTGTTGAAAAAAGTGATCGAGAGCTTTGAAATTTAGTTTCATCATCAGGCATGACTGGAGTATAAAAAGTAATTTAAAGTTTAGGCTGTCCAAGTTTTTCAAGTTTTTTTAAGCATTCTCCATAATCGAAACCAGCTTTA
>UYYG01000158.1:0-62573 GCA_900625125.1 Dracunculus medinensis | reverse complement strand
TCAAGAAAGTTGATAGGACATACTGCGATAATTATCGAGGAATCAGCCTATTTATCAAAAATTTTCGCTTCCCTGCTATTCAACAGACTTATGGAAGTACGGGACACCAGGATGCGCCCTAATCAAGCTAGTTTCAGACCAGGGCGCGATTGTGCTGACCAGATATTCACGTTAAGAAGGGTGTTGGAACATTGCTTCAAATATTTGCAACCTACTGTCACGTGTTTCATCGACTTTGCGGCTGCTTTTGATTCAATTGATAGAGCGGCGCTTTGGAGGGTGATGGAACGTGATGGTGTTCCAGAGAAAATCATTAGACTCATAAAGGCATTTTATGAGCGCACATCGGCGCAGGTCTGTGTATATGGGGAGGTGACAGATTCCTTCGAAATAAGAACAGGTGTCCGTCAGGGCTGCGTCCTTTCCCCCACAATATTCAACTATGCGATAGACTGGATAATGGACACTGCTTGTCGGCACTCAAGAGTTGTCCGAATTAGTCCAGAGTCCAGAGCATCGTATCACAGATCTTGAACACGCTGATGATGTAGTCCTTTTTGCTGGCAGTTATAACGAAATGCAAGTAATACTAAATAACGTGTCAGAAACTGCAGCAAGAATCAGAATAGGATCAATTTAAATAAAATGAAAGTCTTTTCGTCTTATGTGCAAGAAGCTGATAAAAAGCCTCTTTTTGTAAATTCATTGCCGGTTGAGGAAGTGCCTGATTTCAAATACCTTGGGTCCACTCTAATACCAAATGGACAGGCAAAAGATGATATTATAACTTGGATCACGGCAGCTAGAAATGCGTTTTTCCGGTTGACGAAACCTTTATGGAATCGTCGTGAAATCACCATAAAAACGAAAGTCCGCATCTATATTGCCGTGATCCGTTCGATCTTATTATATGGTTCTTTAGACATGGCCAATGAGAGTGGAGGATATTAAGAAGTTATCTACCTTTGACCACTCTTATCTAAGGTACATATTACGTGTTCGCCGAGTGGATAAAATCTCACTACATCGCATCCACCTTCGTTCAAATACCATTTGCATAAATAATGTTACCACTGAACGCCGCCTTCGCTGGTTAGGGCACATTCTCCGTCGTCCACCACACGAGTTGACGCATATTTCGTTATTTGCTAAACCGTGTGACGGTTGGCGTCAAAAGCGAGGTGGGCCAATCAAGACCTGGACTGATACGGTGAGAAAAGATTTTGAACGTATAGTGGACCAGCAATATATGGACTTAGACGGTGGAAAAAGGAATGGCTTCCATTACTGTCGACGATGGCATCAGACCGCGCCGCTTGGAAGCGTCTTACCCTTGTAGCCGTTGGAGCCAGCCTAACCAGTAATGGTGAGAGCAGTTAGAAGAAGAAGAAGACATCGGTTATAAATAAAGGGGAAAGTATATTTATATTTGTAGTATTTATTGATTTTATTGCTGGATAATATCTATAGATGCCAGAAGAACAAGCGTTTTGCACTCTTGTCAAAATAATGTTTGATTATGGCTTGCGCGATTTATTCAAGCTTGGACTGGACGTCTTGCATCTCCGATTTTATCAACTTCAAAGGCTTACGGAGGTTTTACTCATACAATTAGAACAATTAGAATTTATCCTAAAATCCTGTAAAAATTTAAATGTTTTGTTATATATGAGTTATTAGTTAAAAAAGGAAATTAATATTGAGCAAATATTTTTCTAGTTTTATTGTCTTATTCATTTTTTTAAGGATTATGTGCCTGATTTGTTCACTCATTTTTACGACATTGGCGTGGAAACACATATGTACGCATCTCAATGGTTCTTAACCTTGTTTACTGCTAAATTTCCATTACAAATGGTATTTTTCATCGTCGATCTGTTTTTAAGCGAGGTTTGCTTAATTTATTGTTCAATTGTTAATTGTTAAAAATATGTTAGTTATATATAAAATGTTAGTTATATATAATATTATATTGCTTAATAATTTAATAATTTAAAAAGATCTGTGTTTACTTATTTGACAATTTTCAATTTAGGGAATCAATACGATTTTTCACATATCGCTGGCTTTATTAAGGGCATCGAAAAAAGAATTAATGCAATTAGATTTTGAAGGTGCTTTAAAATATTTTCGTGTTATTTTACCTAGAAAATATCGAACTGAAGCAAATGCAAAGGAACTGATTCATCAAGCGGTGAAATTAAAGGTTTATTCTCTTTTTTTGTTCAATTTATTATTTGTCATCAAAATACTTGGATTTCGTTAGGTTTCATTCATTTTTACGAATGTTTTTTTAGAAAAACTTCTCAATAAATTTTCTTAAAATGCATCTATGCATTATTTTATATTTCTTCTATTTTATTCATTATTTTTTTATTTTTAAAGATTAGTCATAAACGATTGTCGAAATATGAAAAAGAATATTATTCATTAAAGGAGCGCGAATTGGAGTCGCAAGATCCGTTAGAAAGACTCGAAGTAATGCTTTTTTGTAAAAAGGATTTTTATCAGTGTAACTGAGTATCATCATCCATCATAACCATTATCATCTTCATTTTAGCGTGAAAATCTCCGTTTGAAAGAAACTATATTGCGACTTGAAAGAGAAAATGACGATTTAGCTCATGAATTAGTAACCAGTAAAATCGAATTGAGGAAGAATCTTGATACTGTTATTTTTATTTTATTGATATCCAATATTTTTTTACAAAAATAAATTATTTACGGCATTTTTATTTAGCTTTTGAAATCTTTATAAAAACATTGGTTGCATAATTTAATGGTTAATTTTTTTCGTTATTCTATTTTGTAGGATTCTTTATTTTTTTGCATCTTCATTGCTAAAATTATAGGCTGAAGATAGCGTGGAAAGCTTACAAGCTCAATTGGAACATTGCTCACGTGCAGCAAAAGATTTAGAGGAAGAGAATAAGAATTTGTGTGCAGAATACGAACAAGTATTCGATTCAACTATTTTTTTTTTAAATTGGTAATGGTTGTTGTTAGTTGGTCGTTTATTTTTTAGTCAAAAAAGTTGCAAAATTTAGTTTATTCTTAGCGCCCCTTATATAAAATTTTATTCGTGGTTTGATTTCAGATTATCAAGCGATCATTTCCTGCATGTGATTTCATGTTTTAGATTAAAGAAATGTGCCGTCGTGAAGTTCAGAGATTAGAATCGGATTTAGTTCGTTCACAAGGCATTATTAAAAATTACAAACAAATTTGTTCTGATCTTAGCCGTCGCATTGATAATCAGCAAGGAGTTTTCAAGGAAGAGAAAAAACGTATTGCAGTAAGTTAAGATAAATATCTGAATATAATTAGGATTTCATCCACTAATTATTTAATTTTTTATTTTTTGTATTTTTATTTTCTTTTTCAGTTTTTTTTGATTATGGCTATTGTGATTATGCTTAATTTTTTGATTCTCATTTGATAATGCTACTTAGAATTTTTATTTATCTTGGTTTTTGTTCCCAATTTTAAAATAAATTCATGAATTTTTTTATTTTTTGATAAATTATGCGATGAATTTTTTTTTGGCTTCTCATTCTATTTTTCATCTTTTTAAATTTTAGATGAAAATTTCTCAATGTGGACGATGCGCTGAAATTTTGACGGAATTTAAGGATCTGACAGGAAGTCCTGCTAAAAATGTTAGTGAAAACTTATCATTTTCTTTTTAGTCGCTTTCGAATTTCCTTTACTGACGAAAAAATTATTATTGTATTATATTATATTATATATTATAACATATTATATTTTATATTATATTATATTTTATATTATAATTATAATTGTATTGTATTTTTAGAAATCATTATCTATCTTATTTAAAGCAGCTTTCTATTATAGGTTTCACCAGTTGCTGAAAATGGTTGCGGTTTTAAAGTGATGGAACTTATGGATAAATTAGAAGAACGCGAGAAACATATCCGACACCTTGAGCTGGAATTAGCTCAGCGAAAGCTAGAACTTGTAGAAGCACAATGTCGTAATCAAGATCTCAGTCATCAGGTTAGAAACACTAATTTTAGCAACACTAATTTTAATTATTATTGTATCTTATTGTTTCAAAAGGCTTCCAGCGAACAATTTTTATAGTAGAGATATTAAAAGGGATATTAGGTTGAAAATAACTTTTCTCCTAAAGAAATTTTGTTCAATAATTTTTTAAATTTGTTTCAGATGAATTCCACTGTCACTGATAATAATGATAACAATAGGCACGGTGCATGGCTTAAAAAAACGCTGTCTTCCATAAAAGAAGTTGGTACGTCTTTAAAATGATTGGTGAAAGTTTACTTATTCATCATAACCTATTTTCCATTTATTTTATGCGTTAATTGACAAGTGATAGTTTTATGTGATAGTGATCTCTCAAAAAAAGAGGATTTAGCACATGTGCATAAATTAACGATTATAATGAATTATTGTTGATTTCAATATTATTTTTTATAATGTTTATTTTAATCAATATGTATATTTTCTTGTTTATGGTGTAAATAGCACATATTTGATAAGATTTTTCGTTTTTTCTCTTTTTAATATTTTTTTAGAGATTAGAATTTTAAATTTGATTGATATAAGAAATATATATAGATTTAAGGAATATAAGGAACCTTTTTCATTAAAATTTTGAACTTTATTATTGCGATTTGGTATATAATGAAAATATTTGGCCTAATTTGATGAATAATTGCACTGGTTTTTGCTTTTTTCCCTAGCTTTTTTAAATAGTTTTCTAATGCATAGTTGCATAGTTATAAATGATAAAGAACAAAAATAATAGAATAAAAAAATAGAGAGAATAGACAAGCATAATTAATAATAGAAGGATTTCGTAAAAATGAAAAAAAAATAAGAGAGAAATTGATAAATTGAAGGTTTAGAAGCTTTTATTGATGGGCATTTAGACAAAGTTCAAGTTATCCTTCCTTTTTTAATTTTGGTTCTATATTTTAAGTCAGCATTTTTTAATTTTTGGTATGATTGGACAAAGTTAAGAGTTTTGAAAGTATGCTTTCAATATTTAAGGTTGGTATTCTAGCATAGTTTTTCCTTTTTAATGATAGCTAGTTTCATAGCTTTGTCCTTTTTCTTCAGTTGTTGTTTATTATTATTTATCCGTTATATTAATTAGTTATGAAACGTTAGTTTAACCATTAATTTTTTTTTCGGGCCAGGTATGATATGAAATTTTCGAAATAGAGAAATTGCGTGCTTTGCTAGGGTTGTTTTGTTTACATTTCATTATCAGTAAACGGTCCGCAGTGATAAATGAGTCGTCTTAAATGTTTCCACCAGTTTTTTGGATAGTGATTAACCTGCCGTTTTTTCCTAGTTTATTTATTATTTATTGTTTCATTCATATAAATGTTGCATAATTGTTAAGTTTTTTTTTCATGTTACAATAATTTATATAAAGTTTCTATACGATTCATGAATGAATTTTCAAAAATTTTTCAGTAATTTGAAATTTTGAAAAAATTTGAAATTTGCGGAAATTTGAATCAATTTTTTAAATATTTTTTATCAACTACTGGAAACATCCCTTTCTTGCAATTCGTCAATTAATGCACCACTTAAAACAGACAAGTTGGAGTTTCTTATTGTCTCCTAGGTGATTAATAGGTGTCATTCATATAGATGAAAACGTCAGTCAGTTTTCAAAGGTTAATCGTAAGTTAAATTCAAATAAATGAATACAACAGATAATATAATGGAATAATATAATGGATGGATCAGGAACTTGGTTGTTTCCCTTATCCACAAATCACTGATTTCTTTCACGTGGACCGAACCAAAAGTCGAAAATTGGATTCCGTTTACCGAATCTGAAAATATTTTATGGGAAACTACGTTTAATTTAATGCTAGTAAAATTAGATAGTTAAATTAAATCATGCATGCAAAACAGTGGGGATCCACGGTGATTAAATGGATCCATTTAGTACAAAGTATAAAGCTCGACGAAAATTAATTTTAGCTCCAATTTTTTAAAAGATCATTTATATTATTTGAAATTTATGATTCGATGAAAATTTAATAAAATTTTGAATAAAAAGTCTAATTTGATTGAAAATTCATAGAATTGCTATAAAAAAATAGAGAAAGTGACAGAAGGGTGGTTCGAGAACTTATCTTTTTCGACAGTTTTAATGGCTTCTTTCGCTTAAGGCTTCAAATTAATTCGGAGTTGCTTTATTTTTATTTTTATTCTTTCAGTGGTTTTTTAAAAGAATTTGCCTTAAACTGAGACTCGATGGATCGTAGTGGAATTCTCCTCTTTTGCCAAATCTGAGAGCGAGATCATTTGCATTGTATATCCGTTTTTCAGCATCTTGGGGAGAGCTATAAATGCATAATTAACTATAAGAGTTATTTAAAATAACGCAAAAGACCGGGATAAATTTTCATTGGAATCGATCGAAATCAACGGTCCTAGGGTATTCGAGAATCCATTCCAATATCTCTCATCGATGTTTGGACGATTGGATAATAGCTTAGTCGCTTCCTCAATGGCTGGCAATTTTATTTTTAATATCTACATGTTCAGTGCAAATATGGCTCAACAACAAGTGTGCCAGCCCTGGAATTCCTGCCAAATAACACCAAGTAACAAAAAAATGAGAAGAAAACTACCGTTTACCAAAGCGAAGCGCAAGATCTGAAGGCTGGTGAACTAAAAATCGTTTATCGAGTAAAGCATCTGATTCTGCCTAAAAAATTATTCGCATATAAATTATAAAGGTTATTTTTAAAAAATTACCATTTTTTTGTTTGCTCCGATATTTTTTGAAAAAAACTGATATCAAATTATCATTTGCCATTTGATTTAAAATTGTGTGCGAATGTTTCATCTCGATTGAACTTGAACGAAGCAACGAAAGGATTACTATCGATGTGGCGAGTGGACTGAATATTTTCAAAAAAAACGGCCTATTAAAATAAATTAAGATGGATGTGCTTCAGGAAACCAAGAAGAGCGAGCGGCATTATTTTTATTTGTATGGCACCACCATCCTATATCGTCAATTCGTGGCAAAAATCGATTTGCACCCATTTTAAAGCAATTTGAAGAGGTTTTCTATCACTCGTTATAAAAAAAGTCCCGTCCATAAAAACCCTTCTGTGATTGGATGGCAATGATCATTCTCAATTTCTCTAATAGAGGCCTGAGAGATAGAGGGTTCTGCGTATTTTTATTATCTTGGCTGTTTCTAACAGTGCGCCTTTTTGGACAGAGGTCTCTGATGTTGGTCCTGGAATCTGCTAAAGCCACTTTTCTACCATAAGGGTCATAATTCCAAAGACTTTCACTTTCCATGTTTCCTCTAGTTCTCTAGTTCTTTCGGCCCCTGGTTTCTTATATTCCTTCTTCCTAGCGTTCCAATCACTTGGTACTGCTATCTCGATCACCAATGCAAATTTTTGATCCTTGCTACCACGATATCTGGTTGATTGGCTAGTAGCTCTTTATCTGTTCGGATGATGAAGTCTCACAGGTCCTTTTTTATTATTCTCCACGAGTGAATTTCCTATCTAGTCTTAGAAGAGAAGCGATGCACCCAGCACCTGTAGATATTGTTATGTTCTTTACTTTATGTTATTCCTGCTTATATTTTACATTATACCACTATAAGCTGGATTATTTCTGAGATGTTTTTGCAAAATTGTCCTACCGAATTTGAGTCCTACCGAGTGTGGTCGTCTCTGCTTTGATGGATCTGGTGCTCAGTACCTGCTCTTATACTGGTGCCTCAGTGCCTTTTAGCCATAATAGGATTTGTCAATATCAGTTGCCGCAGCATCTGTCGATCGAATCCCATGGAAGATTTTGCTTTGCCATGGCACTTTCTCTGGTCTTTTTATAGCAAAATTTCAGACATTATCTTAGCAGCTCATCCTATCTTTTTGATGTATTTCTGAATATATAGGCTTTCATTCAAGACAATGACGATGGCTTTGGAGTGGAAATTTTCGTGTACTGCGAGGAGTTATCGGGTCGTACCTTAGTAATACTTAGATATTGCAATATTCTTGGTTCATCATCTTGGTTACCATGTGATCTGTTTCGCTTAGCGCTCATGAACCGCTAGTAGATGTGGGTAGTAGATCATGTGTAAACTAATTGCTGTCCAACAATTTTTGCTGTTGGATGCTAGCAAATGAAATAGTAAGTGGCTGCTGCTCTTTGAAGTTATCTCAGTTAACTGTGAATTATCTCAGGTCTTGCATCCACTTTGCATTAGTGCCATTATGAATCTTCGTTTTCTCCCATATTTATTCTTCTAATATTGTATAGTTCCCACTGTTGGTGGATCTGTTACCATATACTTGCATTCCAGTTAAAAGTAAATCTAAGCTGGTTCTTTGGAGAAAGAACAGGGCATTTACTTTTTTAGCTTCTGCTTCCCAGTGTATCTCTTTGTCCTAATGGACAGTATAATGAGCATTTGTTCAGTAATAGGGCTTTTCTTCCGATTCCTCCCATTTTTCCAGTATGCAGGTCTTCTTTACCTTTCTATAATTAACTTTTTAACTTTTCTATGTTGTGCTCTGATCTTATTTTCCAGCCTCATTTTCCAGCATCGACATGCATCGTTATTCTTTTTAATTCTATCCCAGTATTTCCAGATTTAAAGTGGCTATAGATGCACCAATTCATTGGTTTCAATTATATTTATGTAGGAATTGTTGCGAGGACTCTACTTACATTCTAATTGGTAGTATTTCGGTGGTTGATGGTTAATTACAGCCTGCATACTGCAGTCATATTATTTATTCATGATTAGATGCCTCAGTTGCTCTGTTTTGCAATGGAGATATTGCGCGGCTGCAAGGCAGTCTTTACCTTCCCAGCTTATTATGTGCAGTTCCCTTCTTTCCTTTTCTTTTTGACCATTTTGCTCCGGGATATATATATGTATATATATATATATACATTAAAATATTTTTCTTTCTCCCACGTAGATGGTCATGATCATCATCTTCTACCAGTGGCCTGGCCTGAGATTGAAGGTTCTACGCATATCTTAACTTTCCTGATAGTGCACTCTTCTGAACAGAGATAGAGATCTCTGATGTTGTTACTGGAATCTGCAATCTGCTGCCTTTTCTAGTTTAAGAATTTCAAGACTCCAATTATCACTGGGATTATATTGATCTTTAGCTGCACGTTTGTCTGTCCTCTACTTGCTGAATATTCTTGGTCTTGGGTTTAGCGCAGAATTGATTCAGTTGCAACTGAGAGAACAATCTCTTATATTGAAGCATTGAATCACCAACCATTTCTCAGTTAGTGTAGACCTTTTCTTTTTAAGAGTAGATCAGTTAGTAGATCTTTTTTCAATCCACAGTGTTTTTGTATATTTCATATAATAATATAATAATATTGTATATAGTCCCTTTGATTAGGTCTACTATTATAATAGCATTCCATCAGTTCTAGATTATCTTATCTTCTCTACGTAAGGTTCTTTTTTTCTTTTTAAGAGTCTCCACCATTGCTGCTTAAACTCGCTCTACTGACTTGTCGCATTAGGCAATATGCCAGGGAGTCCCTTGGCGATAGAAATCTGTTGCTTTTTTTTAGTTTAAGTCTAGTTTCACCAGCATCACCCGGGTTTTTGTACAGGTTTATTCCTGCGGGGAACCGAACCTCAGCATCGGGGCTCCCAATCGATCAACCCACTAAGCCATTCTATCCCTTACCTCTACCTTTCCTGTGATGTAAGGTTCTAATAGCTCTTTTAATGCCAGACATCCTTGGTTCCACAAAAACATGCTCTTCCAGTGGCCCATTTGTCATCAGATATTCCTCGTCTCTCAGCCTCTGACGTGGATCTTGTTAATCCGTCCGAGAGGTCCGAGGCGGAATGATTCTCGTATGCTACATTCTTATATTGATATTAAAGGAGTCTTGCTCAAGAACCCCACAGGAAAAATAGAGGTTATTGTTGCTTTTTATACCATGTATAGCCCCTCTCCCATATATGTATTTATAAAAGCATATATATATATATATATATAAATATTTTTCGATATTTATTTATATAGAGAAAGCAAAATTTTCTAACAAAGCAAACAAAATTCAAATTATTTCTGGTTGATCAAATATTTAATCATACAGAGGCAAAAAAGTATGGCGACTGCACAAAGTTTAGTTTAAAAAAATCTAATTTTCGCTTCAGTTTCTAAAAAAAGCTCAAAATTATTAAAGAAATTCTCCTAAAATATTTGTTTCCGTCAGAATTTTTGATTTTCCGTTCATAATATACGTCTTTAATCTTTAGGGATATATTGCCTCGTCATAAATATAAAATAATTTTCATAATCCTATTTTTGTTGCATGTGGAAAATTAGTATTACTGCAGTGGCTTATGCCTAATTAATACTTCATGAAATATTTATTTCTAATTAAAGAAATATTTCAATTCGTCGATATTTACATAAACGAGGAATTTATCACAATAATAAAACTGAGAATTTCCTGGATTTTTGGCGATATCGATCGCTTGAGCCTTATTAGATAGTACTTTTTGGGTCCGTAGAATCATGGATTACGAAAAAAAATTAATGGGAAAATATTTAAATCTTTCATTATAATCTCCTTAAATTATTATTCGAGAAATAATCTTTCATTAAATGAATTATATGAAAAAAAACAAAATCTAGATTAGAATAAAATCTAGAATAATAAAACTCAATTGATGGTAGCAAGTTCAGTGGGAAATATCAAGGTTAATGTAAATGTAATGTAAAAAACACGCATTAGAAGGGGAGCAAATATATTCAACGCACCTTGATTTTTTTCCATGGATTTTTATCAAAATATTGCCTGGTGAGATGATAAGATATCATTGGAATATTTACTTGTAACTTATGGATATGGATAATATGCTTCATTTGCAATTCTTAAATTTTTTTTCTATCAATAAAAAATTTTGGCGAATGGAAAAATGATTCGTCAACTAAGAAATATATAAAAGGTTTCGTCAGTGAAAGGTGTAAATTTTGCAGTCGACGGAAAAATGCGAATTTCCCAAATTTGCATTTGCTCAAATAATTTTTTAAATCTGAGCGATTTGAAATAGATTAAAGTTTTAATGCAGTCTATAATTCCATTATTACCACCAGGCTTATTTTAAATGCATCTTAAGCTTTCTATGTGCTTTAATTAGTGAAGCATTTAAATTCAAGCAATTCACGTTAGAATAAATGCCATATTAAATTCAAGTGAAATATTGGGATTTTATGCCCGAAAATTTGAATTCATCTAATTTTCCTATTTAACCGAATCTTTGAAATAATTTTTGAATTATCTAAATGCAAAACTGATAATCATTGTTTGAACGAGATTCCTTTCCATATTTCTTCAAGGGCCGAGCAGATAGTGGTTTATTATGTGGAGAAAAAACGTTCGCCACTGTCTTGACGATCCAACTGCATTTTTATTAACAAGTAACTCACTGGTAAAAAATTTCTAACCGTACGAATAATCATAAAGGAACGGGTCATGACGAGGATAGGGAGCGTTAACAACTTAGTATATGAGGTAGTCAGTTAAATATGTATGGAATGCAGCTAAACTATTCCTATAATTTTCTTTGAGTTATTAAAGATATGATCGTTCTCATCGCATAAGCAATGGGTCAAAAGCCTTCAGTTTATTTATAAAAAATTCAAGGAAAAAATTTCAAGCTTACTTTATGAAACTATTTGAGTAGTAATAAATTAAATATTCATTGTCGATATTTTAAGAAATTGTCTGACAAATGCTTTAGAATTATGCCAATTAATTTTTGCTACATTTGCTTCAAAATATTTGCTAATGGCTGGTAGACTTGAACAATTAATTGTTGGAGCTTGAAATTAAAATTGCAATTGAATTTTCGGTTCAATTCATGTTAATGAAATAATTATAGCCACAAATTCATTACGATTACTATAAAATTTAAAGATCGAAATCAGATCTAACAAAGACAAAAATAAATATGCATTATATAAAGTGGTGAGTGTATGAAAAAAGTGATATATCTTTAGTGCCCATAGAAATAAATTCTCTAAAAAATAGCTTAACTACAGAAAATTATTTCTAATTTCCCAATTTTTTAGCTTTTAAGCATTTTCCTTCTTCTATTAGCCACCGACTATAGGGATGAATCGCTTGAGGAAGGGGATAAAAATACAGATGAATAATTAGCACTAGCTGTATTTCACTTTTAGTGGATGAGCACAAATCGGAAATCGAGCAGTGATGGCTTAGTGCCATTTTGAGCAAAATTGCGACATATTATACTACTTCCATTTATTATTTCTTCGAGTCTTTTAAATAAAAATTTTAGAATTATATTATCATTTCATAAAATTATCTTCGAAAATTAACAACAATAATTACCTCCTGCAGCTGTAGATCTCCAAACGTAGCAAGAAAGAGTACTGCCAACAAAAAGACGAATACTGTGGCCATTTCTGAAATAAAATTGTCTAGAAAATTTTAATAACTTTAGCATAATTTCTGATGGCCTTAGGCAATTAGGTTTTTATTACATGAAAATTGAAATTTATTTGAATTTCCTTATCTTTTTTAGTTTAACTTTCTTACTCTCTCATTTATATATTACATCTATATTCAATGAAAAATTCTATGAAAATTTTCATTAATGAAAAGGATTCATTTGCTTGAATTGATTAAAATAAAACAAAGTAATAAGTCGAGAATTTTTTCAGTTTATTTCCTGTACAATTCACTATAATTATTTCACTAAATTTAAGTAAAAGGTATTAATGCATTGTAAATTTAGGATTTGGCGGATCGTTAATACCACTATAGTTTGACTTTTAATTTCTATTTTCGCCAGAGGATGGGAGCCAAACTGCTTGAGGCGATAATCTAAATAATAATTGGCACTATTAAAGCAACAGATTAAGTTGATTGAATGAAGTGAGGTTGTGCTACGAAATCTTCTGAATTCTTTTGAATGCATTATTTTCAAAAATTCAACGCTAACTGCACAATCCTACGGTATCGAAATTTTGCATTTTGCTTTCATTACTAAAGATCCATTTTTGTTTCGCAACTAAATATACCTTCCACCTTCTAATTCAACAAAGCTTATTTTTTTCAATAGAATATATTGCTAAATAAGCCGAAAATAAATACAATCTGAATAATGGAATGGTCGATTCAAAATTTGGCGCAAAATAAGGCAAGCAAGTGATTGTTGAGTGAATGAAAATTTTGCAGAGATATGTTTGCACATCGACAGATATGCATATATATAATATTTATGAAAGATTAATCTGGATTCATCAACAGCTTTCGTATCCATTAAATTGGATATGACGCCCTATTATAAATTATCATAATAAATCATATTTTCGTCGCTCTAATTCATGCATGCATCATTTTCGTGGTTATAAAATTTGTCATTTTGCTAATTAATTTTTGGTCGGTTATGTTTCGAATAATTGTAGGATTTTTCTAAATTTAATAGGCAGCAATTTTTTCTTATTTATTTCATGACAATCGAAAATGAAAGATTTAAAGCAAATAACATCAAAAAGCGAATAGAGAAAATTTTCTCTAAATTGAATCGAATAATCTTGAATTGATGAATTATTTAAAATCTTACATAACTCAGTTCTATCGCACTGAGACGATGATCGAAATGCAATAAGCAAAATTTTATGGGCAAATGTTAAACTAGTAGGTGGGAATGAAATTTGATAAAAGGCGGTGCTCTATAAACGGTTGTATAAATAGTAAAAAATAACTTATAGAAAATTAGTTAATTTTAAAACAAATTAAAATAAAATCAAATGTTTGTATATAATGTTGTATAATGTTTGTCAAATAGATTTCTTCAACAGAGAGAACCATTTGGGGAGAGAAGATAGATTTCTTGCCAGCACTGTCCAAATTTCACTTTAATGCACCCTATAAAGAGAGAGAAGCCCGACTTATGATGAGCGTGAAGCAGTAGCAGTATATATTCTCATTTCCCTTTTTATCTCCTATTTTCTTAGGCGATCATTCAGTTTAACTAACAAAAATGAATTTGCATAAAACTGATAAAAATACAAAATCCATGATTAGATTTATCTTATGTTTTTCATTTTGTTGCGCTCTCATCAACATAGCTATCTTAAGAGCTTATTTAAACTCGAAGAAGGGCCTTGAATTGTGCTTGATTTGCCTTCAGAGTGCTTTATGCCATCGTTTCAAAATTTAACAAAAAACCATTCTTCTTTACCAAATTATTATCTCTACTTATTAAAATTAATAAAATCATTTAAAATTTATACCTAATATCCACCATATGAGGAAAATGCTAAGAAAACAAACGAATCACAAAATTTCATTCCATGAATCCTGTATCTATCTGAAATTAAATCAGCTTCTTCACGTGTCATGTGTCTCTCTAATTTAGCACTGAATATATGCCAAAAAGCATGGCAGTAGAGTTTTTCCACATAAGAAAAATGAATAGTCCAAAATAGAGAATTAAGGATATCGAAAATTCAGCTACGTGAACAAGACAAATTATTCTGGCCAGAATAAAACTTGAATCTGAATAAGAGCTTAAAACTCAGCGTTCTCACTTAACTAATTAATTTTTTTGCATTATTATCATTATTCTCTTTAGTCAATGCCCTTGAATTTCATAAATTTCGAGAGAAGTTCTTTAAAATATATATGAAAAAATAACACCTATAAGCTCCATAAGAATTAAAACAATAATTGAACAATAACAATTATAAAGAGCATAAGCGCTAACGATATCAAAAACTATCTGCTTCATCTATGGAGCAACCTGGGAAAATTATATCCAAAAGTTTTCGTGAGAAATGGCGAGAAATTTCCTATATTTCATATCATAATTAAGTTATTTAGAGCCAAGTGAATTGATTATCGACTCTTTTACTTTAACCCCGACAAAAATAGATTATTAAAAAATGCGAAAAAATGCTGGATTCCTATCGACTCTATGGAAAATTTTCTATGGCATAGTATGGCGATAATCAATGGAGTGAGCCTAGAGAAATGCACTTTTTTATGCTACTGTAAAAGATTAGCACTTTGCATTAGATTAATTTCAGCTGTAGACAAGATTATAAATGTGAATTTGGTGCAAATATTACAGTCAAAATATTCATAATAATATTATTCTTATAAATAACAATAATTTTTATTGAAAAAAATCGTTAAATATTGAAAAAAATGTTTGCTAATAATAATATTAGCAAAATTATTTAAGTTGTAGATTGTAATTACTAAATTTATTGTTAAAATTATTATTTATAAAATTTTTTCTTGATTTCAATTTGTAATAAGCAAAAAATAAAAACATTTGAGTATTTTACAATCGTCCTTTTAAAAAATAAATCGTTAAAAATAAATAAAAATAAATTAAGCAGTTTGTAATTTTGCTCATATATTTTTTAAATAATTTTATCGATTATCGTCTTATAAAATTAGTCATTTAAAAATATTAAGAATTTCGATTAGAAGAAAATGGCAAGGTTTTAAAAAGCTAAAAATTAATTATGGCTAATGGCAGATCGAATATTTTATGCAATCTGGTTGGCAAAAAATTTGATTAAAAATAGTAAAAATAAATTAGTTATTAGATATTTGATATATAGTTTATCCACTGAAAATAAAATGTGGCAAACCTTTATAGAATTAGTGGGAGAACAGCAGATTTGTCCCATTACGGAAATGAACGTAGAAAATCCAGGTAGCTGTAGGACTTGAATTGCTATTCCAAAGTACCACTGTTAACAGCCAGTTACTAGATATTGTTAATAAACGTTAATGCTCACAGCAAACCATCAGGTTAGCTCTGTTAGGTGCTATCACCACTCGAATTCCCGAATGGCAGATTTGTTCGCCTATCAGCATTCCTACCTGGGGTGCTTGAAATTTGAAATTTATTAAAAACTAGCCAAGTAGGGCGCAAACGCCATGTGCTTGTATTAATAATAGTTAAAATAACGAATAATAAAGATTAATGACAAAAACAAAAAAATAATAATAAAGTAAAATTAACAAATTAAAGATGAAATAAAGAGAAAATTACAAAATAATATAATATAATATAACACAATTCGAAATAACTATAATCGGATGGTAAAAATCGAGATCTCACATTTACTGCATAATATGAACTTTTTGCAATTAGAAAAGAGGCGCCATATAAAATATTTTTGGAGTCCTTCAATTATTTTACTTGATATCTCGGGGAGTAACATGTAGCACTGTAGTCAAGAGGTGGCCGAACGAACGCTTTGTACATTTTGATAAGAAAATCTTCAGTTTTATTCTTAAACGAACGAAAAATAAAATTTAGTATCTTTGAGGATTTCTTTACCATGGTTCTGCATTGAAGATCGAAATCGAGATTTTCATCCATGATTATTCCAAGATCAGAAATTTGTGAGACTCTACTGATCATATTGCCATTAATAATAAGATTAGGAAAATTGGAACCTTTGGAATTGATATGAAGAACGCCTCATTTTTGAAAGGAAAGGGAAAAGAAAGGCCTGTGATATAGCTAGCTGGCTTTTCTGCTAAGGTCCTTCTGCAGTGGTGATGGGCTATCTACCATGAGAATAATCAATTTTACAATCATCAGCATAGAGATAAATAGTAGAATTTAGTACAACATTAGTGATATCATTTATATACAATAGAAAAAGCAATGGCGCAATACAACTACCTTGGGGAACATCAGATTTAACAGATGTTGTGTCAGAGAGAGTATTATTGACGCGTACGTCTTGGTGACGACCTTTTATGTAATCTGATACCCAGTTATAAAGATTGTAATGCCATAATTATTAAGAGTGATCAGTAATTTGCTATGGGAAACAGTATCAAAAGCTTTAGCCAAAGCCAAATCTAGGTACACAACTGATATTGCTTTTCCATTGTCAATTGATGCTGGCCAATCGGAAAAAAAATCGGAAAAATCGGAAATTTGCCAATATTTGTGAAGTAGATTTTTTTGTCCAAAAGCTATACTGATAAGGGGATATAAAATTATTGGCATCAAGATTAGTGACCAATTTGTTGCAAATCAGCCTTTCGAGTACCTTGCCACCAACGCATATTAAGCTAATAGGTCTATAATTAAAAGGGTCAAAGGTGCTTCCTTTTTTATGAATAGGAATTATATGAGACAACTTCCAAATTTTGGTCAGATTAAGGCCAGATTTCATAATGTCCTTATAAATTAAAAATAGGAGAAGATTCAGTGTAAACTGTACATGTACATTTTTTATAAATTATTTGTGGAATATTATCGGAAACAGCTGAAATAGGCGGCTTAAATCTATTTAAGCCTTCAATTTTACGAAAAATTGTAATATTGCCAAGGAAGTATCTACAACTTTTTCGAGCTTTTTCCAAGCTATTCTTACATTTAAAGAAGAATCTGGCTAGAAGATATTTCGATGTATTCTTTCCATGATTCATGCAGGAACATACTAAGAAGATGAAGTAGTCTCCTTTCCTTGCTCCTTGAGAAGATGAGGTGTGGGTCGTTTTGGAAAAGCTTTTGTTATAAATATTCGCATTAAAATCATTCTTCGCAAGTCTACCAGTAAATCGCTGTTTTAGCAAAGTTTTCCTCGCGATGAACGAAATATTAATAATGTCCTCCTTGATAATGATAATTGATAATGATAACGATAAACTAATAGCGTTCAGTCCTTCAGTTCTTTTTTCTCTATTTACTTGCTTAATTTATAGGAAAATAAGATCAAGAATATATCTATTTTTAAACAATATTCTGTTATTTTGCTAATTATTCCAGCTGCCACGTTTATTTTACTTAAAAAGATGAATTAGGCACAAGAAATTACTTTTTAGAGCAACTCTTCTTCTTCTAACAACTTTTACCATTGATGAGGCTGCCTTCTTTTCTCCTCTGCTATAAAAATAAGACTCTCCAAGCTATTCGATCCGATATACGTTAATATCTTTCCTGACTGTGTCAGTTCAGGTCTTAATTGTCCGCCTCGCTAATCAAAGGGTTTATCAAGTAACGAAATATGCCCAACTCCTGTGGTAAAGGGGGAGAACGTGTCTTAACGTTCTGTTGGTGTTATTTGACAAATATGGGTGCAAATATATGAGATTTTATTAGTTCGGCGGACCGGTAAAATCTTAGGCGTGAAAGATAATTTCTTCATTTCCTCCACTTTTAGAGCAACTGAAAGTTATGCTGAGTTCAACTAGAAGTCTCTTTTCATATATCGTACTTAAATGTAAATTAGATCAACTAAAGAATAAAAGAGAATAAAAAAAATAAGTAAATAAGAAGCAATGCCTTCTTTCATTCATGAATGAATTGGACAACTAATTGTTTAAAAAAAAAATTCGATAGAATTTTTCACGATTGTATAAATAAGTTTCGGAATGCAAAATTATTGTAATTAAAATTAAAAGATTAAAAAACCAGAACAAATTTTAAAAATCCAAAATTCAAGGGGAATTAATTCGATTCTCCCCATCTATCATCATGCAAAGACTTTCTTTTTTTATTTCTTCCAACGAATGATTTGCCGCAAAATTGTCCTTAAACCAAAAATAGCGGAAAAAAATACGCACACACCAACATTCGATAAAGGAGGAAAAAATTTTCTCTAAAAATTTTCAGGATTTCAGTTTTAGATAATACGATATCCTAAGGATTGTCGCAGCTAAGACCTCTCGAAACCTCCGCAAAATCACTACCAAAATGAAAGTTCGCATTTATCTAGCTGAAGGACATGTTACCTAATTGTATATGATTGCGAAACATGACCAATGAAATGGCTGATATCAAAAAATTCTTCATATTTGATTATTCATACCAAAGGTACATAAAATCTGCAGAGGGAGCGGACTACCGCCAGTAAAATTTCATGACTGCAGCCACTGCTTGCTCTGCATTCATAATATCGCCACAGTGCGTCGCCTATGCTTGCTATGTTCTTTGCATCCATCATAGCCTACGGAACTTTCTGACTTCTAAGAATCGCATCATGTTAAGGAGTATTATTAAGTTCTGCAATGGATGTCTGCAATAGATCAGAAGGACCAATCAGTACATAGAGTCAGCTATAAAAAGAGATTCTCTACGCAAAAACGAAGGTAATAGAGTAATCGGGCTTTTATAATCAACAATTCTAAGCATTAAAGGTGTATGCTGTTGGAAGAATATTTCAAGGATTTATGCTTGATTGATTAATCTGTGGCGATCTTGAAAATTATAAGTAAAAAATAGTTAGCACTCACCAGCTCTCGCCTGCTACATTGGCTGCTAGTATGGTAAGAAGTCAGAAAGCTACTTGGCAATAGAACCATAGGCAAGCCATCAGCAGGATTTAATGACATTTTTATTCTTATCCCTCAATTGAGCTGCTAACCACTCTGCATCCCTACCTGCATTCTACGAAAATAAAAATAAATTCGTCAAAAAATTTAGAAATTTTATCGGTTTCAGATCTTTTTTCTTGTATAAATGTTTAATTATAATGGTTAATTTTTCTTGATCAGTGGCTATTTATTTAGAATTCTGAATTTTATCTGTGGAATGCGGCGATGAATTGAAAATATAGTATATAATTAAGTTGATAGAAAGAAAAAAATCACTTTATTTATTTAATATATATTTTTATTTAAAAATAACAAATAAATTAAATAAATTATTTATTTGAACATAAATAAATAGTTTAGTCGTTCAATGATCCTTTAATTCATGCGAATTATTTATTGCAAATCTTCTTCACAATCATTGAATTTTTACAATAAAAGACAAATTAAAGATGGAAAAAAAGCAAAATCAGATAACAACATGGATTCCCATAATAACATGGATTCGGTAGAATTTTAAATAAAGGATAAGCAGTTGTTCTGACAAGATTGAAATTCTCATAACTGGGCGATTAAGTAATTTGCACTAACGGTAATTTAAAATTCTCGAGTTACCAATAAAGTCGAGTATAGTGTAAAAAATACAATCGTTTTAAAAATTTTGATGAAAAGGGTTTTGTCAAGATCGGTTTAGAAGTGGTTGCCTCAATCGTACTTCGACTGCGGGTGCCAACAAAGAGATCAGATAGGCCTGAGTTCGCCTGAAACAAGTTGCTTGATGCAGATTTCTTCAGTTATTCATCGGTGATTAAATACTTATTTCAGACATTACTGAGACATTGATATTATTCATTTGATAACAAAAATATTATTAAAATATTTGATAACAAAAAACGGTGTATAATATTATATTCCAATTAAACTCTGAGCTAGCTCTGCATCGTTTCTTTGAAATTTTTATCTTATTCTTTATTATTATCCTTAATACTACATTTTAGGGAAAATTTGTATGCATATTCATCCTCCCTTATCAATTTCTTTCAGCCAATGAATAATGGAAAATTAAATAAGGAAAGAAACTTACAAGAGAAAAAATTTAACATTAGTCGATTAAAAATTGAAATTGTAACATCAGAAATTACAACAAATATATTTATTAAAAAATCCGAAAAAAGGAAAAAAATTTATTGAAAGGAAATAAAAATCCGTGCATTTATATGCATATCTTGATTTGTTTGCTGAAAAATCATAAATTTGTAAGCGCTAATCAGCAATTCTGCCAATTTCATCGAATCACAAATTATTTTTTAGAATTATTTCAGGTAGGCTCCGTTAATCTTCGACACATTGGCAAAAACATTGGAAACTCAAATGAAATTGATTATCTAATTTCATCGCACTGAACCTATTGAATTTAAATCTGTTAGGTTATTCGGCTGACTCCAGCTAATTCACTCAGTGGGGACAAAAGAGATAAAAAATACTTACCCACTAGCCATCATAACATTATTTTGCCCCCTGAGATCATCATCATCTTTGGTTATTTTTTGATAGCGATCATCGGTCGTATTAGATGAAATGCTGCTTCCACGTGATGAATTTGTTATTCGGTTATCAATGAATGTATTTATGTGTAAAACACCGACGTGATGCATTGTCCTCTTCGAAACACCAAAAAGCGTATTACCATTAATATCGCGAGAATGCAACTAAAATAATTTTATCAAAAATAACCGCAGTATTTGGCTCGTAAGCCAGCTTAATGGTTATTGAAATTCGGAAAATTAGAAAAGCAAAAAAAAATAAATTGAAAAAAAAGAAAATTGAGTGAATTTTTGGCAGAAATTTGATAGGAAAATTAAACGTGCATGGCGAAATGATGAACATTTATTTTACCAGTTTCGATTCATTTGCTCAAAAAAATTATCAAGCATGCATCATTTGTTATTAAAAATAAAAAATAAAGAGAAGTTTCCCTCTTTGTTGCACTTATAACAAAATGCTTATGAAGACGGAGGACCAACGATTATTTTACTTGAAACACTTCAGAAAGTAAGTTATTCTAGTAATTAAACACTACAGATAAAAAAGTTTTTCATACATTCCAATTGTAAAAATGCAGAAGATAAATTTTGGGTGGAAAAAAATTATTTATTATGATGCATGCTTGATATTTTTTATTATTTATTATTTAAAACTGTCTAAAAATTCTTAAATTATTTACAATTGCAAATTTATTTAGGCTAATCAAAAATCAACAAATAATTCGCATAATATATAACCCAAATTTCCATTAAAAATTATGATTTTATTTAAAAAATTATTTTAAAATAAAATCATAAAATTTTCCGAAGAAATTTGAATTCGATAGCAATTAAGATTATCCTCGACAGATTTAACAAATTCATAAATGAAAAACTCGAATAAACAGAAAAAAATTAAATGCCAATGAAGCCAACCAAAATCCAAAAGCGACTGCCAATTGATAAAAAGCGTTAGCCCTATTAGAAAATCAAACTCGTAAAATGATAAAAATAACACTAATAAGCTGAACAAATGAAATCTGATGGATGAGGAAAACACGAAATTCAATGGGCAAATGGATAGAAACTATTGACAAATACTTCGACAATGAAATAATTAAGAAGTATATAAGTGAAAGAGGCTTTCCACAGGATAAACAATGTTTTGAACTGAGAAGAGAAAGTTGTTAAAATTTTGAAGAAATGATAGCTAAGACTATAAGGAAAGGAATTCAGACAAATTTGGATGCGTTAATGTTATTCTAATTCAATTTAATTGTATTAACCAACACATCTTCCCATCAAAATGACAACGAAGAATAATCGTAAATGTTTATTTTTGAATAAGATTTTTATCTCACCTTTATCTTATCAATATTTACCAAAATCCTCCCAGAAAATTCGATGCTTGACAGTGCGAAAAACAAGTATAACTTTATTATAATTTTATCTAGGAAAATATAGTGAAGAAATAAAAAAAAAAAACCCACGATAGTTAAATAATGATTATCATTAGTGGTTATGTTCTTCCTATTGGCTATTAGAATCGTCAGGAAAAATTTAGAATAAAAGTATGAATTTGTCCACGCAATTTTTCATTCCTGTCAGGAGTCGAACACCATACTGCTTGGAATGATAACCTAAGTTGCCATTCGTTCATAAAAATCCCACATATAAAACAATTCAAAATAAAATTAAATTGAATTAAAATACTTAAATCTTAAAAACATATCTTAGCCGTGAATTTTGATAAACATAGTGGCCAAAAAATTTTAAAAAATGCACCTTTACTGATTATTTAAATTCAAATTTTCTCAAAAATTTACGCAATAATCATAAAAACTGCTATTAAGAAACAGCAAGTGAAAAATAAATAATAATAAAAATAAAAAATTTGACAAGGTCATGGCAAATTTTATCAAATTTTATCAAATTTATTCCACTAATTTCCAAAATGATATGATTGTTTTCCGAAATATTATGACAACAACATGGATTCATACGATTTGATCGCTTTACCAGTATAGATTAAAATAACAGAGGTGGAGATAAGAACGTTGGCCAATGTCGAACTACTTGTTTTGATTCAGCTGATCAAAAAATAAGCAGAAACAACATATGATTCAAATGGTATTCAGAGAATCTCAGTAATAATATCAATATTTCTTTAAGGATCGCGAATTATCAGATAAAAAATTATTAAATAATAAATTATAAAATTGTGGCGATACTTTATACCGTGTATTCTCGACAATTTTTTAAGTCTTCGCCATTGCTGGTTAAACTCGCTCCTCTGGCTTATGGCACTGAACGAATATGGCAGGGAGTCCTTTGGCGATAAAATTACAATTGAGTCGCCAGCATCACCTTGATTTTTGGACAGGTTTACTCTTGCGAGGAAAGGAACTTCAGAATCGATGATCTAAAACAACCCATTGAGCCATCCTACTCCCTTCCTTGGTAATCCATTAATATATATATAATGATTATTTCAAACTCATTTAGATACCGCTTGATAAATAGGTTACGCCAAAAAATAGACTAGATAATTCTTTAATTCCTAATATTAGCTCATTGGCATTTCATCATATCTTATTTCTTCCACTAATTTTCACTAATTTCAGATGAAATTCTAATATTTTTTGAATACATTGTTAGATAAAATTACTATTTATTCACAATATTCTTTCCCTAAATTCTTATATTTTTCAGAATGGTTAAGCGTTGCTTCAAGCATCATGATTTTTGACTGGAGCACACCTGTGAAAAAAACCTGTAAAGTAAAATCCAGGGATTAATTTTTCTATAGTCAAGCTATTCCCTGACAAACACTTTACACTAATAATCAATGCAGGCAGCCAAACCAGAAATAGTGGATACTGCAATTATAAAAGATTTCTGGCCGCATTATTAAATTAACTTATTATTAAAAAAATTAATTGACTAAATTCTAATTCCGCACGATAAGTATTAAGTTTTTAAGGTGAATTTAGTGCAAATATAATAAATAAATATATAAATAAAACAAACATAATAAATAAGCAAATACAATAAATAAGAAAATGCGATGGCTAAAAGAATGTCAAAGGTCAATAATATATTTTGCAGATAGTAGAATAAGCAAACGAATAAAGCGAAATGAATGTGCGACAAAAAGGTCAAAAATGCACTTCCAACAAATTTTCCGTTTACAACGTAAAAAAGCACTTTTTATTAAATATAAGAAAACTGCAAATGCATATGTTCTAATATTTTTTGCAGATTTACGCCCTAAATTTCAATTTTCAAATTAAAAGAATCATTTAATATCGAAACAAACATTTGGGAGCAAAAGCGCAGCAGTGCCACACGAATTTCAGAATTTCAGAAATATTTATTCATTTGGGGAAATCGAACTTAGCGTTTGCGTTCATTAGAAACATATCACTCTGCCATTCTTATCCTAGTTAATTAGTAACCCCTGTTTATATTTATGAATCCATAACAATACCACTTTTTATTTCAGATGAATAATATTTTTATGCAGACCGATATAAATTGCATACAAATACAATTTAAGGTGTAGACTCAGGCTTTGGGCTGAACCAGCCCAGGACCATTCGAAAAAATCTTTTCCTAAATCCTGGATATTATTACCCAACCTAATTTGAAATCGGGATCCATAAAGAACATTCAGTGGCTGAGACCGAGAAATAAAATTTTTTTTTTAAGTCAATTTTCTTCTTAAGTAGAATTTTCATTTGCAAAATTCGCGCAAATTGCTAAGGCTTAAGCATGAGACCTACTTACTCTAGAAAAAATGTCGAGAAATTTTTGAAAATTTCTCCTCGAGGACTTCAGACCACATGTAAATGAAAAATATTTTTGCTACGAGAGAATTTCGTTACAGTTTTGTCTGTCCTCTATTGAGTTATCCCTTTAGGCAATTTATATCCTATGGGATATTACTTATGCGTAGAATAGCATTTCAAAAAAATAAAAAAGGAATATTGATCGGAAGATGAAATTTTCCGCAAATTTTCTGTCGGAATTTCCTATTCAATGAAAAGTTCAAAAAGTAGTGATATTTTTTCGATTCAGTGGATAATTTGAGAATTATTTAAAGACAAAACATATTAGAAAATTATATTAGCATCTAAGAAAAAAAAAAATCTGACGAAACGAATAAACCTGAGTGGTTACGAGGATCCACTTGCACTTGCACTCTCAAGTGACTTTCCAGTGAAGGGACCAAAATAACAGTGCAGCCAACCAACCAAGAAAGAAAGTGAGTGTTTTTGGAAGAAAAAGAGTCAAAAAATCTTGGTCAGTACTGATTAATATCTATATAAATGCAATGCAAAAATCTTACTTACCTACTATTTAAAATAAATAAAATAAAATATTTAAAATAAAAACTACAAACTCACCTTTAAATTGACTTTTCCATCAGCAATTAATCGAGAAAAATTTGTATCAGCCTCTCCAATAACGTCTCCGTTCACTGCATTTCGCAAAATAAATCGAATAATTCTTAAATAGTGAACATAAAGAAAAAATAAAAGGATTACTTGGAATAATTATGGATTAGAAATTAAACTATTCCTTAAAAATCTAATCTTTTAAAGATTTTTATCTCTAATGAACGAAAAAAACATTCTTCGCAAGGTTGCCACAATTCATCATAAGAAGGGATTTTGCATGAAAGAATTTAACAAATTCTAATTAGAACTATTGTTTCGATGTAAGTCAGCGTAAATCGAACTAACCTATCATTAGCACCAGCAAGTAATCTGTCGCGTTGGATGATTATTTCAGGAAATTTTCGCATACTATTTGTAGCTATTTCAGCAATTTTAATTGAACGATGTACAATTATGAATTCTTTTTTCGACAGATGCTGCCTTTAACAAAAAAAAATAAACTGATTTCATTAATTCTAATTTCATAAGAAATTCCAGAAAATATTTAGAAGGAAAAAGGAATAAAGTAATAAAATGAATCAACCAAATTCATATTTTTCTTATTTTTTCGTCTTCTAGCAGCATTTACTCATCTACTTTGGCCGACTTCATGGACTCATAGATAAGACCGTATCGTCAGGCAGCCATTTGCCGATAGAAACACAGGTAGAATATCTAACCTATGTTCATTTGTCTCAACAAATTAAATCATTGATATTCTATCTAAATAAACCAAATGTTAGCTATTAGTTTAGTCATAATTTATTTATTTATTTATTTACTGATAACCAGCCAAGCAGGGAGACAACGCCATGTGCTTGTATTAATAATAACAATTAAGATAACAGAAAAAGAAAACACAAAAAAAAAACATAAACAAAATTAATTATAAAACAATATGACAAAAATTAACAATTTAAAGAGGAAATTACAGATCAATAGAATATAGTGCAATTCGAAGTAATATATATAACCTGAAGATAAAATCGAGATTTCTCACTTCCTGCAGTTCTTACCTGGTGTAAACTCTTCTCTTTTTTTGTTTTTAAATAATATCGTAAATGATATTATCTAGTCTTTTTTTAAAGACAGCTAGGGATGACGCACAAGCTACATCGTTCGGTAATTTGTTCCAGTAGTTAATAGTACGAATAAAGAAGTCATGGGTCCTTAGTTTAGTTTTGCATATAGGTTTCAGTAATTTTAAGCCATTAGTTCTTGTTGGATTCAAATTTAGTCTAAAATTATAATATTTCGAGCAATCTAGTTTAACATAACCATGCAGAATCTTATATGTGTAAATTAAATCTTGTCTACGAACTGAGAGAGAATCCATGTTATGTTGTAGAAATGTTCTTTTATAATTAAAATTATAATCATTACCTATGGACTGTAAGGAAAGTCTCCATATCGGTATATTTCATTTTGCCTCGTTTTTCGAGTTGCGAAATAGAAATTTCCATTCTGACAATTTCCGTATCGTTTAGCGATGTTTCTGGTTTTAAAAAATTCTCAGAAATCACTGAAACAATTTATCGGAGGACTAATTTGACAGTACATATAAATGAATTCGATAAATAATTTATAATTATATAATATTTATAATAAATAATAATTTTCCATACCAATTCTTTCCCCAGTCTTCCTTTATTTGATGTACCTGGGAAACTTAAAATTAGAGTTATCGAAAATTGTTGAGAAAATTGTTGAAAAAGAAAAGGCTAATATTCTTATATACCTATTGACATTTGAATAAATGATAAGATACTGATAAAATGAGAATTCTTTATGTGAGATAAAGAAAGAATTTTCTTTATTTTAATTAAGACGGAATTTTGAGGAAAAGGGAAGGGAAGGGATAGTAATTTCAGTTTTAAATTTTAGCCTCATATAAAATTTTATATGAATGAGCCAACTACACCAACTGTAATATTTGTCGCTAATCTTCGAATGTTTTGCGACAACTTCCCATAAATTTCGAAAACGCGAGGAACCAACCGTTGAATTTTCCAGACGAATTTCTTCGATATTTTTCGTCGTCATTTTCAGAAAAAATTCCTCGATGAACTATGGCGTTTAAATCACAATCGATAGAATCCACTGATTTCCATGCAAGGCTTTCGTTTGCATTGCGAAATTTAACATAACTATCAGAAATTCTTCTTGAATTTGTCACCGCAGACATCGAAATAAGTTTCGGAGACGAAAATCTGAAACGATTCAACTTAAGAATTATTTGATAGTAGGGCATTTCTCGTGTGAATGAACTTAATAAAACTATTCTTTTTTTCGCAATCATAAACAAAAATGAAATTTGATCTAGAAAACTATGATGCGAAAATTAGTGGAGAAAACTGAATCTATCCAACTTTTTTTGCAATATTTCGAAATAGATAAGATAAGAATGGATTAAAAAACTATCTTTCTTCTATGTACCAATAATTTTTCCAACTTATATGAAACTATTAAATATAACAAGGCAATTATATTTCTTCTTCTTTTCTTCTTTTAGCAATATCCACCACTTCTAACATCATTGGCTATGCTGAAATTGACTAAAGTGAAATTTTAGCATCTCATTTGTAGAAAGAAGCAGCAAACACTGTTCGGCGGATAATCCAACTCCATTGGCAAGGATCTAAGTGGCGAAGTAATATAAAATTAAACCAACTTGCAACTTGTACTAACAATATTCATCCTTACTTTTAATAAAAATTTAGAATTATCATAAACATAGAATTTAAAAATATTAGTCGATTAGAATTTTAACTATTCGATTTTTATTTATTCTTAATTCGCATAATGCAAAGCTATTTATAATCTTTAAAAAAAATTATCGGATAGAAGCAAATATCAACGACAATAATAATGGTTCTTAAGGTCCATTACACCATTTTAACTAATGAAATAGATCAATTTACTGAATAAATTCTAGTAATAGAAAATTTTGGTGACATTCGACTGCTTGAAGTGGAAACAATTTCAGTTTTTAATCGTTTAATAACAAAAATTAAGATCACTTTAATTTAACACATCGCACTAATAAATTTTTCTACTAAACCTTTGCCGGAAAAATAGTGTTAAATGGTATGTTTATAATTTTTTAATGAAGCGGAAATCTAGCGAAGTGATAATGAATCTCGACGAAAACGCGCGAATAATATGATAAGCTAAGTTTTTGAAGATAATACTTGTATTAAAAAAGAAGAAATCTTACATTTATACATTTTTCAAGTCCTTTAGGATCTTCTCACCAAAGAATTCTTAATGAACCAAATTAAACAAAAACGTGGATACAAAACAATATTATGACTGACCACATATTAGGACAATTAGAATTATTCAATGGTCTTTCTAATATGCATTGTTTTAAAAACTACATAGCTGAGCTGCTTTGACTAAGAGTATAGAGTTCTTTTATCATACTTTCTTGGACCATAAAAGAATGAAAACTTAATTCAGACTAAAAATTTAGGATACATAGCAATACATAGCAAACATAGCAATTTCCATGATAGTGTTGGCTTTATAAAAATCACGAAATTGAAGTTCGTGAAATGCGAAAAGCGAGATGGAAATGAGGCAATCTCCTCACAGTAACTCAATAATTTAACCGAACCAAACCATAAAATTAATCGTAAATGAGCAAACAGGTCTGTGAAAAATATAAATCAGCGGGTGGCACGGTACATGTTCATAAAGCTAATAATAATTCAAACAATATATGGCAATGTATAGAATTGGTTCTCAATCGATTCGAGTAAAAAAATGATCGTGAAAATTATTAAAACGTATCTTTCTTCACAATTTTGGAAGGGTTCTAAAATAATTCTTGAAATTTAATTTTGTTAGAAAATATTAAGAAAAAAGCCCAATTCTTTATCGTGAAATGGTAATCCAAACAGTGGTTGTACTCACCATTTCCTCTTAAGCTAGTTGCGCTGGTGTTATTACTGCGAGGATTCACCAGGGAGAGACTTGGCGACAGAAATACAGTATAGATGGATCACCATTGTTTTAATACAAAAAAGAAATCATATAAATTATTTATGAAAACAACCCTCGCGCAGTCTTCCACTCGATAATGGATTTTATTGATATGAAATAACGCCGAATTACTTTCGGCTAAATGCACAATAATTTTTAGACCTGCTGGTAATATTTAATCGATCAATTATTGTAACCGAATTCGGGTGAAATAAATTACTGAACAATTTTCATGGACTAAAAAAAGCAAAAAATAAACAATGGATAAAAAATGACTGAATCTGGACAAAACTTGCCTTTCACATCAAAAAAAAAATAATGGTGGCTTAAAAATATTGCGAGACACGACCTAAATGCATTAACGCAGGTCAAATAGCTACCAATTTGTTGTCAAGCGGCATTTCTCAGTATAAGACCGGTTTTATTCATATACCTGCCTTAACCTCTATAGCAACTATTTATGAGGTTTCGAAAAATTTTTTAAAATAAAATTCTGCAAAAATAACTGTAGCTAAATTTTGTTCATTTTACCATATTAACTGCCAAATCGACTCTCGAAATGAGGAAAATAAATTATTTGCCAATAAATTGGTCTGTTGGTACTTAATTCTAAGAGAGCGCAAGAAATGTAGGCCAAAAAATACTTAAAATAAATTGCCGACAAAGAAATAATATGGAATGAGGAAGCACAATTCTTTACTAGCAAATCACTAGTAAAAATTTAGAAGTTTAGGAATTGTCTCTAGTACCATTCGCTTTGGAGCAATGTATTTTAACTACATATTGTTAAAAGTTTTGTTCAAATAATTAAACTCACCAAAAAACAGCAAATAGTCCGCGATAAAGATCAGAAATCTCACAAATAGAGAAGAAATTGCTGGAGGTAAAAAATGCAAAAATCTTTTTAATATTCTTAATCAGAATTCTTCTAAATGGTACATTTAAATTGCACAATTTAGCAATTTACGCTCCAATGGTGCCATATATCCATCTGCCCTTCACGAAATGACTCATTAGCAAAATTGCCAGTCAGTAAAACCAGAAGTGGTCATCCTGCTGAAACAGCTAGAATAAGGAGTTTACTTCAGATTTCCACTAAGAAAAATAAGAGAATTCGAGTAGCTAGGAACATTTCATATAAAATAGCAATCGCTATGACCTCGGTCTTTCTATCGAAATCTCGGCGCCTGCCACTAAACAAAAGAGATATAATGGGTGCATATTTTGTTTCGCAAGGAACTGACATTCAACCTTGGAGTTTGAAAACTGGGACGCAGACTATAACATCTTTTTTTCTTCAAACTAAAAAATCAATGCTAAAAATCATTGCATCACCGCTGATATTTGTAGCGAAACCTACTAAATAAAATAGTGACAGATAAAGAAAAAATTTGCTTTTGTTTTTACTAAAGGCGTCTACCGCATTTCTCTATGTTCATTTATTATAAATTATAAAAAATCTAAAATAAGGCTTCAGCTTAATTTTGGTTTAGACTTAGGGACGTTTCCTTTCTAAGAATCACCATTTCTATGCTCCGCTGGCATATGAGTCCAGGAATTCACTTGGTGATGGAATTACAAGTGGGTCGCCACCACCACTCGAAATTTAATAGGCAAATTTTTTTTGCTCTGCCAGGAGAAAGAACCAGAATCGACATGCCGAAATGATAGCAAAAATCCATTCAGCTATCCTACCACCGTAAAATATATCTTACCAAACAGAAAGTTTATAAATTAGTAATAGTAGTTAAGCGAATGTAATGTACACCAAATGAGATCAGTAAGAAATCTGAAGTACCAACCATCGACAAAACTAAAAAATCTTTTGAAATAGTCTAAATCGAGTTAGAAGTACCAGACAATCAGCTAATCAACTAATTATTTGAAAAGCCCTTTAAAAACCTACGTATTGATGTTTTTTCTCAAAATTATTAGCTCGCCTTTTCAAGTTGGAAAGAAATTTTTTATAAATTTTCTTCTTCATAATATTTTTAACGTATCTGATCATGAAAGAACGACATTCTTTTAGTTTTTGTCGCACAGCAAAGTTTTTATTTTAGGACAATTGAAATTCGTATCGGCAAAATAAGAAACGATGTGTGCAGTTAGAAGAAGAGGAACTGCTCTACAATAGATAGATAGTTAAGAATATCAATAAGAACATCAAAAAGCTAAAAAAATTGTAAGTTATTATAAGTTGTTATAAGTTTGAATAAATATGAAAAAAAACGACATAGCAATGTGCCGAAAATTTTCTGCTACAGAAACTACCAACAATAATACCAAGCACTCGAGTATACACATTTTAACACATTTGGCAAGGAAATACATAAAATCGCACACAAATTTTAAAGCTGATGGCTTCACTTTCAATATTTTTCAGCAATAACAGGTCAAAAATCATCAATTAACCATCTTTGTATCATTGCCAGTTTGGCTGGCTTCATTAATTAATATAATGTAAGACCAGATACGAGGGCTTCCCCCACCATTATCTGAATTTCGATTTTAACAACGGATTTGATTCCATTAAGAGAATCTAATCATATTGCTTTCTTTGAGACGATTATTGTGCAAGTTAGCTCAGAAATACGAATGACAGTTATTACGAATAGTACAAACAACTTGGAATACTAAAAAATATCGGCTTAAATATGATAATGCATGTTCATAATGCAGTCCATTGTACAATAATCTCTCCCACACAATTAAATAAAACCTTCGTCGTGATGCAATCTTTTTTTCACAAAATTAAATGTTTTGTCGATTTTATAAACTATAAAAGAAAAAAATTTGATTTTTATTCATAGGTAGGCCCGGAGAAAAATTCGTTGCGCATGATATATTCAAATTATTGTAGATAAGGTTTACAAAATATTTCAGCCAAGGGAAGCGACCAAAAGAAAAATATGGCAAAGAAATCACTGCGCCTTAAAGAGAAGAACGATATGACAAACATTTGCGACAAAAAATCTAATGATATACCAGAGAAGAAAAAAAAGGGTTAAAAAAGGGACATCTCGGTCATAATTGGTTCGCGAAAAGGATAAATTATACAGTAGTATTGTCCAATTTTAAAAGAATAATTGCCTTTAGTTGAACAAATAAATCCCTAAAATTCTTTTAATTTCGCTTTTAATCCATTCCATGAAAAAAGTCTAAATTACGAAACTAACTAAAACATTCATTTATATCAGCAAATGACTATAGCTTTTCCATTCAAATGATTCCAGATGCTTCAAAAATCAAACGCCTTTGATACCACCGAAAGCCAAATTACTCATTTGAATTTAAAATTTTGAAAAATCAAACACAATAAGACTATAGTCGAATAAATGAGTCCCTAAAATTCCTTTACTTTTGTTTTTATTTAACATTTGCCAATTTTTTAAAAAACTTTCTATTTTCTAAATGCTCCAATCTTATCCAATTATGTTTAATATCAGGCCGCACCTTTGATGGCTTGGATTTTATTCACTGAAAGAGGAATTGAATCCATGGTCATATGGCCTGAATTTAGTCAATTTAACTCGATTAAATTATAATTCTTCATAATTGTTGCACCAGAATTTCATATTTCCGCTTTATTTATATAAAAAGCTAAAAAAAATTTTACAGAGCTATATGATAAAAATAGTAAAATCTTCTAAATTAAATTCTATTTCATCGATTTTCGACTTTTGCTAAATCTAAAAATAACTGATGAGAGTAAATTTTGAAGATTAAAAAGGACATTCTGCAAAAATCCCTATAGGACAATTTATCAACCGAAAAAAAAGCTCCCTAGCGGTCATTTTTTTAAATCGCTTTGCAACGTGGAATTTTACTTGAAAAACTTCGCAGGAAAAATTTTTGGAACATTTTGAACTTTCTTGAATTTTAATTCATTAATTCTTGAAATATTCGTGAAAATCATAAAAAATTTTTTTTAAAAGCTATTAAAAAAATAATTCAAATAGGGATTCCTTTTTATAAATTAAATTGTTAAATATTTAAATATTTAAGTGGAAGTAATTGAATTATTTCACACAGTCTCTGTAAAATGATCAAAAGAAAATGGTAATCGCTTTTTATACAATGTATTAGAATTTCTACTAATAAATTGAGCAACGATTATGACTATTTTCTACCAGTCATTCATTGCTTTCTGGCTTCACTCATTCCACTGATTGTTAAGGCTGAAATCTCGAAAGGGCTCCTTCTGAACAAAAGTATTGGTCACCAGCACCATTCGGGTTCGACTTTTAATGACAGGTTTTACTATTTTCCAAATGAGCACTTAATAATGGTACTTGAACTTATGTTTTAAACTATAATACACCAATCGATCACATTAACTTAAAAAACGATCTTTCTAAAGCCTAATGTTGCTTGGAAAAAGTATCACGCCAAAAAGTAGAAAGTAATGGAGAAGAAGGTAACTGACAATTCGAATCGAATGGTTGCATCCCTTTCGTAATCATGCAAAATTTCAATTGGTAAAATGAATTCCAAAATTTCATGATGAGTCCCGATTGCTTCTATAATATCAGTGTAACCGCACTGATTATCGTTGTTTCTTTCGTCATAACTTAGCATCCATTTGCAACAATAAAACGGATCCTGAAAAAACTAAAATAATTTCAATCCATATTAAATAAAATGAACTAATTTGAAACTAATTCCAGCCAATTAAATTCTTTTCATCCGAAAAAATTCAATAAGAAATTTGTTTATGCAGATTTTTACCTGAGTTAATGGTCCGCAAAACTGATATGAAATGTGGATGTTATATAAGCCAAGATTCATCGTCCCAATTTTTCATTAGAAAACAATATTTTCTATTTATGGGATGGAAAAAATTAAGCAAGAACCAATCAATAATAAAAATGTCGAATATGAGGAGTTTTCTCAGGAACCAAAATTTTGCTAACTTTTCTTTATAGCTTCCAGTTAATGCTCTCATATTTTAAAGCTTTTAAAGAAAGAATGTTAATATCAATTGCATATTATTTATAAATTTGAATTATTTAAAGCTGCAAACCAACTTTTACTAAATTATTCACAATAAATTACGGGTGACATGGTGAATGTTTTCAGTATTAAAAAGTATTAAAAAACATTTTTCTCTAAACCATAATCAGATGGACTCATTGAAAAGCCACAGTGGAAATTGAATTTGTCCACTTATCCTCATTAAACGTGCTAGAAGCGCATATCTAGAAAGGATATAAAAGGAATGGATGCATTAAAAAGATCTTATTCGTCGAATATATTGCTACTGAATTTAATTCTAGACTTAATTCTAGAATTTAATACTGAATATTTCTAGACTTAATGCCCCATTTTTCTAATAGCGATCAGTATTTCTGGCTTTGCTGGCTCCATTGGTTAATTTTTTGCTAAAGAATCATTTGGGGACAAAAGTTCAGCACCGTTTTGAGTTCGCTTCTAAAGGTAGTTTTTTCATTAATGCAAACATGATTAGTCGAAATATGGAAAAAATTAATATCTTTTCAGCCTAACATTTGAAAAAAAGCCTAACATTGATTTAAATCGACCTTAAAGCTCTATAAACTGTTATGTTTTGGCTTAAGGAAATCAAAATTAATTTCAGACAATATAGCTATTAGAAACTATGGAAAGAAAATATGGAAAGAAACAATGAAACAACACAACTAGAAATATAATTCGATAATCTACTGTATTCTCGCGATTTGATCGAAAATGTAAATTTAGCACTTTGTGAATATGAGCGGATTGATATAAAGTTTGAAGAAAAACACTTAAAATACTGAAATAAGCAGATTAAAAAAAACTGAATTAACTGAATCTGCAAAAAGGTAAAAGAGGCGACGTGAATATCCATAAAGATTTTAATTTTGAAAAAATTTTTGAACTCTAAAAAATACTTCAAGAGATATTCAAATATTCGATCAGCTTTGAGAAGCTAGTGAAAAATGCTATTGGTACTTTTTTTCTCAAATATTAACATCAGTTCAAAGCACCCTTTGTTTCAACAATCATTCATTTTTTTCTTCTCTCTTTTCTTTAAAAATAATTTTACTATTATTCTAAGTGAAATAGTGAAAAAGCGAAAAATCCACATTGCTTCATCTTAAGATTCTCTCACATTTGCATTTCTCGAGAGAGAGAAATAAGCTAAAAAGAAAATAGTTTAGCAGTTAACGAAAAAAATCCAAATCCATTTTTCTGATATCTGAAACCATAAATTTTACTGCATTAATTGAATGCAAACTTTATGAAATTCCTATAAGTTGAATTTGAAAATTGAAGAAGCAATTATTCATAAATATCGAACGAATCAGTATTAACGTTTATGGATCATCCATAAGTAACCGAAATAAAGAAATTCATTTGTGAATAATGCCTTATAATTAGGTCGAGGCAAAAATTATTGCTTTCGGTATTTTTTTAGGAATAAATTATCTAAATTGCGAAAGAAGATATGAATGAGAAAAGGCAATGTGACAGAGCGATATATTTTTTAAACTACCATGCATCATAATTCTGCTCCACCTCGTTGACTTGTGAATTACGTTTCTTAATGTCATTAAGAGATGGTTCCAGAGACCCATCAGTCTTGTCCATAAGTGATTATCTTGACTCTTCGGTTAGAGAATCCCTCATAGTCAATAAAGCCAGCCAAACTAGAAATAATGAGGGCTATAAAAGTGAAACTATAAAAAAGTGAAAATTTATTAGTAACAGAATTTTAATGATAAATTAATGTTATTTGCCTAAATCTTCCCGTTCCATTTGAGAGAAAAACCCTTAGGGCCTAGTAATTTTCTCTCGATCATATCCATTTACGCATCAATCAAGAAATCGTACCATTAAAGATGGTTCAAATTAAAATTAATCTGCTATAACCTTCTTCAAATGCAGCCGATTTCAATCATTTCACTCGTTCATAAATCGGCTCAAACTAATTTACAAAAATTTTAAGAACAACGGTGATTGAAATTTTATTGCTTAGTTAGCTCGAAAATCATGACATGGAAAAGATTTCATTAATGATGATGGAATGAAGATGGAATTATTTATTACTTTATTTTCTTCAATAATGGTTCTACGAATATTCATAGCTGAAAATTGGTTGTAAATGAAATTTGACACGTTTGCTCTCGTTATAAAATTAAGTTAATAAATAAAGTTCTCTCCAGCTCATTGTTCTTCGATAAATATGCTGATAAGGACTGAAATAATCGAAAGAGAATAAGTTTTTGACTCGAAGTAAATACAGAAAATCTAAGGAAAGTGAAATATGGCTCTGTAAATGTGTAAATATGCAGCGAAGTTTAGCAGTTGCATGGGGCGCCAGAACACTTAAGGAAGTGTTGGCAGCCACGCGCCAACATTCTGCTAAAATACGTAGACACTGGTCGCCAGTGGGAAATCCATCTTCCTCCTCCTTTAGTGCTATGAACTGGATTAATCTAAAAATTCTTTTAATTCTTAGCAACTCCATCTAAATAATCTATTTAAATATAATATAAAACTAATAAATTCGCAAAAATAATTTTCTGACAATGTGACAATGGAAACGAAAGTTTATAAGAAAACGAATGACGAATAGAGAAATCGTTTTCTAAAATAACACAAACGAAGAAAGACGGACGACGATGAATGAATGAATTTTCAGTTATTTATAATTAGCGATGGTGAACGGTGGTCAAACAACTGAAAAGATTTAAGTTATAAAACGATTATAAATAATGAATGCGAGCATAAAAATATGTTTAATTTGATTTTCGCCAATTTTAGTAAAATGAAAATTCTTCAATATTCAATAATCTTATGTGCCAATGTGCCAAATCATAAATAAGAAATATTCTAATATGCAAAGAAAATTTTCTCTTTTAAAATCTGTTTTAAAATATTCTAAATAAATAAAAATTAGATAAATTCCATAAAATTTATCAACCGTAGACCTTATAATATTTTAGAAGAGGATGGCAGTGAAAATAAAAATGAATAGTTATGGCTCGAAATGTTTCTTAGAAATCGTTAAGGCCCTATTGCTGCACTATCACTGCATGATAACGCTAATCTTAGCTTCTTTCGTTTCTTATTTCTGATTTTTTTTATAAGTCGATATTCAAAAAATGACCATTTTTTAAAGAAAATCTGATCTCAGAAAGTCGAAAAAGCATTTATCCCAGTGATTTCATTCGAGTTAGGCCAAATGACTAGTTAGAATAAAAGTTAAAATTCAAATTCACCTTACCAGGGATTGCTCTTGGACTTTCATGAGATTTCATGAGATTGACTTTCACCCTAATTTGGTGAAAAGAAGAAAATAGGGCCCAATTTATCATTTATTGAGATTTTCTAGAAAAAGTTCCAATAGTTTGTATAAGAATTATATAAGAATTTGAAATTTGAAGATTCTGGAAAATCATGAACATTTTAAGTGCTAAAAATTTTAAATATCGTTTGAATGTTTCATTTTGATAAATCCCGATTATAAATGACTTTGATTCGGGTTGTTTTTCCAAATTTTGAAAAATTGCGCTCTATGATCATCCAAATTATAATTATTGAGAAACTAATATGAACTCAGATATATCGCATTTTAATGGACATCAATTGCGATGCTCTATTTCCAGAAAAATCACAATTCATAGCTATTCCGATTTTTTTTTTGAGAAGAAAAGAATTAGTGAATTTTCATCAATCATTTACTAAAAATGATATTTATTTTCGTATTATCTATTTAGTTTTGCGTATTTCTTCTTTCTATAATTAAAAATTATGTACAAATTCATTGATTAAACAATGATAAATATTGCAATCGCATTATTATTCCGTTTTATTTTCGGGCTGAATTTTGCATTGTTGATGAATATATATCCGAAGTATTAAATTTTATCGGCAAAAATAAAATTAAATGATAGGAATTTTTGAGAAAAAGCAATAATATTTATGGAAAATTAATTCTGTTTATTTATCGAAATATCTTTGATATTTTGCGAAATTATCAACAATGAAGTTATTCAGCAACAATATTGTCATGCAAAATTATAGTACAGGATGGTCCATGGATCGGATGATCAAAATACAAAAGAAGCAAGAGCAAAGAAATCAGCAGATAACCTTCGCCAACGAAAACTATTCTCTTCTCTGCCAGAAAATTCTTCCGTTTTATTCATTTCCCCTTGCATTTAACTTCATTCAGTTCTATTCTCCCTTTTCTGATTCTGAGTTGTTTTTTGGTCTTCGTTTGATCGTGATGGTGATGTTCTTATCGTGATAACCTTCGATTTGACGATAAGAGTATCACAAACGGGACAGAAATGTTGATAATGCGAAGAACAGAACAATACACCGAGTGGAAAGCACTTTGTACGTACCTCGGTTATAATATTCGCCTTCAACAATAAAATTATAAATTTATAACAGTTTTAAAGAAAAAATAGAAAAGAAAAAAATATTACTGTCTGTCTCTGGGAATATTCAAAATAGTCTCAATCAACAACTCGATTCCTTAATAGCAGATTTACTTCAACGAGAGAAATAGGCTGAACCACGATGTCTTATGTGAAAATTTAAGCAATAAATCTCTTGACCACATATTTCCCTTTTAATTTTACTCGTTGTTATGTACGATGAACCCGTACCACATTAAAAATAATAGCAAATACTTCTCCAATCACTTTATTATTTTTTTATTATGCTTTATTCCTCTAAAATTCTTTTGTCAAATTACGATAAATATGAAGCACATTCAGTTTTTTGTCAATTTGTAATAAAAAAATTAAGTATAAAACTGCAACAAAAAAGACGTTGCACTCAGTATTGTCTCATTGAACATCTTAGCAATAAAACTTATGATTAACAAACCTGACAAACTGGACAAGAAGTTTGGATCGGATTTTTTCCACATTTTTTCGGTATTAACTTTATATTAACCATTACTTAATGCTGCAATATAAATGAATCACATAATAACTATAAAATTCAGAAAAAAGGCGAATTACAATGGAGCTATTGAAAAATCACAATATTTCTTGTAGAAAAAATCGCTTGTGACGACTTCATTGTTTAAAAAATATGCTTTTATAGAAAAATAAAGATAAAGGCACAGAAAAGTTCAAATGAGTCCAGCAATGCCCGGATTTTCTAACGACTGTCATCAGTTTTGTTCTTAAAACCTTGAGCCTTATAAGCCATATCTCCTGAAACCATTCATTATTTCCAGTTTGAACTGGTACTACTGATTAATTCAGATGAAGTTGAAATCCATCTGAATTCCATTTTTAATAGTAATTTTTTCATATCAGGCAGTAGGTATTGAATCTACACAGCTTGTCCTCAACCAAAGTAAGAGCCCGACTATCCAGAGCTACAGTGTAGTATAAAAGAAACTTATGAAATTATTGCCTATAACTCCGCTAAACTCAACGGATTAGAAAAAATTTCAAAAGCGGAAGGATGCAGAAAAGTGACCAATGTAGCAGAAAAAAGAATAAACGCATGTTGAAATGATTAATGCATGTTTTCACTCCACTTAGCTTTATATAAGGGGAATGATAGATCGATTTATCTTATTTTATCTTATATCGTATCTTCAACTCACTCATTTTTAATATATTCGATCCCAGTTTCCAGTCTAGACTCCAGTTAATAGCGTCATTGTGAATTCTCAATTTCCCATCATGCTTTAATTTCTGGGTTGGCTGACTCCATCGGCTACTAGGACAATTCTGCCAAATTTCTTCCACTTAGTAATGCATCGGCACCGAAATTCATTTTTAATGGCACATTTGCCTTCATCAAGAGAAAAGAATTGAACTTATAATGGCTTAAATTTATTTGTAACAATCTTGTCTACCAACCGTTCATCGACTTATGCCTACATATATTTTCGATAACAAATCTTGATCAAAACTTTAAAGAATGAAAGAAAAAAAAATTTAAACAACCAATTCGACGAATCGATAAAAAAAATAGAGATTAAAAATAAAAATATTTTTAAAAAACCATAGAGGAAGATATTAACAAAACTGAACTGAAGCTTTGCGATAAAGAATTACATAAATTTCTGGAATATAAGAAAGCACCATTGGTCCTTAATTCGTTATGAGTAACGATAGAGTAATTATTTAGAACGAAGTGGATATGAAGATTACAGCAAAGAAACAATATGATAAGAGAGGAGATACGATAGACTATTCGCGATCTGAGTTTCGTTATAAAATTTTTCAATCAAATATTTCATTAATATGGAAAGGTAGGGGGAAGGAGGAGGGGAAGGATGGAAGAAAGGTAAAAAAGAACACACCACTTAAAAGTATTCTCAACATGATTAGATCTAAATAATAAAAAAAAATTAAGAATTATAAGCTATCAAATTTAGCCCACACTATATCAACAATGGAATCTATTTTTTAATGAAAATCGTAATCTTCTAACAGCCCTCACGCATCGTTACTGGTCACCGGTGATTAGGATAAGACGAAAGATCAATCAGTCACCATAAATAATTAACTGGTTAACTTTTCTGATTATTCGTCCCACTAGGAAGCAATGTTGCAGAGATAGTCGATCCAAAGAAATGCAGGGAGATGGGCCTATAAAGATCATTATCTCCCAAATCTAGGTGCCTTCCAAAGTTTCACTAAGTTTATTTCTGGATCAGCAGTGCTCTGAGTTGGTAATTCAAGCAATATATTAAACCCTTTTCTTTCAAAAATCAATTGCGGACCACTGAAAAACCGAAATTCAAACGAAAAAATTTTTAAATACATCACTGACAGTTCATCATCGATTCAATCGATTGATCGGAAGCGTGAATTTGATCGCCAATTGTTTGAATATCAAATAAATCGAATACTTGAATCATTTAGATCACGTTAAAAGAGGTGCAAATACAATGAAGACCAAAGTTTTCAGCACATTCTAGCCAGTGCATTTCCCAGGACTCTTGGGAATATTTTAGGACTCTTCGGAGAAATATTGGATATGGAAGTTTCGGAAGTTTTAGCCACTTAGTTTTACAATTCTATATAATCTGTTGAAGATATCTGTATAAATATGTGATGAGTTATTTGAACGAGTGATTAAACAAATTGTGATTGCGAATGATAAAATATCTATAAAATCGCCTTTTTTTTTTAGAAATTCATGCCAAAAACATAAGAAGAAATAAGGAAAAATAAATTAAAATGATAAAAAATGGTGACATTTGGACTTTAAGCTTTTTTTTTGGATTGAAAAGTTCGTAAGATGATGCAGATGAGCAATAAAGCAAGCATGAGCACCTCAGCACGTGGGTTCTCAATATTGCACGAATTTCGCTTTTACTAGTGGGCCTGTCAAGAAGCGAAAGTTGATATTGGCCTCAGTCCAAGCTACCAATCTATTCTTTATTTAGACATTCAGGTAAAATTTTTCACAATTTTTTGCAATTTTGTTTTGAGTACCTCTTAATTCTGTTAAAGCCAACAAAATATTTTTAATTTTAAAACCTAAACTAAAAAATTTTTGATTTGAAACCCTAACTAAAACTTTTCGCCTTTTGAACCAATCTATAAATCCATAAATATTTCTTGCTAACTTTGGAATTTTGTTAGAATTTTGTCGAGCCTTTTAGTCCATGGATTTTGAGCTTGGCTAATTGAAATAAAATAAATAAAACTGAAATATTTTATTATAAATTGAGAGAACCTATGAGTTCCTTTGTAAATTCTCAGTTCATAAAAAGCGGCTATTTGCTTACTCACAAATAATTTTTCATGCAATAAAAATTCAAAAGTATGTGGATTTTGAAATTTTAAAATGATGCCATAATAATTATAGAATTGAACTGCTGAGATCGCTGCTCTCAATTGGTTTAGTGGTATAAGAAAAATTCCCATCGATAGATGTGGTGGTTCAATTCCCACCGAAGCGCTAAGTTGAAGTCAGGCATTGACAAACTGAATGTCAGATTGCAGAAATGCGCAATATAAAATTGTTGGATTTACGTTCTTTCACGAAAACGTTCGTGAGGGACCCGTGTCCAAAAAACATCCTAAGTAGCCAAGTTCCCACGATCGGCTGTTTCCTAAATTGGCGTATTCTAAGTTTAAATGTATATAATGCATTATCACAAAAAAGTATTAGTGCTCATTGCTTTTGGTTAGTTAGTCTCAGCACTAGGTTCGGACAATAGGATAGATATTTTTGTCCAGTAATTAGTTGTTGGTAGAAATACAGATGCATAGGTATCACCAGACATTTTTAAATACTAGGTTTACTATTGCAGAAGAAGGATCTTGAATTCCGATCCTTTGGCTTTTCAGGAACACTATTGCAAAGAAAAAAACGCTTAAATATAATGGAAATATATTTTTATGCTATACTAGTAGTTCGAAATGTTCTTCTTCAAACTGCGCGATGATGCTCTGAGGATGGAAGATAACTATGTAATTGAATATATAGTAACCATAACCACTCCTCTTACTTTTATTTCCTTCATAGATCCAAAATTACGCCTCAAGCACCAGTTCTGAGTACCAGGATTATGACCGGAAAACTATTACAATTATAAATTTCTTAAAATGTTTTTCGGTTAGCTCAATTTATATACTATCAGAATATATCAATAATATTAAATATTTTATCAGGACTATATCTGATGTCAGATTATCATCCTATTATCATGAGTTTTATTCCACATTATGGCATTTAAAAATATGCTGAAATTCATATTTCCTCTATTTCTTCAGTGTTTATGTGGGAAAAATATGGTCATATAGTAGATGGGAATGATACATCAACAGATTTCTACTGTATTCGTCAAAGTAATTCGCAAAGGATTCGTATCTACACATGGTCATGATTCTTTAAATTGGCAATATTCATTTTGTATGAATCGAAACTTTGAATATGAATATTAATATGAATATGAGAATTCGATATGAATATTAATACATAAGTATAACATGAGCATAATATAAACTTTGTAGTTAGTCTTTTCCAGATTCTGGATTTTTATTTTTGAATTTTTACCATGAGTCCCATGAGTTGTAACAAGATAGCAAAATAAGGTTCAATAATTGCTGAACTTGAAAGCTTAATGTGTTTATAATCCGATTTAAGAAACCAAAAATGTGTTTTGTATAACCAATTTTAATATTTTGGAAGATTTGTGCTTATCAGTTTTCACAGTTATCAGTTACAAAGTCCAAAAGATGCCAAATAATAATCGTTTTATCAATAATTATTGAAAATAATTGTTCCGTCTTTTTTGATTGCTTTTGCAAGAATACAAATACCTTCATTGTGTGACAATTGTATAACGATGAAAAATTTCGTAATAATTAGCATTTTAAAAAGCTTATAAATATGAAAATCAAATATATATTTCAAAAATTTCCTAAAAGAACACTAATGCTCATATTTTGATGGATTGATCGATTTCGAATTAAAATGTTTGTAAATTGTTAATGCTCATGGAACATTTCAAAAATAATTCAATATATTTACTAGAGGCACTGATAAAATGCTGATATAATAAAACTGATAAAGAGCCGAGAATAGTCATCTTTTAGAATAAAATTGCCATATTTTATTTAATTGCACAACATCGCTTTCAATAACCGTTTTCGATTTTAATTTAATCATATTTTTCAAATTTTTTTTAATTAAAATAGTAATTTTTTTAATTAAAATTTTTTAAAATAAAATAATAAACGCAGTGGTTTTTTTATTTCGCTGACAGAAAACTAAAATTAACAATAAATTCAACCTGTAAACAAATGTTTAGTCGATTGTTTTAAATACCCAAAATTCTCCTGAATGACCCGTAGAAGGTGTGCAAAAACTATGTGGGTGATGAATCAACCGATGAATTATACTTTGGAGTCGAGTTGTTTGAGACTGCAGTTCAAAGAAGGTAGTATTTTGAAAATGAACGTAAAAGACAAAATTTTGGAAGGAAAAATGGAAAAAAGAAAAGTGGAAAAAGATAGAAAATCACCATATTCTTGTTTAGAAATATTTTACTTACCTCTTCTCTTCTATTAATTCTCATCTTTTCTGGTTTGCACTATTAACTACTGCGATGAAATTTTCCCAGAGAGCCATCTGTGGATAAAAGGCATAACTAAACCCACATCAGCACCTGGATTTCATTTTCACTGACATATTTGCTCTCGGCTTTAGCCATTAAAAGTTATGCATTTCGCGATTCATTTATTTATTTTATTGCGATTTGTATTATCCTTCTTTATCCATTTGTCATCTATCATTATCAGTATCAATTTTCGAAAGGTTAATGTGGTGAGGCTTCTTTCTGACATCTTTCTGTCAATTCTCTTTATGAATTATTTCTTCTTTGCCAAAGTTCTATAAAGAAATAAATCCTCAGCTAGCGCTGAATTCATGATATTAACTATAAATATATATTTATCATCACGAAATCCTAATATTAAAACTCTGCTAATTCTTTTAATAGTTGACTTAATTCTATACATTAAGGGCAGTAATAGCCACTTAATAGCTGCTGAAATCATCCCAAATTAGAAATTGTATGCGCTGTAGAATAGGAGAATAGAAGAAAATAGAATTCTTTACAGTAGGAGTTGTAGGTTATTTTTATCAGTGGCTATTTTGATGCATTTATTAACCTATATGATAAAGAGTGAATGATTGGCTAGTTTTTCTAATTATAACTAAAAATAATGATAAACGGGACCAAAATGAAAATATTAAAGTAATGATTCTCATTAATTGCAAAAATTTCAGTGACGGTTAAACTATCTTATTTTTCTGATCTCTATAGTATATGAGATTAAATCATTTAGCAAAATATTCCTTAAAGGCACCAGTAAATGATTTCGATCATTCTTATTTTTTATTAATATTGATCTCTGATTTTATCACCAAATTTTCATATTCAAACTTTACTTACTAATCTGATGTTCATTTACTATATTATATAACGCAATTTTATTTTAACAGATCCTTTTAAAGATCTTCTTTGTTAGAAACAAGTCGAATTTTAAATTGCAAATTTCTGTTCAGCCGTCATTTTTCCTCCTTAATGTTAGTTAAGAGATTAACATGCCTTGAAAGCCTTTAAGAATGCAAAAGATTTCAGGTTCGATATAGTTGCAATAGTTCAGAAAAATTCTTTTTCCTTATTTTAGATGGGATATAAACATTCCATGAATATTATAAAATTTATAATAAAAATAAAAAGTAAACAAAACGTTATAAAAATATTATAAAAAATATAATTAAACATGTCATCCTAGTTTCTTAGCTCTTCAATGAAATATTTTTCATGCGATAATAATATTAATTATAATAATATTAAAATATTTATTTAAATATTATTTAAAATATTTGAATAGCTTTATAAAAAGCTTAATAAGATAAAAACAACTTTTTAAAATATATATTTATATTTAATTAGTTAACTTTGAAGTTCTAATTGTCTTATCGTAAAAATTTCCCTATTAATAATCGGAATTCGACATACTTAAGCAGAATATTTGCTATTCGTTGGGCTCCCAAACTACGACGTGTGACGGTGATTTATCACCTGCTGATAATTATGATTTGTTTGGCGAAATAGTCTACCACAGGCATTCAGACAGTATAATCGTCTTTTCTTAAGGATTATAACACACAAAACGATACCGTATTCCCGCAATTTCAGTTATTTCTTCTAATTGTTAAATTTTTATAAAATCTTGTTGATTATTTTGGAAATTATTTTCTACCGATTGTATTAAAATACCAGAATTTCATCAATTTTTTCAATTATTTAACAATGATTTTTAAAGATTGAAAGTTGACTAATTTCAATTTTTCAAAGATTTTCTCATTCTATCCTATCTGTAGAATTGAACATAAAATCCAAATTCTTAATTTACATATATAATCCATCTTCGAGATTTGTATCATTTTCCAGTATTTTTAATAATTATCCTAAATTGGAGCTATTGGAGCTTTGTGAATTTTGGCCCTTCGATGAGATTAAATATTTTGTCCGAATTTCTTTTAGCAGTTGATCTGAAAGATGGTTAATGATGAATATTCGATATCGACAGAAATTAACATAAGAAATTGTTAAGTGAGCTTTTACTTGCGTAAAACGAACTTTATAACAAATTGGCAATTTTTTTATATATATTTATATTTAATATAAATTAGTTAACTCAAGACTTTAAAACTAAAAAATCTGGAATTTTATGCCTAAAAATTGACTTTTCTCATATATCTTTTAAGAAGCGATCCGAATTCAATTAGTGCAGTATTAAACATTTATAAATGAATGAAAAAATACAGACAAGATGACAAGGCTCATATCATCTTATATACCGCCTGCAGACAAAAGGTTCTCAAATTACCAATGGAGTTCACTTTTTTGCATATCGATTCGATCGAAAACGATATATGCCTTACACCCCCCGTGATGAGATAAAGCTCAAGTAATATAAAGAAGGATACAAACTTAATCCAACTGCAGATTATAGTATTAAATAGATCGAGTGAGTACAAAAGCAGGCCGCCGTTTATTATTTGAAAAATTTATGCCGGAGTTGTTGCAACTCAACTCTTATTGAGTACTTAAGGATGGCGTTAAGTGCATGGTACTTACTAAAGTACTTCCTAAACTCTGTAGGCATTATCGACTTCGATCTCTATTGAACTAATCTCTATTATCTCATTCTTAGATAAAATTCTTCATATACACGTCCATGCAATATGAAGTTACAGCATTTTTTTCTAAACAAATATTATTTTAAATACAATTCGGATATCTAAACAATTTATGACCAATTAGTTATTTACCAAGTTGTTCCATAAAACAATTGGTTCTAAGAAATTTAATTTACATTTCTGAACTTTTTTCGACGAATCATTTATTATTAATTACATTTCCTGCTTCACTCTTAAAGTGCCAGCAGCGCCATTAACCAGTAATAGTGCAAGTTATTAGAAGAAAAAGTTGTATTCCTTGAAAAATGGCAACAAATTAATCTTCCAGTGTTATAATACTACAAGTGATAAGCTTTAAAACTCTCATCATTTGATAAAAAGTTTTTTTGAACAAAGTTCAGTTGCCATTTTCGTCATCGTAAAAAATTACCAATTTGACAAAATAAATAGAAAATAACCATAAAAATTTATTTATTTAGAAAAAGATCAAGCAAGACATTTCTAAAAATAGCCCTAGAAAATTATTAGGATATCTCAGATAGCTAGCTATCTAATCGTTTCAACTTGAAAATGTGATAAAATCGTTCAACAACCATTTGGTTTCAGTCTTGGTATAAAATAATAAATTTTAAAATAATTCCAGTCATCTATCTATTCCTTCAAGAACTATTTTTAACTTGACTGCTTTCATTAATTATTAAGATGGCACAACTTCTTCATAGAATCACTTGGGAATACAAGTGGGTCCCCACCTGACATACCAATTTAAAGTCGGGAAGTGTTTTATTTGTAAATGTTACAATTGATATACCACAACTCTAGTAGTGATAATTGATAACAATCTCTACTAATCCAAATGTAAAAGCGATGAACGGATTAATGATTAATGCAGGCTGACCTTAACAAATAGAACAATGTTTTTTGGAAAGAAATATTAATAAGATTCAAGTTAAGCTATTTGTTATGTTTTTGACTTTTATATCGCTGTGATCTATCTGATACATAAATAACCTAATAATATAAATAACGAAGGTCGTAGGACAATCTTAGAAAGATTTAAATGAACCTGGGGATTTCAGTCATCGCAGACTCTAATGAATGTTATTAGCGGACCAAGACAATTCTTTGAATTAATTTTAAATTGGTTAGCGCTCATATTTCTCACTAATCTCGCCCAGCTGATTGTTATAATATTGGTTGGGAATTTTTCCAGTGGATCATCTAGTGGTTGAAGTGGATGGAATCCGGATTTCTTACTGACAGATTTATTCGTCAGAAATATTTGAATTCGAACTCTTGCTTCTCAGTACGATAATCGTGTTATAACCATTCGGCTATGGTGTCCTTAACCACTCGTCTTCTTTATACAAATCGAAAAAGGATAGAATTTTCTAATAATGCATGAACGATAAATAGCAATTTGTTGAAATAAATCTTACGATATTACGTAAATATTTTATAGGCCATGAAGTGACAAAAAACAGATTAATTGACGATAGATGGATGACAACGTTATTTAATGAAGATAACGGAATTAACTGTTTCGAAAAATAATATCGAATATTTTGTTTCATAATTTCATTGACCTATGACCCTCTAAGCATAATATTGATCGCTTTTTATTTCATATTATTGCTTTGCTTTTTATTTAAAAACAACATTATTGGTTTGGAAAATTGTTAAATGGGGTCAGCGCATTCATAATCACAAAATAATGATTATGAATTCCTCCGGATTCGAAATTACAACTCTGGTTAAAAGATTTATTTTCCGAAAGAGAATAGTGCAATGTTGAGTAAAGTGTCGTTAATTGCTTCGTAAATTTTTTCATCAAGTTTACAATTCTACGAATTAATTAGCTTTGTAATAATGTTTACCTATGTCGAATAAAATAAAATAACTTTATTGCCATTTATAAATAATGTTTGAACAAATACAGTTATTAAAACATTTTGAAATATTTTTTTTGAATGTTATTAATAATATCATAGAAAGATTGTTTGAAATTTTCCTGTGGAGACTCAAGCAAGATCAGTGGTGAATTTTATAAGTTTCTCATACCCTATATGAATTGGCTTGTCAAAGAAAATTACAAAATAATAAATCAAAATACTAATCAAAGAACGCGTGAACAATGAATGGGAACTTAGATAAAAAGATGAAACTTAAGTGATTAGCTAAGATAACTATAATTAGTTATAAATTAGGAAACTGTTTCAAATTAATTTTTTGATTTTAAACTTTTTAATTTATTTATTCATAATTTATGGCGGAATTTAGGAAACTGTGAGATTTTTATTTAGTTTTTAATTATTTACAAAGCACAGAAGTTAAAACAAGAAATTTTGGTTAATTTAAGATTATTGGTAAGATTATTAAAATTATCGTAATTTCTTTTTCTTTTAGTTTAATGAAGCATGGGTTTTTCGCTAGGTTTGATTTCACATTTCGTACTGAGCAGAGATCTCAATGGAGCTCAGTGGATAGATTACTAATGAATGCAAAGAAAGAAAGGAATGTGATGAAACTATTTAATTACTTATTGCGGCGATAATATAGGGAAATTTTCATGCGCTGGTGGTACTACTATTACTGAAAATTTATTGAAAATAATATTGTGGAACTTTTGCGATTTTTCAGTAACTCATTCATCCGAAAGTAGCAGAAAAAACCAATAAAATTTAAGAGAATAAAGTTATATATTGGGAAAACGAAGGCTTATGAGAAAATTTAGAAATATCAAAAATATTTTTAGGTCATCAGCTGTATAATGATATTATATTGAATAGACGGATTAGCTAGCTGTATTCGTTCAATTGGATCTGAAAATAACTTCTCCTCCCTTCATCTCGAAGTATCAAGTCATATAATATTCGGAATTATCATTGTATGCTACCTATATTAAATGACGACAAATTCCTACTTCTTGACCTATTTCTTTTTTTTTTAAACTTGGATTTTCGAATTCTGCTGGTTACGCTTACAATTCACGCTTTCATTAACGTTAAAGTTACGGCCCTTTTTAAAAAAATTTTTCGATTTCATATTGTATTCGAAATTTCCATATCCTTTTGTTTTCAATTATTTGCGTATATGTTTTTTGATTTTGATTTCTTACAAGCTACAGCAGAAAGCTTGTAAAAAATGAATTTTTATCAAGTTTTTCAGAATTCCATACTTAAACCTCCCAAAAGCCTTAGGTTTCGAATTTAGACGGATAAAACATACATTTTAAGGAATTTAAGGTTGCAAAATTGTTTGTACAGTTGCAGTAATCAGTATTTTAAGCTGCAGAAAATTGATGTTGGAAATTTTGATGAAGCCATTGAATGCGCCATTACATAAGCCAATGGTCTTAATGGTTTTGTGCAAACTTGGTTACTTAGTTACATCAATATTATGGCAAAAATGATAGGATTAAAGCATTAATATGTTTATTAATACTATGGTTTGCCTTATCTTCCATGAATGGTAATCCTACGCAAAATAAATAGATTGATTCGGAATTAAGTAAGTAAGAAAGGTAAGAAAACTTCATGGGTTTAAGCTGAAATTTATTTAATCCGAGCTATTTAAGTCGTAAATTAAGCAAAGGATTTCGAAGGATAATAATGACTATTAAGCGATAAAACCAGGCAAAAAACGAGCAAAAATATTTATTAGAATTAGAATTCCTAGATAATTATAAAATTACAAGCAAATTAACTAAAAATAGAATAATAATAAAAGAAATTTAAAGAATTTTTTTGCGATCTTCTTATTTTTCATCAACAAGTGAATAGCTTTTATCATTCTGGTAGGTTTATTCCTCTGTTAGTATTCTTCACTTGAGGATATGGATAATGAGTCCCGAACTAAATGCCCATTTTTTAATAATAGGTTTATTCCTGTTAGAGGTGTTCGTAGTGGTGATTTGAGCAATTCGCGCCTCTATTTTTTGTGAACATTAAATTGTTACTAATTTCTATCATTTTTTGTAATTTTTTTTTAATTTAAATTAATTTTGTAATTTCTATTTCTATCATTTGCAAATATTAAAAGAAATATCGTTTCAATCTTTATATTTATTGCTCCTAATTTCTTTTTTTATGTCTTCGCCAATTTTTTCCTCTGACTCTTTTGATTTTTCACTCGCATATATTAGTTGTTTTCTATTCATATTTGCTAAATTCAAATTAGACTAAACTCTTGAAGTTCAATCCATGAGAAAAAATTACCACATTTCTTGTCGTAGTCGAAAATTTTGATTTGTTTTAATCGCCAAAGTAAATAGTAATAGAAATGGAACTTATAGTCTTGGTGCCAACGGAAACCACAGATATTTCCATTAATTTTCATTATTATTCTATATATTCTATATATTTTCTTCTAAAATTAAGAAATAATACTAGTGTATAGGTTCCATTAGGTTCAAAGGAGCTCATAGTGCAAAGAGGTTAAGGACCATTGCTATAAATTGATAAGATGGTCGAGGTGATTCTATTAAGGTCATTAATCACCGCTACTTAACAGGAACCTGCCACTAAAACTGGCACATGAATGGTACTTAAACTTACCTGACTCATCTGCCTTTCCCGAATTACCCACTAATGAACGGCCCATAATAATAGGCTTGGTTATAACCACAATGAATGCTGCAAGAAGTACAAGTACTTCAAGAAAACCTAGAAGAATGTATTTAAGAAAAGATTAAAGATTTATGATTTTAAGCGATTAATTTTAAACACTGGTTAACTATTAAAAAAAGTTAAATTACGATAAAAACGGGAAATTTTCAAAAATTTTCATACTCTTTATTTTTAAATGGAAGAGCAGCTACCTATATATATGCGACCTTTCAATAAAGTCTTTCGAAGTGCTTATTAAGTTGTACAGCCAATTATAAAAGAATCGCTAATCGACTTTTTATTGGTCACAATTGGTATAATTATATCAGACGCACTTCGCTAGTCATTAACATTTTTTTACGAGTATTTAAATCATTACTATCGTGAAAACTTGTATAATTTACTGTATTTAATGAATATTTCTAAGGCAAATTTGGTTGTAAAAGGGATTTTTACGTCGAAACTGCAATTAAATTCAAAGTAATTTTAAGCTGATTGACGATAAACTTTTTTCAGAGATTCTCATATAATAAAATTTTATTTCATAAAATTTTTGCATAAACGAAGTATTCAAACATTAAAAGTAAGAAAATAGCGACAAAAATTTCGAAGCTTCTATAGAAATAATAACTGCAAATCAATCAGCAATATAACATTGAACCACTATTGCCAGAAATGGGAATAATTCTTTTGTCCCTACTATGAGTTTCTCATAAAATGCAAGAACTCTTATTTAAGAAGTTCATCATTCTCATTATAGTTCCACTGGCCTTTCGCCTAAAAATTTTTACCAGGACCACTTTGGTAAAAATATAGGTAAGTCGACAGTATCAGAAAATATACAAAAATAATAATTATAGTTTTGCAAACCTAGAAATTTTGAAACAGCGGCACACATAAACACATGAAATTCTTTAAATTATTAACTAAGTATAATCTCCATAAATCGTCTCCATAAATTTAAATTATGGTGCACTTATCTTCTGATATGCAATAATAAGTCATATGTTAGCATTCGCACAGATCTGAATGATTGATGACTATTATTACTGATTATTTTTGATGATGATCAGTTTGCAAGAAGATAAGAAGGAACTGTTATAAATATGCACTTACTTTACTCATTTTTTAATAATCAGTACTTTCCAGCTGCAGATAAGAAGTAATTCTATCTCCAAGTAGCTCTCTGGCAAAGTGGTTCCATCTTAATAGAGTCGAGCCAGAAATGTTTGATATGATAATAAGAGGAAGAAGAAGACTAGAATTCACTTTAGTCAATAAATCTGCTATCTTCAAACCTCACAGAAATGTTTGATTTATTTATGATTTATGTATAATTTATTCATACTTAATATTCAAAAATTAAGTTTTTAACTGAATGGTGAACATTTCCTGGACCACAGGACTTTACATAAGGCCTTTTAAGAATGCTTTTCTTTCATTTTCAGCACCAGCCAGTCTAAAACTATAGCCTATGATACCGCCATTCTTAAAGATCAAAATTCAAGCTAAGAGTTTATAGCTTTACTCTAGCTTTAACTTTAATCTTCTGCATACACAAAATTGCATAGTATTTTCAATAATCACGCAATCTACTACAACAGATAATTGAAACTTATTTATTTATATTTAGCTTTAGCTTTCATTGCTGAATATTTAATCCTTTGTCAACAAAATTTCAGGTGATTTGATCAGAGAAATCAGAAATCACACTATCGTAATAATGTCTCACAAATTTTTGTTTGCTGACTGACTTCCTCCAGAAAATATATTGCAGTTTAACAATATAGTAATCACTCAACTGTGGCGACTTATTTAGTTCTAATTATTTGCAAGATTTTTTTGAAATCTTGCAAGATAGATTTTTTAAATGTTACCAAGAAATATTTGGTAGCGTTTGAGGATGATCAGTGAGATGAAATAGGTTTTTTGAGAAAATACTCCAGTTTATGATGAGATTTGATATTTTGACGCCACGGCTTCTGAAAGTGAATATGTAAATTAATAAGTTTGTATTTTATCCATTTATGTTCATTTTTAAGCTTATATTCCTATACATTTGATTTCAAAATTTTTTTTATGGGTTGCGAACAAGTGGTTGAGAAAATTATTATTGAACAATATTTTGATTACGATATACCTCTGCACACCTGAAGGAGGATATATAAAAAGATATTCTGGAAAGAAGGAATATCGCAAGAGACGTAAAATAAAAGATTCTACTGGAAAACCTCTCGAGAGAGAAAACCATTTAAAAGAGAAATTCATGCCCAATTAAGTAGTTGTTTAATCTCAATTAGTGGGAATTTGTTTTTTCATGTGAAGCCAAATTCCTCCATAGAAATTTTTAATTAATTTCTCTACCAATTTTTTTGAACAATGAGCGGATGAATATAATTGCAGTCAATTTAGCCAAGTTTGGTCAACTTTACTTTTATCTTTTATTTTTGCTTATATCCTGAATTATCCAGTTTTACCTTTAATCTTATTAAAAAACGTTGTTTTACGCTAAAAGATTTATGAAAGGTACTTTAATGCAATCAAAAATCTTTATCTAATATAATAGGCTCAGCAAATTTTTTCATAATAAAATAGTTAATCCAAGATAAATTCTATCAAAACTGATCGACTTATTAGTAGATTATGGAGTTTCTAAATGATATATTTGCGTTTTTAAATGAAGATTATCCTTTCTAATATCCTTATTGTTCAGCTTTTGTAGGATTTCATTAAATATTCAATCTGTTCAAATTGTCATGACAACGTTTTATTAAATATTTTCCCTATGACTGAAAAAGATTTATACTTTCAATTCGAATATATTTATCAAATTTCTAGGATTTTTTAATCAAAATTCTCCAAACTGTTCGTAGAAATAGTATTTTAATGATACTAAGAAAATTAATTTCACATCAGTTGTATAGGATCTTATCGATGTTTGCTTGCAAAATTCATCTCTCAATATAGTATTTTTGCAAAATATTTCAACTAGTATTCATTGTTTCCTTACGGATATTTCTTCTGGAATTTCATGAATTTTAGCGAAAAATTTTAATATTACAGTAGCAAAGAGTTGATTGGCTATTGAAGGCCTCGCCCACTAACATTTATTTCAAAGGTGTGGTTTAATTTTAAAAGTAATAAATTTGTTCAACGACATACCCAATTTGTATACAATATTTCTTTAGTCCTTATCAGTATTTTATCATTCATTATTCATTATTGTTATCAAGATTTGCAGTTGTTGAAATTGCCTTTCATATCAAAACTTTACTTTTATTCGCATGATTTATTTGATTTGAATTTTTCGTTATGCTTGTAGGGTACTTATAAGAAGATTAAAAAGAAAAAAAGTAAATTGCGACAATGTGTACTTTTTCTTAAATATCATTCACAAATTTAACTCAGATTTTGTTGAGATTTTGTTGCTCAAAAATGAAATTGAATAAAATGATGAATTTGACAAATAAATCAACTGATTCATAAATCGCCATGGAAATGATATTATGGAAATGGGATATGATATAATGATATCATTTGCAAATACTATCATTTTTTAGCATAAAAGTTAGTAGAAACAAGTTGATATCAATAGTTATTTTTCAAGGATTTGCAATAGTTTTTCATTCGAAACCAGTTTATGAATTTTAGTGTAATTTTGCATCTATCATTTCCTCATTATATTCCCAAATGGATTCCATAATAAATAATATAAATATTTTTTAAATAAATAAGCCATTTAAATAAAAAAGTTTTAAAATTCAGGTGACGAGTTTTGCGCCAAGATATAAAAAATTAAAGTAACCTTGTAGGTTACGAGGCTATAAATATTAATATCTGCTTTATTATATTATAATTAATGGAAAAACAAATATTTTCGATTTCTTTTATATTTTGTTTGAAAAAAGTTTAGTACCAATAATAGTTAAAACCATATCAAATTATAAAAAAATAAAATTCATCAGTTTATCAATGGAAGTGGAAACCACTCTATTTATTAAATACTATAGTATAATTCAGCGCAAATCATTGCCTTGTTAAGCCGCAAAATTATAAAAAAACACCTCCGATAACAGCGATTATTTTTTTTCTGTAATGAAAATTTATTTCTTAAAATTTAATGCTCGAATAAAAGTAAAAAGCCACAAATCGGATTAATAAAACGATATAAAGTAGAAACAAAAATATAATTAGGGCTATATATTATTATGCAATAATCGTTTTGTCAACATTAAGGTTTGCTATAAATTTTTATAAAGAATTATGACAAAAGTGACGAAAAAAGTGATTTTATAGTTTCTTTTTCTAATCGTTTCTTTTTCTCGTTATATTCTAATCGTTCTTAAATTTTTAAAATAAATGATTAGTATTTGCAGATCTCCTCGTAATATTTTTCTAGAAAAACTTTTATAAAAGTTTAATAAATATAAACTTTTGAGAAATTTTTCAAAACTTTCTAAATTTATAAAAAATAATTTTTTAATTAATTAAAAGTTTACGAATAGAAACCTTTTGCTCAATTTTCTGTCGATAATTTTATCATGAAGTGTTTCGAATTTTTTATTTTTTTCTGCAAAAAAAGCGAAGAAATGAAAAAAGAAAAAATAGGAAGCTCCTAAAGAAAATTTTCTCATCAAAATTTTGCTGAGCATATTTCGCCATAAAATAGCTCTCCTAGCTCTTTAAAAAGTGTATAATATATTTATATATAATGAATAAATATTATATATATAATGAAAAAATATATATTTACATATAGTGAACAAATATTATATATACATTATAAAAAAATATACATTATACATTATATAAAAATATAAAATATATTTAAAAAATATTTTTAAAATAAAAATATTTTCAAGGACTCATCTGCATTTCTATCAGCAATTGACTCTATCAAAATTTTTTTTTATGGTCTCACTTTATTATTTATTATCATATAGTATCTACTATAATTCCTATGATTAGTGCATTTTTAAGACTATTTGCAAAAATTTTTTTGAATATTTTTAAGTGATAAGAATTATTAGCTAAACTTGAGAGTTGCAATCGCTTTTTCTAACTCAATAAATTAAAAGGTTCTTTTTCACCGGTCAGTATTTTGTGGATAGTAAGATATCGCAAAATTAAGATATCTTAGTTGCTTATCTAAAAAATTAAAGGAAAAAATCAGCAAAGTAATGGGAATTTATGTTATTAAAAAGGCTTTCGTACTTATAATAGAGAAATAGATCAATTAGTTCAAATATTTGACCTAAAATAAAAGAATTTTGAGATACTGCTTTCAATTATTAACTCATTTCGATGATATGCAAGTTTATACGGTAGAATAATTTCTTACACAATCTCAGTAATATTGTATGAAAGTAATATTAATCTAATAAAGAATAGACTTCTACGATCGAAATTCTATCATAACATGTTATTTGGATCCTTCATTTAATATTTTCTTTATAATATCTTCTTTATAACCAGCTTAGTGAATAGTGATGGCTTGCAATCTTCTCTTCGGGGTCATATTTCAACAACCAACCTAAATCATTTAAAAACATCCAACTTACATTTGATTGGACATTCCGACGAAAATTTTATTTGTTTTATATTCATTTTCTTATCATTTAAAAGCAAGTGAAATATTGCGATTTCGAAATTTTGCAAATATCTGCTGAATTTTTATGAACTGAAGATAAAAATTTTTCGAACTATTTTTCGAATCATAATAAATAATAAATAATAAATAAATTATAATAAATAATAAATTATAATAAATCGAATCTATTCCAAGTAACTGCTTAATCCAAGAGACAACTAAAAAACCGTCTCTAAAAAAGTCAACCTCGTAAACTCGTCATATTCTTATCAAGCAATTATAAACCGTAAAATTCAGCATCAGCCTGAGTAATAATCTATGGCTAAGTGATAATGGTCCATATCGATGAAATAAGAAATAGAAAAATATCGACTTTATTTTAATTTTTACGAGCATTTAAAAAAAGAATAATGCGAAAATATTTTTCCTTTAAAAGGTCATAAATTTAATTTACGGTCTTTAATACTTATAATAATTGCGATTAGTTAATTTTATTAACTTTAACTTTATTTTAATGACACTAATTAATTTTTAATAATTGCTTACTTTTATTCGCCAATTTAATCGCTATTTCTCGGCTCAATTTTACTATTTGTGCTTGAACCTACCATAATTTTCACACTATGCTTAAAACAACTTTTCATTAGGTAAATTGAACTAAGAATACCGGAAAAAAGGGCATTTGGCTAACAGGCCAGCATTAACAGATTCTTCAACAATCTCCCCTCGTTTCTTTCCGTTGTGAATTTTCATATATCTTTTCGATTAGCTACGACAAAACTTAGATGGATGCTATATCAACTTGTTATTCTCCTCTATACTTGTTTATCTATTTTTCGTCCTAAAATACTTCTCGTAAAATACTACTTTTTCTCGCTAATAATTCGTCTAAATAATGTCTTTGCAGCCGGAAAATCAGAAAACTTCTTTGCTATTGCCCATAATCGATATCTTCAAATAACCTTCACATAATAAGCAAGAAAAGAAACAAGAAACAATTGCATTTTCGAGCAATTGTGACTATATGTACAGTACGGTTCCATTCACTCCCTATGCTCATCTACCCGGAAGCACAACTGGTCAGGCTTTACAGTATGCACCGATTCATCCTATGGCACAAATGGGAGTATTCCCAAATAACTATTCCACTGGTAAAATCTCTTTCTATTTCTATTTTTTCCTTAAAATAGAAAAATCAAAATTCAAATTTCAAAATTTTTTCAGATAATTTAATGAACTGCTAAAAAACTAAGGCTAAATACTCATAAAGTTATGAATAAGATTTCAGCCGTTTTTCTCACAATTCAACAAAAAATTTAGTTTGAAAATATTTCAATTTCGCAGAATCATTGGTCATTCTTTTCTTTTCTAGTTGCTAATATTTAGGCATGATTACACGTAAAAATCGACGTGAACGAACAACTTTCAGTCGGCAACAATTAGAAATTTTAGAAAATCTTTTTGCGACAACGCATTATCCTGATGTCTTCACACGTGAGAAGATTGCTAACCAAATACAATTACAGGAGAGTCGTGTGCAGGTATGTTTAGCTATGAAATTCGTTCATCTTTCTCCCAAATTTATTTCAAAAAAGGCCTATTTTTGCGGTTATCTTTAGAGGAATTTAAAAAAAAAGATTTACATTTATCTACATTTAGATTTATTTAAATATTTAAATAGATCGTGAAATCATTTTGTCTCTGATATCTCAGATGAAAATAATAAAGGATATTCTAATATAAATCTTTACTTTTCATCACCGAAAATCAAAAACAATGATTTAAAAGCTTTCATATAGAATAAATATTTTTCCATGCATCTAAATATTCAGATCACTTGAAGTTAATTAAGTGCGAAGTTTCTAATTTTACATTATCGATAGGCATTTTATATTTGTTACTAAAAAATGAATAAGCGGTAGCAATAATGATAAGAACGGCTATTATAAGCTTGCAAGCCTCTTTTAAGTTTGGAAGTTAAAAGAAAATATTGAGGAAAACACTTATGAAATGTGAATTGATGAATTCAGTAGAAAGATAAGGAAGGAACACATGAGATTATCATCACAGGTTGACTAACTAGAGCCAGAGATCATCCTATTCTGGCACACGTCTGTTTGACCAGAGCTATAAAAAATCATCGATATTTGATTAGTTCACGCCATTCATCAGATTATGCGTCTCAATAGTCTTTAAGCACCATAAACTACCGACTAAAATTCTAGCATCTGATCAAATCTCTATAATGCTATAAAACCAGCGTTAATCTTCAATGAATTATTATGAAATTGAATTGAGCTGTTAAAATAAGAAATATTTATATTTAAAATTTAAAATTAAAGAAACAATACCAGCAAAATTAATTTCATTATTATTAGATTTTTGAATTTTTCTTAATTTTTTTATTCTTTTCCCACATACCAGTGAAATGACTAAAATTGCTTGCTTCATAAGAATTGAATCTTGGTTGATTTTCGCTTATTAGTTGCCGTCTGCGTTAGATGAAACAATTTCGATATATTCTTTATATGTTAATTAATTTAACTCTCTTCTAATAATTCGCATAATTGTTGATTCAGCTGACTCCATTGGCTACTAAAGTATTACGCTTCTGAGCTTCTCCACTCAGTACTTTATCTGAGATTAATTTTCTTTCACTGTTTTTCCATCTTCCTGCCAACCCATCACTGAATTGACTTCCAAAATTGTTTCCGAAATTTCTTTAAATGGATCTTAGTTGGATTTAATGAAGAATTGCACCTACTTTAATCACTCGACTATAAAGAATTTCGAGAATGATTAGAAAGTTTTTGAATTATACTGGTGGTATCGAAGCACTAATTGCTATTTTTTAGGTATGGTTCAAAAACCGACGAGCAAAGCATCGTCAGCAAGAGAAACAAAAACCCAAGAAAAATGTCACAACTAATCAAAAATCCAATAATATGCCTGCAACTTCGCAGTCAAATCAACAGAGAACGAATCCTACGCAGTCACCTGAAAGGCAACATAATACATCACAATCGGAGACTTTTGGACAGATCGCGAGTGAACCAGAATCAAAGTTGATAAAATTTATTGTTTTATTTATTTTTACCTTTTTTGTGTATAAGATGAGTTCTCAATTTTCAAAAAGGCAAACAATATCGCCTCTGTTTCTTTTCATTGCTAGGAGCGAACTTGTCCTTATAAGTAAAAACCAAATGAAGGCCAATCACGAGTATGCAGTAAAAGAGAAGTCAATCAAGCCAAAAAAGGATTTCTAAATCGCTGCATTTTTTTATTTTTCCCGAGCGTTAATATGTTACAAATTTCAAATTTTTAAATACAAAGTTAATTTTCCTTACTAATTCAAGATCAGTTAGTCATAAAATATTATAGCCCACGACAGAGGAGGTCGATTTCCAATGACTACAGTGCTCAAAATACGCAAAAAATTGGATCAAAAAAGGAAGCAAGCGAAAGGCTATCTGAAACCTTTCCTTCAAATGGATCTCCAACTAATAATAAACTGAGCTTATGGCCGAGCAATGAACACCAAGTATTATTAATCTTGGATTCACTAAATTTATTGAGAAAAAATTTATTTCCTAATTGTAAGCAATTTGATAATAATAAAAAGCCTTACTGATAAAAGATTAATTTAAAAATCTCACCCTTGTATCTCGCGCAGTCGGCTTAATGGTGAGAGTTATTAGAAGAAGAAAAGAGTTAAAATATATTTCAGCCTTTATTGCCCACTTCGAGTTCAGTTGCACCACTCGTTCATTCAATTCCTCATGGACCTCCTTCTTATCACCGGCAAGAGCTTAACACGTATATCTATAATAGCTCTTATTATCAACAAATGATTGACGGCACAGCATATCATCACAATCCTTACAATGGATATTCGACACCTAACAGTGCCTATAGTCATAGTACGACGCCTTACACAAGTCACCATTATTTTTTTGGCCCTCCTCGTTAGTCGACAGGCATGTTTCTTTTGTTACACTCAAATGATTTCATGAATTATGTTTTGGCAGCTGCAAAAATTATTCCAAAATATTTTATACGTTATTTTTCCACAGTATTTTGTGTTTTATTTCCATGTCTCAACAATGTTCTAAATTTTTTTCGATTAATTTTGCTTTTAATAATTTTAGACAAAGTAGAGGCAACCATTCGCAAAAATGCTTGCAAAAACAATCTGCTTACAGCAAAATCGGAATAATCGACTAACACAAAAAGAATTGAATTGATATACATAACATTTATGTAGATATTTTATATATCTGATATGTATAATTCTATTTTCTTAAAAAAATTAGAATTGTAACCAAAATTTTAAAATTAAAATCTAATCAGACTTTAGGCTTATTACTTCAATTTTGAAATATTAGAAGTGTTAAAGTTAAGAACGATTGCGCTAATGGCTGAGCGCATCTTTTTCGCGCCAAGAGACAGAAACTGGCGTAATGGACCTCGCAAGTGCAATCCAGTTCATGGTACTCTCCATTCAGTTTAAAACGCCTAGTTTCAATAGTCGTAATAGATCTTAATTAATAACAATACTAGTTAATATCAGAGAAGCGTTATATTGATTGCATCTCATTTTACGTGTCGTGCAGATAAAGCCATTGCCAGAAAAATAAAGAGTTCCTTTCTAAATTTGTACTTAAAACAATAGAAAATTTTTCAAGATGGTCCATTTTTGACATTAATAATGAAGGGCTGCCCCATAATCTCATCGCATTCATTTTTTCATAGGTCTTTTTTCTCATCGTAGCGGATTTGCAGTTTTTTGCAGAAAATTCTTGAACTTGAAAAAGTACAGTGAATCCCGCGATAAAATTAAGGAATTATATCGGACCACCATTGTCCTAATCGCTATAACAGGACCCATATTAAAATATTTATCTCTTACAATCCTAAACATCGGTGCCTAACTCTAAACTAAAGATTTCTAGTTTCTAAATCTGCTCCAATGGCCTTTTATTATAATTAATCTAATTATTATGATTATTAACGTTTATAACCATTTTTCTTGGTTACTACTTATCTATTTCAATAAGACGATAATTTCTTCTTTTCCTTAAATGTTTTTGAATTATTGATGCAATATTCGAAAAAAGGAAGCGAAAAAAGTCGTTCACTTTTACAATGAAATCACGTAGAAACAATTAAATTTAAATTGTATAATAAATAGTGCAAAACTTGCTACCATTATTTGACGTTGTATATATGAAGAACTTCAACAACAAAATGACCGAAAATCTATTCCTTTTAAAACATTTTACATATTATAGTGTACTACATGTTATATGTTCCATTCATATATTTGGTTTCAGTACCATTGAGATTCTATTGCATACGGTCGAGAAGCTTTTGGCTTTCATCATAT
>UYYG01001219.1:131259-154087 GCA_900625125.1 Dracunculus medinensis | reverse complement strand
TATATATGGAAATTATCCGCACTGATATGGTGGCCGAACATAGACGTTAATAAGGTTGGAACATGGCTTCAAATATCGGTAATGCACCGCCATTTTTTTTACTGATATTGCAACTGATTTCAGTTCAGTTCAATAGAACAAATAATGAAATATCTGTCAACTCATGAGATGGGAAGCGAAGAACCAACGAAGACGATGTTCTATGATGGTATTGTTCATGGAAGTGGCATTTGAACGAAGACGGATGCAATCATGTGAAGTTTTTTTAACCATCGTTGACAATAATAGAATACTATTCTTTTTCCGATGCCAAATTCCATATATATCGCTAATTTACTTATATGTTCAAAATCTATCGTAAAAATCTTTCGTGATTTTCCAAATCTTGATTGGTTCTCATCGCTTTTGATGCCATCCATCGCAGAATTTAGGAAGCAACATGTCAACTCCTGTGGAGAAGAATGAACATGCCTCAACCAACGAAAGCGAAGCTCTGTGATAGTATTTTTAATGCAACTGGTATTATCCGCTCGGCGGACCCATAAAATATTTTAGACTTGAGTAGCCAAAACAAGATTAGTTCTTCATACCTTCCACTCTCATAGGCTATCTTACAACCATATAGCGATTCGCATCTGTATAGAGAGGACTTTCGTCTTTATAGCGACGATTCCATAAAGGTTCATTAACTGGAAGCTAAGCACCGCTATTCCTCTATCCCTTGGCCGTTTGGAATTGGAGTGGATCTGAGATATTTAAAGCCTGGCACTTCACCTACAATGAACTGATAAAATGAAAAAACAAAATGATAAAAAATGGGTGTTTTATTATTTTTCTATATATGAGACGAAAAGACTTTCGTTTTATTGTTCTCTCTGCGGCCGTTGATAAATTGTTTAGCATTATTTGCATTTCGTCATAACTTTAAACAAAAAGGACTACATCATCAACGTATTCAAGATCTGTCAAACTTTGCTCAGGATTGACTGATTTACTTTTTTCAGTACCGATAAGCGATGTCTATTTTCCAGTCTATCGCTTGGTTTAATGCTGTAAGAGGAAGAAAGCACCCTTAATGGACACCAGTTCTTATTTCGAAGGAATGAGTCATTTCTTCTATATATAGATGACTGACGTGAGACGTGCTGACGTAAGCTGATGTCTTTATGAGTCGAATAATCTTCTCTGGAACACTGTCGCGCCCTCAAAAAAGCTGTTCTATAAACTGAAGGCACCTGGAAAGCCGATGAAACACGCAACAGTGGGTTGCAAGTTGCAATAACTGAAGCGATATCTTTCTTAATGTGAATATCTGGTCAGTACAACTACCTCATAATATCATAAATCTATTCAGCAGGACTGGACCCAGTATTCATCTGCCGTTCCAGAGATGTCATTGACATCCATTTCGCTGAGGTGCTTAATTTGGTTTGAAATGCGTTTGCTGCCCACGAATCTTTTGGTTTGACATAATTGAAAGATCTTGGGATGTTATTACTATTGAGATGTTATGACTTATGCTAATCTTGGCTGAACCATAACATAGTGATCTGATCCATAGGTATTATCAGTTTATGAAAATCTTTCAACGGCGAATGATTAATATAAATGTGTGGTTGAAATGTTAGTAATTCCACGAATTCCACGAGATTACATACCTTCTACGGTGCCAAAAGCATGTATTAGTAACAAAAATTTTCTGCTGTTTGGCAAAACAAAGGCATTCTCTATTGGTGCACCTCGATGCCACCATATCTGCCAATCAACGAGTTCATTGTAGCGGCATCGCAGCCTATGCGGGGTTTCCTTTGATTATGACCACGACATTTTTTCAGTGGAGATGTTGCAGTTAAAATTCCGTATAGAACTTTCCCTTTCATCTGTACATAAAGTTGATAACTAAAATATTAAAGCAGTTCTCATTGAAGCTTGCATAAGCCATATTTTTAACTTCCATTTAATTAGAGCGGATCAACCTCTTTCAAACATAATCGCCATGCTTTTTCGTCCGAGTTATCCGAAGCATAATACAGCTAGCATGTCTGCCAGGTTTAATAAACTCCATGAGGTCAAAAAGATAAGTAGGCAACATCCACATAATTTAGAAAAAGTGTGGACAATGACTTATAAAGTCCATAAGCGTTCTGACATTCTAAGCTAATACCTCTCCGCGCGTGCAGAGAGTCGTTTCCCTTGACAGATTTCAACTCAACATTTTCAAGCCTTGAGAACTATGCCTGGATTTCACACTTATCGCATGTACCACAGGGCTGGAAGTATCATGCGCGTCGAGGACGCGGACACCGTGTCAAAAAGACTTGACCCTTTCACCATAGAGCCATTTGGGGATATCGTTACAGGCGAATCACCAGCAGCCACCCAAAGCTTTGATACCATGATAGATTCCTTCCTGTCAAAGACGAAAACAGAAAAGGAAAAATAGAAAAACATTAAAAATACGTTAAAACTATTTAAAAGATAAATATATTTAACTTTTAATTTATTTTAATTCTTTGTTTCAAATTTTTTAAAAATTTAAAAGAACTTAACTGCTATAGAAAAATTTGACGTTTCAGAAATAGCGCAAAAAAATTGGCAGAGCGGAACGGAAAAATGACACCGTTCAAGAAATTTTTTCTTCCAGATTAATTAAGAAATGCAAATGAAAACTTTATATAGGAGAAGTTTATAGGAGAAAAGCGGAAAAGAGAAATAATAATTTGATTAATTTGATAATTTTCATTTAATCGGTAATGCTTGAAAATTAATTAAATTTGCAGAAAACTATAAACTTCCAAGGTGCAACCTCGACGAATTTAATTATAAACAGATCCGCTTTCGAATGGAACTTCCGTTTACGCAAATTTATACAAATACAGACGACTCAAACTTAAATATTGCAAAGGTCATTCCCGATGACCTTTACATTTTCTGGCGAAAAAAAACTTTCTTTAAATGCAAGCATATGTAAATATTAAAACATTAAAATATTAGAAAACAAAACAATTTCCTACTAACAAATTTCTAAATTCTAGAAAAATAGTACGAATAAAGAAGAAGTATTTATGAAAAAAATTAGGTAATTAGCTTTAAATTTTTACGACAGAAAATCTTTTTAAGACTACTTTTTTCAAAAAGTTTTTCTATTTCTGAACTTTTCCCCTCTCATGTAATGTAATAGGATAGTTTTCTCTTTCGAAAGAAACAAAACTGCCGTAAAAAGCTGAATGCTTGCGTCGCAATCTAGGGTCTGTTAACCGACTCGCCAAAAACCCTCGCCTAACCAGGTCATTGGGCCGAATTTTCAGAGGGATCCATTAGAATTTAGAATTTCATATCCGTTATCCGCGTTACTTACTCGCCTTCCTTTACATCGCGTCCATTGCGAGTCCAGCAGATTACCTGGAAACTAACACATTTATTAGTCCATAATTATACTTCTTTTCAGAGCATTTTTAACTAACAAATAATTCGTTTTAGACAAAATTGGCAATAAAAAAATTCGTTTTATTACAAAAAACGCGAATAGCGACCGCTGATAACAAATAACAAATAAATAAACAAGTAAATAGGCATTAATGTTTGTAATGTAAAGTCATGCAAAGCCTTTTAGCATCATTGGTGACTTTGCTGGCCATATGTAAATGTAAGGCACTGCAAATCGCAGAAACCACCCATCTTTCCACTGAACCCATACATTTCTAGACCGCCTATATTTCGAAATCTCTTCCGATTGTAACGGTCTGGGCTCGCTTTTGCCGTCCACCATAGGGCTTAGAAAGTAAGGAGATAGGAGTCAATTTATGCAATAACCAGTGAAGAATAATCTGCTCAAGACAGTGACGCTCTACGACGATATCGTAGTTCATGAAGATGGAGATAAAATGTGAACAAAAATTAATTTTTATTTAGAAAATATGTAAGTCTAGTGCTATTTGTATTTAAACAATAATAACTTTAAATAAGTCAGAACAATGCAGTGTATAAGCAAAAAAGAAATCTATCCAAGATGAAATCTCATATAATCTCATCCGATTTTTGCCTGAAATTGCATATGGATGGAACTAAAACCACAATCTGTTAGACAATCTGTTCCAATAATTGGTGAGTGCTTCAATAAAAAAATTATCATTCATCAATTCAGTTTCAATAGATTTAAATAATTTCAGTCCATTGCTTCCAGTTATTACACTGGATTAGAATCAGAAACAGAAATAGAAAATTAATGCAAGCAATTTCAATGGGATTTAAGAGAACTGAAAATTGAAAATGAACCATTTTGGCAAATGGTTTGATTGATGAGTCTTTTAAATCGCATTAGATCTGCTGCCACGAAAACATAATTTTCATATGGAAAACACATTTTACACATGGTAGTTACAATTAAACAAACTGAGGAATTTCTATTAAGTCTATAATGCAGCCATAGTTACATTAAACTACCCTAAATTTTATTTAAATTATCCTCGATATCATCAATAACTCCAGAATCTTTTTCAACAATATTAGTCATTTTATTTCTATCAGCATTCATTACATTTAATTCAATATGATTGGCCACTGTAAAATTATCTGACCTACCATAAAATGGTACATTTTTAATATATTCTGATTTATTCACTTTATTCAGTGGTTTCATACCATTTTTAACAATTAATTTTTTCGAATTTTCATCACTATTTCCACTCATTTCGCCATAATTTTTGCAAAAATTTGAAATTTTATGAATGCGATGGTGTGACTTCTGGTACCATAAAGGTTCGCTATCAGTGAATAATTCCATATAAGTTATCGCTGATTTTAATTCATTTAGAGAATTCTGATCAAAGCTAATTTCGTTATTATTGGATAAATTTGACAACAACAAATTGATATTATCAAGCAGTGTATATTGGAGAAGATATATTAAGGGTGGTAATATATAAATATCTGATGTATAAATAAAACGAATTGATACCAAATAAGGATGCCTGAAAATTTGAAATTATTCCTAAAAAATTCTATTCCTATCTCTGACTGTGGTTAACTTCTCAGAAAATCTATAAAATAAGAAAATAGAACAAGTCAAATTTTGAGCAAACAGTATTTTATTTATAAATTTTCGATTTGAAGAAAACCAAATTGACAATTTTGCTTTCAACTCTTATAATTTGTTTAATTGGATTTTGCAATATTTCTAAAGGATGTCAGTGCTTACGAAACTTTGGAGATAGGAAGTCAAAAATACCTGAGAGCTTGATCAATTTGTGGATCAAAAAGATCGTCGAATATTGTTGGCTTAGTGGATTCAATGCGATATTTATGATCAATTTTATTTTTGTACCTTACATAAGTTCCAATCGAATTAATTATCAGTATTTTATTGGCATTAATAATCGATTTAGTTATATAATCCATAACGTTGATTTCAATTTCTTCTAAGTCCCATATATCCAACTGAAATGCAAATAAAATGAATAAATGAACCAAAATTTTAAAAGATACTTTATTTTAAATTTAAATACTGGTGCTATAAAATTCTTGTTTTTATGGCCGAAAACAAAATTTTCAGAATTGCTTTACATTGATACAGCTAATATTCTTTCTTTTTTCTTCATCTAAAAGCCGCACTGTTTCTAAATTGAATTATTCATTCAACAAGGTTTAAACATTCTATGAGGACTATAGAAAAATAGTAAGATAGTAAAATAGTAAAAAATAGTAAAAATAGTAAGAAAAATCGGTAAAGTCTAAAATCTGAGGAAGATTATTAAAAATAACGCTTAAGTTTTTCTATTTTAGGAAAAGAACATTGTAGAAAATGGAATTTTTTGAAGCGGAAATAAGGAAATAGTGGAAGAAGATAGGTTAAGCGAATGGTACTTTAATAGGACTTCATCCATCAAAAAGGGCGGTTGCGGTGACCCACCTGTATTTTTATATCCAAGTAATTCTCTGGAAAAGTTTTTATTCGAATATCGAATAAGTAGTGTAATAGCCAAGAGCTTTAAATTAAATTTGACATTCTATGAGTTAATATCTTACATGAATATTAAAATTGAATTGTTGGCGAAGAAACTCAGCAAAAGCAGTAACAACTCTCTCATGTTCAGGACAATCATGTGTATAAATTATAAGAAAATTTTGCTGTTTCATCTCTGAATTATCTGAAAAGCGAAGATTTATGTATTAAAATATTATAAAAGATTAACGAAAGTGAATAAAATTTTTCTCGTTCGAATGCATCTGGAGAAAACTCTCACAATTTAATAGATTTCAGATAGTAAATTAAATTTATTAATTTAATTATTACTTAAAAATTCCAAAAAGATTCGAGAAAAGCAATTAGCATACCTTGATAAATGTTCGGATTTAATTTTTTAAATCTGCAAAATGAGGTACTTTCTTCCAAGTGATCGCTATCCACTTTAATACGAATCGATTTTTGAATTAATTCAAGCCGATAATATAGAATATTGATAAAGTGATAAAATGTTATTGAAAATAATAGAACAAGGAGTAATATGAATATTGTTAGCAGAATCCTGAAACTTTGCGAACATTTATTTTCCTCTTGAAATATAAGAGTAAGAATTGATTCATCGGAAATGTGGTATAATTGTGATAACTGCTGAACTACTGGACTAATTTAGAAAGTGATATGCTTGGCTAAACTGGTATCAAAAAAAGATTTTGTCGAAAAAAATTTTTTCTCTCATTTAATAACCAATAATGGATTATATAGCACTTTTAAAAATAAAATTTAAAAAAAAGCATTTAATAATAACAAAAATAATTTAAACGTTAAGAAAATGGATAATCAACCAATGAATTTCAAATTTGTTTGTGGATTTTAACTGAGAATCCGTTGAATTAAAGAATTCATTTGATCTTTCATTTACTCCAGTAACGCCTATAAAATATTTTGTTAACATAATTTTTAAGATAACTTTTTTGTTTTCTAAAAATTAATTTTCTCACCCTAAAATTAATATTTAACGAATTTGATATCAGAAATATTTAAAAATTCATTTGATGCATATATTTATCGTTATTTACTGCTGTTGTTATTATTACTATTGATATTTTCAAAATTAATTTTTGTTTTCATTCAATAAAGGTCCAGCGACCACTATGGCGTGACTGGCAGAAAACAAAACGGCCAATATTTGGGAAAATAGAATTTGATAAAATACTTACTTCTTATACGTACTTTTTCCCAGTCGGCTGCAATACATGAACAAATACTTCTGTTATCATATGGATTATTGCCATTAATTATACAAAGGCAACGACCATCTCTGGCTCTCTCTACGGGTATAATTGATGGAATATAATCTTGGTTGGCCTGAATAACCAAGATGATAGAAAGAATAGATAAAAATCTGGTATTTGCCACAATAATCTAACAAATCAAATCGAACTCATCCCAAACAGTTTCCAAAGAAAGATATTTCGGTAAGATATAAATCTTGAAATGCATTGGATGATTTGAACATTTTCTGGCTTTATCTATTGAAATGAACAGAGTTCATTTAGCAGAATTCATTAATATCGTTGTAAATATGCAGTCAAAACTAAGTTAAAACAAAAAAGTCTGAAATAAACAGTGTTCTTTCAATGTAAAATTTAAATATTTGCATTTATTCCATACTACTTAATAATATTTTATTTTTATTCAACAAACTTATATATCCTATTTTCCTTCTTTTGCCACGTACCATCTATGGTTTAGTTGGCTCCATTATGAGATCCCTTTTTCAGAAAATCATTATGGATGGAAACTAGGTAGATCTCCAACGATCACTTGAACTTTACTTTTGATGACAGGTTTATCAAATATTTATCAAATATATGGACCAATGCCATCAGGAAAATAACGTATGAATGAACCATCTACTTTTCCTTCCAACTTTCAAATTTATATTTATAGAGTACAATTTGAACAAATAATTGAATCATACAGAATTCCAATATTTTAATATAAAAAATGGAAAAAACCTGAAGATTGGTGAAAATATATTTGCCAAATAATACTGCTTTATTATTAGTAATTTCAGTATACATATGAGCTACAGGAATTGTTGCTGTTCTTAATAGTTCAAAGCCTGTTTCGTCCTTCAACCGAATTTCATATTCCTCAAAACAGTACGCTGATGGTGCACCAATAAATTCAATTTGTATTGTACGTGTTATCGAATTAACAATGACTTTTCGAAATGCCGAAACCCACTGCGATGCTTTTGAATTTGCTTTAAAGATTTTTATAAAATTTATCAGTAAGATTAATATTTTGAGCAAGGTTTTCTTCATGACCAATTATTATTATATTTATTATTGTTATATTTTATTAATAGTTTCGCTGATCTAAATAGCTCCAATAATAATAATTAATGATAATAATAAAAGAAATTAGAGCGTGAACAAAGGGAACATGTTACTGATATGATATAATAAAAATGTTTAGCTTTCCAATTCAATAAAATGGAAAAAAAATGCACACGAACCAATGCTGGTTAGATTAACTGCGCAGCTATTAGTTATAAATTTCTACAATCACTTGACGATAGAATCATAGATGGATAGCCAACACCAGCCAGCCATTTTTTAATGGCATGTTTCCTCCTCAAAGCAAATATCGCCTCCAATCGCTCTAAACCAATATGGACTCAACCAGTTTGCTTCTTCCTAATCTTTTATCTAATCTTTTATTGCCACTCTAGTAAATTTATTCATATATTAATAACCCATTAGTATCAAATCCATTAGGATAGAATGGCTCAATGGATTGTTGCTCAATTGCGAGCGCCGATGTTGAGGCTCGATTTCCCGCAGGAGCAAACCTATACAAAAATCGGGGTGATGCTGGCGACTCATCTGCATTTCTATCGTCAAGGGACTCCCTGGCATATTTGTCTAGTGCGACAAGCCAGCGGAGCGAGTAATTGCGAGGACTCCTTAAAAAAAATTCAAACCCATTATTAAATTAAAAAATGATTTTACGATTGCATTTGCAGCTTGGTAAAATAAAATAAAACTCATTAAAAATTTTTGAAAGCAAATGTTGACAAAATATCATACGATGTGATTTGCAGCCGTCATTCAAGTCGTTTAGCAAAATTGGCTCTAAAAATTGGCTCTTTCTTAATTTCTAATTTCTTAATTACCTAGAAACCTTTTATTGATCACTCATCAGTTAAATTTTCTAAATATAAATCTACAGCAGAATTATAGAGGAGCAAATCTAATAAAGGAAATCATTATGAACAATTTATATACACAGAACTTTTTCTCAAAACTTTCCATAAATTGCCAATCATCATAATTATAACGAAATATGGCATTGATAATGCAAAGAAAAACCATAATAGACCTGGATATATAGGCATTCTGATATCTTTCAATGATTTGAATGAAATTACTTTTGATTGTGATAAACCAGTTAATTGAAGATTGTACGATTTATTGAATGCGAAAACGCTGTTGGTTGTAAAATGGAATTTTAGCTAAAAAATTTACAATAAAAATTCTATCTTAATAAATCATTCGGCATTTCAACTAAATAAATACTTAAATTATTTTTAAGTGGGTTCATTTTTTAAATAAATTTACGCAAAATTTGTTATTGGTTGTAAAGTAATTTAGATTCCAAAATGTGGCAGCAAATAACGACATGAAAATAAAAAACTTCGCACCGTCTCTTCTCCTCTATAATGGTTCCTTTCTTGCTAATATAATGAAATGCTATAATTACCTTAAATTAAACTGAACGAAAGCGTGTAACATTTGGTTTTTCAGTGTAAAATATTTCGTGCAGAAAGTATTGCATGTAATATAAATTATTATGACGTGGTAATCGCTTAGCCTATCACAGGAAATGATGGATATCCTGGTATTTGCTATATCATGATGGATAGCATCAGAAGTGAGAACGATTAACCAAGATCCGGCTGATACATTCAGGATTATATAGGTTAGAGAGGGCTTAAGGGGTAAAAAAGGACTTTTGCCATTTTGATAAATGGGATATGAGAGCCTTATCATTGTAGCAAAGCCAGCCAAACTAGTAATGGTGCAAGCCACTTTCATTTGAAGATAGACAATGTTGTACAGAATCTTTAATATTAATTTCTATATAAAATTAGATAAATAAATAAACCTTTTCTTTCTTTTGCCGTATATTAGAAGTATTGAAATAAAAACACGACTTTCTTCTACTGCCATTTTCATTAATTTTCAATAGTAATGCATTAATAATTATATTTGATTCTGAAATTTATTTAAGAAAATTTTTTTTTTGAAATAAAATATTTAGTTAGCTGAAAAAAAGTTGTCTTTATAAGTTTATGCCTTACTGATTATTTAAGGGTTAGCGTTAATCATTTCTATTGTAGTTAAATTAATTCCACTGGCTATTAATACGGTTTTTGCTAGGGAATCGACTGGCGAAATGGATTTATCCGAATTGTTTAACAGCAGATCAACTCATGCGATGGTCAGGGGATTGAAATGATGATGCGAATTGAAACTATATTAATTATACCACTCGACCATCCCAGCATTGACTAAGCCACTCAGCGAATACATTTTTTGATAATTTTTTTATTTATAAAAATTTATTTATTTACAAAATATAATTTTTTTGTAGTTTTTAGCTCGAATAATCACTTTTTCATTTCTTCAATGCAAAATTGCAATCTTTTTGGCTTTCTCTGATATATTTATTATTTATATATTTCTTATTTTTCCAGAAAAATTTTCTTACGTGGCTACATAAAATAGCTATTTTAACCAAAAATATATTTTGATGAAAATTAGAACTAACTATTTAAAGCGATTTGGCATTGAATATTAACGGAAAGTTGATATTTTCTTGTAGATTTTGTTTTCACCAAAGGATTTATCCTTAATACATCATCAGAAAAAGAATTTTCAGTTTCATTTACAAATTTAACATCGCACTTATCATCTTAAATAAATCTTGGAAAATTTGATTAAAGAATTTTTGAGTTATTTGTTTCTTGAAAATGAACCACTGCAAGTTCTTATATTATTTTTCAAGAAATAATTTTAAAAAAATAATAAATGACCGTTTACCAGGAAATTTACTAAATCTAGTGATTCTTTCGATTTGTGAGACTTTTAAATTATTTTTGAATAAAAAATGGAATAAGTTAACTAACCGAAATGATCGCACATAAATGCCTGAAATGAAGTATTTTGTAATCTAATCTAATTTCAATAAACAAGTTGTTGCTAGTTGCTATTTTTTCTTTATCTATTCACCAAAATTTTCAAATCGGCTCCTAAATCTTCTATCATAAAAATTAAGAATTAATTATGCCGAAATGAATATGAATTTTTCAAATAAATAAAAGCGAAAAGTACGGCAACTTATTTCTAAAGCCCCATTTTTATTTAGCATTTTTTAACGAAATGAGCCATTTAAAATTTTTTGAATCCTCTAGATATGATAGGTTAAGCCATATCTATAAAACGAATTGAAAAGTTTCGAGAAAATCACAAATTAGTAAAAATGCTGATACTGGAGGTTCCATTCCCCGCAGGTTAATCTGTTTCTCAAACCGAGTTATGTTTGCGACTTTCACTTTTAGTTCTATCTTCAAGTAACTCCCTGGCAAAATTTGTCTGAACTAATAAGTCAGCAAAGTGTAACCAGAAATGATAAGCAATCTTTAAAAAAAAATTTAATAAAGAAGAGAACCTTTTCAGAAGCATTTGAACAGTTGTATTGCAAAACGGGCAAATTAATTTCATTTGCATAATCAACTCTTATTGATAGAATAATTAAAATAAAGAAAAAAAAAGGAAAAATGTATAATTGATTAATTCGAAAACACAAATTACAACGAAAATTATAAACTAAAAGGGGCATTAATAATATATACGTAAGGGAAATCAAAGAGAATATAAAAGAGAGAAAGAGAAAATATTTCGATGAAGAATCAATCTGTTTGCCAGTTGGTGGATCGGTGGGTCTGTAGACAAACAAAGTTTGAACATTAAGCACCACTACGACTTATGTACACAACAATTTTATCTATAATTACCATTTCGTATCTCGTGCTAATATATTTCATTTTCGACATGTTTTTTCTATGGATTGCAAACCCTAAAGAAGTTCTTTTGGGAAAAAAACATCACGAACGAAAATCTCGAACAATGAAAAAAATTAAAACAGCATTACATCCTTTTCATTTTTTTAACAATCTTCGGATGCCTCCGAAATCCGAAATCAGTCGCCTTGTTCATTGTTTTCCCTTTTTTTGGATTTTTCTCCATTATACATCGCCTAGCCAAATTAAATTGAAGTTCAAAATAACAGATATATTTAAAATATGATTTAAAATGAATCTTTTAAACTGTCCTTACTGTAAAAATGACAGCTGGAATTGGTGTTCTTGTGTCTTTATTAACCATAGTCAGGACAAGTGGCATGTGGCCTTCCCGTGCTCCCACGAAGAATAACCTAAAATGGAAAATAAATATGTAAAACATGTCGATTCAATCTAGATCAGACAAACTTTTGGGGGTACTCAAGTTCTTGAATGCAATAACCACAAAATTTCGAACAGAGTTTAACAAAAATGCAAAAGTATATGTAAAATATTACTTATATATATATAAATATACTTATATATATATATACTTATATATATATATGAAAAAATATATATATATTTTTATATATAATTATATATTTTATATATATATATATATAATATAATATGTGGTCTTCAGCAAGGGTAATTCGAAACCTGTCAAGGGAAACAACTCTTTGGACGAGCGGCGAGGTATTAACAGGTGGAACATAAGAACGCTGTAAACTAAGTGACTAAGTGACTACTGTCCACACTTTCTAAAAAAACCTTTATTGGTCGTTCAATACTGTGTGGATGTTGCCTGCTTGTCGGAGCTCAGCCTTTTTCTGATCTCATACAGTTACTAAACCTGATCCTGGGCAGAGATACTGGCTATATATCACTATTGATTAGCATGTATCTGAAAAAAAGTCAGTCCGCTCTAATTGAGTGGAAGTCGGTAAACGACTGTATGGCCTATGCTCGCTTTAAAGGAAAATCGTCGAACTCGATATTTCGAGTCATCAATATAAGCTCTAAATATGCTCCAACTTTGTATGTGCAAATGATCGCATATGGAAGGAATTAATATCAGGTGATTAAAGTAAGCCAATTCTGTTCCTAATCTCAAAGATATTAAGGAATTAGCCCACTAGACATCTCTGGGAAAATTGCCGTATCCACTTCATTTATGGTGAACAGATTTATGGCGCCATAATCAAGCTGAACAGACCAGAGCACTGATATGGAATATCCACGCTAAGAAAATTGGAATATGGCTTAAAATATCGTTACTATCAATTGTTCTATTCAACTGATATTGCAGTTGATTTTAGTTGAATAGAATAAAAAACCAAATATATATCATCTCTTGTAGTAGAACATGCCCTAACCAGTTCTGTGATCGTACTGTTAATGGAAATGACATTTGAGCGAAGATGGATGCAATCATGTGAAGTTTTTGGCTTCAAATATACCATCATTTGTTTTACTTATTTTGCAATTACTTTCACTTAAATTCATAAAGTATTAGTTTGGGAAGCAGTACTGATGAAATGCGATGGTGCTCCAGAGAAGATCATTCGACTCATAAAGGCATTTTACCAGCGTAAGTCAGCACAAGTCTATGTATGTGGAGAATTGACAGACTCTTTCGAAATAAGACCTGGTATTCGCCCAGGCCACAATATTCTCCTTTATCTTACAATATTCGCCTATGCGATAGACTGGATAATGGACGCTATTTATCTGCACTCAAGGTGTACAATTCAATCCACAGTATAATATCACAAATCTTGAATACACTGATGATGTAGTCCTTTTTGCTCGCAGTGTTATGATGAAATAATAATGCTGGATAATGTGTCGACAATCGCAGCGAAAATCGAACTCAGAATCAATGTCAATAAAACGAAAGCCTTTTCGTCTTATATACAAAAAACTGATAAAATACAAATTCATCGCCGGTTGAAAAAATGCCAGATATATATATATATATATATATACATCTCGCATTTAAATATTTCGGGCCACATTAATTCCATATAGCCAAGTGAAAAATGAAATTACAAATAACGGTAGCCAGAAATTCGTTCTTCCGAATGACGAAACTTTTATGCACCCATGGTGAAATCACCATCTTAACGAAAGTTTGCAGAAAAAACTGAAGTCTATATGGATATAATTCACTCGATCTTGCAGTGAGACTGCGAGATATGGCCGATGAGAGTGGAGGATATTAAGAAATTATTTACTCATACATTTCACGAATTGGCTGAGTGTGCAAACTTTCGCTTACCATCTGCATTAAAAATACCATCATAAAGCGACACTTTCGCTGGTTAGGGCATGTTTTTCGTCGTCCAATCACTACTAGCTTAATCCTGATGGATAGTGTCAAAAACGAGAAAGGACAATCAAGACTTGGAGTGAAGCAGTTAAGAAATTTTGAACATGTAGGTGGACCAGCAATATATGGATTTATGGAAAAAAGAATTGCTTTGTCTATTATCAGAGATGGCTTCGGATCGTATAGTCTAGAACAATCTTACCCCTATAGCTGGCAGAGAGAGCCCAATTAATAGTAGTGAGAACTGCTAGAAGAAGAAGTAATATATCAACTTAAATGAGAACCTCGACGAAGTGAAGATAACTCCATTAGCCGAGCCAATTGTGGAACAAGCAACAAATATAGGCATTATAAACGCCAATGGACCAAACATCTTATTGGCAAACTCCTGAAATTAGAAAAAATTTTATATATATATATATATATATGGAAATAATGTACAAAAATAACAATTCAATATAAAAAAAAGGATCAAGGTGCAGACACTGAGCAAATAAATATATAAATTTAAACAAGTAAATTAAGTAAATAAAAAATTAAGTAAAGCAAACTAAGTTAAAAAAAACTTACCACAGCTACTGCAGGACTCGTCAACATTTCATCTGGACTAATGACAGTATATAGGGCAATATTTGTAAGCACATAAATCAGCGTGACAGCTGTGCAAGAAATTGCAATGGATAATGGAAGATTTCTAGAAATATTTCGAAAAAATATTAAATATATTATTTTAGAAAAAAGACTTGCTGAAACTGGTATAGGAAAAAGAAAAGCAACCTCCTAGGATTTTGGAGTTCTTCAACAATGAAATTCAGATAATTCCAGCCTTGATAAGCAAACAGACCAGAATAAAAAGCAAGTGAAGCAACACCAATGTCTGGATTCGTATTATCAAAAATGTTTTCGAATGATTCGCGATACTCTGGTTTACCTAAATCAAATTATAGTAGTCCAAAAAATATTTATGAAAAATAAAAAATATAAAAATATAAATATAAATAAAAAAATATAAATAAAAAATATTTAGCTCATGCTTAGTGCGGGCAAATTTTTTTTCTAAAAACATTCTTGCTGCGCTGGTTTGTCGGACTAGATAAGGACTTGCTTGGTGAATAGAAGTATAGATGGGACGACAGCATTATTTAGATTTTTGAAAGCTTATTTATACCGTCACAAAGCCATTCTTCTCCTTGATTGCAAATAATCAAAAATTGTTTAAATTCATTTTTTTATAAAATAGATTTAAAAATGGCGATTGCAAACGATTATTGCAGTTTTATGCATGAAAAAATTTGTATAACCTGTGAACAGTAAAACAGCACCAGTAGCGATGATCAATAAAAGAGCGAAAACTTTTGCGACAGTGAAAAAATCTTGAACAAATGTTGCGAGACGAACTGATATGCAGTTAATTGCTGTTAGAATTACTAAATAATTGAAAATAAAAGTGGAACGCACAATTAAAAGAAATCGAAGAAATTTCTTAGCAATAAGAACTTTTAAGAATTCACAAAATTTTTCCTTGACCCAAAATGTAAAAGCGTACTAAGCAAAGTGGCAGCAAGTAACGGCATAGCAAGCTGTGGAGGATCGCAATTTGGGTAAAACGGTCGAAGCATATATATCGCAAAAGTTAATGCAACAACTGTACACGTACACGGCCTATAATTTTTTCACAGAATAATCTTAAAAAAATTCCATTTAGAACGAAATGCAAAAAGTTATTCAAATTATTCAAATTTTTATTTTGATTATTCTATTTTGTGAAAAATATAAGAAACCAAAAAGCATTATACGAAAAATGCCGATATGTCTATAACGAAAAAAAAAACATGTCTATCAATATTTTTATCTAAAGAATCCACCTCACAACAATAGCTTCAACCCAAAGGCGAATAAATGCAAGAAATGGCCCAAACGCTTCCATTATATATGCATAATCACCACCAGATTTATGAATTAAGGTGCCGAGTTCTGCATAACAGTATGCGCCAATGGCAGCAAATATACCACAAGCTGTCCAGACAATCAGTGATAATCCAACACTTCCGGCTTCTAAATTATGTTTTTTTCTGAATAAAAATATAATACTTTATTAAATGTTTATTAAATGTTAAAATATAATGCTAAAAATATTTTTTACTGACCATTAGAAGCAAGAAAACAAAGAATATAACTTTCAGTTTGAAAAAAATTAAAAAATAAAAAATTTATACTTTCTTGAACCCCAGTCGGAGAAACAAAGATTCCTGATCCAATGATACATCCAATAATGATGGAAATACCATTGAATAATGTTAAAGACTTCGCTAAGCCGACACTTCCTTCACGCTCTTCACTTTTTCCTTCATTTTTCACCACTTTGCTTTTTTCATTTGTATCTTTCGTTGCCATTTTTTTGCCTCTAATATAATATTGGTAAATTTGAAGTATCTCCGAAATCGCCATATATAATCGCCGTATGAAATATCATATAATATGAAATATCACTCGATAAATAAAACAGAAAATCCAAATGATTTGAAAAATTTTAAACAATGGAAAAATTTAGTTTCTAATTAAAATTAGCCCTTTAGAAACCTTTTCGACACCCTTTTGTTAACTTAAGTTTTTTTTTAAAAACTTACGATTAACTATGATTTACTGAAATATATGATTTGAGCTATATACCACAATAATTTTAAAAATTTAACGATAAAAAATAAAAGTAAAGTAAAGTGAGATGCGATTGAAATAAAGAAAAAAATCGAGTGAGCCAAATAAATACATAATTTTTTGATTAAATGATAAATGATATAAACATTCATTAGCAGAATTCGCATTTCTTCAAAATCACACTATTCCTGCCGAACAATCAGATGACTGAAAATCAATTCTTATCGTAGACTTACCTGTTAAATATAGAAAAGACAAGCATTCTTCGCTGCAAAAAAAATTTAAAAACAATGAAAATGGAAGGACCTAAGGCCCTATCGAATATCGAATATCCAGTTTTAGAAGTAAGAAAATATTTTTTGGAAGATATTAAAACTGAAAAATTTCTCTCGAATACCAAAAACTCTCAGGATGGAAGGAATTCTCACCAAATAATTCAAATCCACTAATCACAATAAAAATGACAAAATAACAAAATAACAAATGACAAAAATGGAAATTAACCGACGAAGAGACGAAAAATGTATCGACGACGACCATTATGAACTAAATGCATTTTGAAAATATTTTAAAGTTTATCAAATCCATGAGAATAATCAAACCCACGTTTTCACGAAATACTTATGAAGCATTTTAATGAAACACTTTCCACTTTGTCCTCTTTTTTTCTCGTGCATTCCTTGAAAATTTTTTCTGAATTTTTTATTTGCTGGCTAAAAATTATTTAATCAAAAAACTTCTTTCCATCTTAATCTTTAGCATTTTTGATTTACAGATGGTGTTTACATAAAAAATGAACAGAAAACAAGTCTTTTGAAATTTTTTTAATGAGCGCAATATATCATTGCTTGAATGATGGCCATATTCAAAAAATTTATTCCATGGTAAAACTGAAATTTTTGACAATTTTTGATAGTGCAAAAATGTGAAAGCAATATAAAAGGAGGAAAAGGAAAAGTGCAAATAACGCACGAAGCAAAGTGCAAATGAGAACGAAACAAATTACTTTTCTCGAATTCCTAGGAAATAAAGTTCGCTCCGAGTTCCTCGGCTGTGGTCTCCAGTACTGCGGCATTTTAATTGGGCGATGTGAATGCCGGTTTAATGAAGCAATTTTTGCTTATCACCAGCATATCTTCCTCAGTTATTGCGCCGCGATTCCCCGAGCCTTCGAACAAATGTCCGATCACACTTCCAAATCGCAACCGCCTAAACCTCATCGATTCACTCGTTTAACATTCAGCGATAAACAAGTTGCAATCTCAAAAGAAAATTACATACCATTCGTACTATCCGCAAGATTACTGTCACATTTTTTATTTTATTCAATACCCTTTAATTTTAACACTTTAATTCATCCTATTTCGCCTGCAATGAACAATGCGAAATCAGAGAAGTCTTTTGTGATTGCACAAAATTTTTAAATTTCTAGAAATTGCAAAAATCGCAGTTCTCGCAATTATTAATAACTATTATAACAATAATAATATATTCCTAAAATGAATCGAATCGAAAACTGCAAAATTGGCAAAAAATAGCAAAATCGATAGTTTTCATTAAAATAGGAAAAATGTTACTTAATATAATCAATAAAAGGAGGAAAATTATTAAAAAAAGCTCAATTATAGAAACAAAAGAGTATCTATAAATGAATTCCCAACAAAGACACTGAATTCTGTCCGAATAACAACAATAATAATAACCACAAATAAATTCAGCATTCTTAATTTTTAACGATAAAATAAATAAAGAGAATCTTTAAAATTCCTTTAATTTCACTTACATAATCGCTTTCGACTGGTGAAAGACTTTTAGCAAGGCAAAGAAACTTAGAAATAAAGTTATACGTTAAAAATTTATGCTAATTGCAAAATGAAATTAATTGGTTAAAAGTTGAAAAATAATAATTTCAAATGTCGTATAAAGGCTTGATTTTTGCCTTCTACGGTAGCAAATCATTGCTTAAAAGGGAAATGCGGCTGGTCATTGCGACCCGCTTACGACAACATCTTTAACTCACAAGTGACTCACTGCTACCTTTTAGGTGCTCATCCTGGAATTATGCATGGATAAGCGAATAACAAATGCTGAGTATACTGAGTTAGAACACATTTATCTATTATTATTCAAAGAAAATATTAGAATAAAATCATCTCGAAACATTCTAGCTTTCTCGATAGAATGATTAATCGAAAAAATAAAGCTTTGCTGAGCAAAATTAGTAAGCGCATTATAAAATCTACTATTTCTTACAGAATTTATTCTCAAAATTTATTCGAACTTGAAAATTTTAATAACTTTTCCTATTTAAGATTTAATATAAAAAAAATAGTAAATGAAAAATTATCAAGAACTGATAAATATTTTTACAAAAAGCGGTTTATGACTACAGCGTTTAAACAACAAAAAATATCAGTTATTTATTTATTATCAACAATTTACCTGTTTCTTCAGTGAAATAAGGTAAATACACTTTGAGCATGAAAACCAAATTTAAAGTTCAAGTGGGAAAAAAAGAAATCTTTTGAAAATCTCTTAAATTGTATAATGAATAAATTTTTTCAAACAACCATTTCAATAGACTCATACTTGCAGCAACAACTGAAGGAATCTGTCGCGTAATCTCGTAACGCCTGCGCAATACTTGCAAAAGTTTGGTACCTTGATATAATCATAACTATCATAACATCTACGAACATCTTTAAACTTCAATTCTGTAAAAAATAAGTCTGGTTGAAATCTGTCGCAATGATACTTGTAACTTAAATCAACAAAAAAGTGCAAAAAATATGGACAGAAAAGCAATTCGATAACAGCTTTCATCTTCCTTTAACATCTAAAAAGGCAATTACGGAAATGTTCCAAATACCAGCATTATTGCTTAAAACTGTTTGGAAGAACCGGATGAAATGATGACTGGACACACAGGGAAAATGAATCCCAGTCTCGAAAAAGGAAATATTATTTTTGGGAGCAAAAAAGGACTGAGTCAAGATCCACCGCAGATCAATTACGTTATGCCTGCACAAACATCTCAATATATCTTAGAATTTTAGTATATTATACTCGAGGAACTTCTTGCTGATTCCTACCGCCCAGGACAATATGAGCTCGAACTATCCAACAACAAAGTCGTTTCTAACAGCATCGAGAAACCGCTGAAAATTTCTGATGAAACCGCTTTCTCTACTGGACGGCTAATGAAAAGTTTTAAAACATTGCCTGCCTTTTTAATGTTTCGACCATGTTCACTGCAAAACTAACTGCAGGTGCGGAAGCGCCTCGGATTCGCTCATCGGTCTAGCACGAGAAAAATACAATAAAATAGTGCTGATGGTCAAATATTTCGAAAAAATATAACTTACGAAGGAATGTCGAACTGCCAACATTTAAACCCGTTCAATTTATGTCTTGTGCTTACCAAATTCTTCTACAATCGCTGTTTGATGCATTCGATTCACAAGTGGGAATAAAGCATATTGTTGAAAAAATCATAAAAAATGCAAACATTAAGAATATTTGACAGTTTAAACGAAGGCAAAGATCTTTGCATTATGAAAAGCAAACAGAAGAACGTTTCATTTAATATAATTTTTTTTCTTCATTATTTATAAACTTATTGAGCCATCGAGTAAAATCCTTCGTACAAACATTGATATTTTCTCATAATGCAAATTCAAAAATATCGACCCGATTTGCCCTATTATTTCGAAACCAAAAATCAGTACAGGAATGACAAAAATTTCTTAAAAATTTCTTAAAAATTTTTTTCTTAAAAATTTCTTAAAAATCACAAAATCCAATCGCAAAACTGCAGAATATCAATTAGAAAAAATAAAAGAAAACATCGATTTCGAAAGAAAATAGATATTTTACAAGAATATAAGATTGACTGTGATTCGATTTCACAACACACAAATTAATATCGGCTTAAATTTTGTTTAATCCAAAAAATTCAATTTACAATTTACAATTAACATGAAATTTTATTCTAATGCTGCCTTGCATAAAAACTCATATTAATATGAATTTTATGTTATAATAAATGATAATTAAAAGATTAAAAACTCACAAAAAGCCAAGCAATCAAAATGTAATTAAATAAAACAATTTCGATTAATTTCGATGATAACATTGATTTGAATTACATATCGAAGAATAAAAATTCATAATTCAAAAATCAAAAATATAACAAAGATATAACAAAGAAATTGAAGGAAATCGACACCTGACTATTCCACTAAATCAGTGAACAACTGGCTCCAATTGTAAGTTAAAAATCAAACAAAAAAAAAAGTTACGGACAATCGTTGATTAAAGTAATTCGATTCATCAATGCAATAAGAAACGACAGCTGATAATTTTGCTCGATTGACGCGACACGTGAAATATTTGATTTATATTACCCAAAAGATGAGGTCTAAAAATATTTCTAATATAAAAAATTATACTAAGAGTTGCAATCATCGAAATTTTTTTTTCGATTTCAATTTTTAAAAAAAATTTCGAATTAAAAATGGTCATTTTAATTGTAAATATAAAGTTATATAAATTTTTTTTTGGTAAGTTTAAATGAAATAAAAACAATACACGAAGTTAAGCACCAATTAATTAAATCTACCTTTTTTTTAGCAAATTGAAAATAAACCGGATTTCAAATGAGTATTGGAAACATTTTAAATTTTTTTAGCAAATCTGAAAATTAGATTTTTTAGCAAATTAGAAAATTAGAGTTATTTAAATTGAACTAAACCCATTCAAATGGTTCATTTCATTCAATATGACTTAACAACAGAAAATGATCGAGAAAGGAGATTTTCAGATTTAATATTTGTCTCACAGCTCTCACCATTATCGATTAGGTTGATTCTACTGCGGCAAGACTCTCCAGGCTATCCGACGCCATCGTCAACAATAGCTATTCTTTTTCCCATTGACAAAATTTATATATCGCTGATTTCCTTAAATGCTATTCAAAATCCTTCCTGACTGTCCAAATCTTGATTGGTTCTCCTCGTTTTTGATGCCATCCATCGCAGAATTTAGGAAGCAACGGAATATATGTTAACTCCTGTGGAGAAGGATGAACATGCCTCAACCAACGAAAGCGAAGCTCTGTGATAGTATTTTTAATGCAACTGGTATTCGAAAGTTTATCCGTTCGGCGGACCCATAAAATATTTTAGACTTGAGTAGCCAAAACAAGATTAGTTCTTCATACCTTCCACTCTCATAGGCTATCTTACAACCATATAGCGATTCGCATCTGTATAGAGAGGACTTTCGTCTTTATAGCGACGATTCCATAAAGGTTCATTAACTGGAAGCTAAGCATTTCTAGCCACCGCTATTCCTCTCTCCCTTGGCCGTTTGGAATTAGAGTGGATCTGAGATATTTAAAGCCTGGCACACCTATTTTTCTATATATTGATATTCTAATGAATTGATTTCATTTTTCTATATATGAGACGAAAAGACTTTCGTTTTATTGACATTGATTCTGAATCCGATTCTCTCTGCGGCCGTTGACAAATTGTTTAGCATTATTTGCATTTCGTCATAACTTTAAACAAAAAGGACTACATCATCAACGTATTCAAGATCTGTCAAACTTTGCTCAGGATTGACTGATTTACTTTTTTCAGTACCGATAAGCGATGTCTATTTTCCAGTCTATCGCTTGGTTTAATGCTGTAAGAGGAAGAAAGCACCCTTAATGGACACCAGTTCTTATTTCGAAGGA
>UYYG01001219.1:0-130509 GCA_900625125.1 Dracunculus medinensis | reverse complement strand
TTGATAGGCAACTATCGTGGTTCACGAACAGATCATATTCTTAAGCCTTGTAGTCGTTTGATTACGCCCGAATTGTATAGTTATCGCATACTACCGGGCTCAGAATATTATTTTTGAAGATCTTTATTTTTATTTTGTTATAGATCGGACATAGATTTGATATCGTATCAAAAAGATCTGACTCTTTCACCATAGATTCACTTGGGGATATAGTTACAGATGGATCCCCAGCAACCACCTGGGTTTTCGTTATCAAGTTTTGTTATCAGTTTGTTAGTAAGTTTACTTCTACCAAAGACAAAGACAAACAAAGAAAAAAAAAAATAAGAATGAAAAACAAAATAGATAATAAAAATGAAAAGGAAAAAAAAAATTGTTCAATGTATATGTATAATAATTTAATAATTTAATCTAATTTTAATAATTTTTTCTCAAAATTCTTAAAATTCTTAAAAATTTAAAAGAATTAAAGAACTTAGGTTAATTGTAGTAAAAAATTTTGACGTTCCAGAAAGATAGTTAGGAAAAACAGCAGAGAGAATAGAAAATGACCACTAAAAAAATATATTTTCGAAATAATCCAAAAAATCTGCTAAATAGTTTGTGTTTTGTTACTAATAGTTTGCTACGAATTCGATGCTCACCTCTCCAAGGGCTCCAAATGAAAGGAAATATAGAATATGATATGATGTTTCTTATCTATCTGTCATATCTGAATACCATTTCGAGTATCAATTCAAAATAAAATTATCATGATAAATAAAATGCAATAATATACTTCTAGCTGGATTAGGCGATAATAAGAAACTATTTCGCCTTCTTCAAAAAGTAACTCGGGTAATGGTCATTGAAATAATATGAGATAGTAACGATGTGCCTCTTAAGGTTATTAAGTATCGCCTCACAGGATAGAAGAAATTTTAAGGCCAAACTTAACCACTATGCGCCGTCTGTTGTCGTAGACACAGCCGATTCGTCGAACCATATGTTTGCAACTACGAATTGCCAATAGAACAGGAAATAATCGTTGTCATTTAAAAGTTTGAGACCAATAAAACTCTCGTAGAAAATGGTCTTCAGGAGGACAAACTTTTCAAATGATATCCATCGTCCTTCATATCAAACCTTCAACAAATTTATTTTCTGGTGTGGAAAACAGAAATAATACCAGACGACTGGAGCAAAGCAATTTTGCTCCCAATCTCTAAAAAAGGTCATAGAATATATTGTAATAATTTATTTATTTATTTATTGAAAACAAGCCAAAAAGGGCGCAAACGCCATGTGCTTGTATTAATAACAACAGGTAAAAAATAATAAGAATTAATGATAAAAACAAAAAATAATAAAATAAAATAATATAATTATAATAATATAATTAACAATTTAAAGATGAAATAAAGAGGAAATTACAAAATAATATAATATAGTATAATTCGAAATAACTATAATCGGATGGTAAAAATCGAGATTTCGCGCTTTCTGCATGATCTGAACTTTTTATAATATCATAATATAATAATATCATAAATGTTATTATCTATTCTTTTTTTTAAGACAGCTAGGGATGGCGCGTAAGCTATGTCGTTCGGTAGTTTATTCCAGAAATTAATATTACGAATAAAGAAATCATGAGTCCTTAGTTTAGTTTTACACATAGGTTTTAGTAATTTTAGCCCATTAGTTCTTGTTGGATTTAAATTTAACCTAAAATTATATTTTGAACAATCTAATTTAACATAACCATACAAAATCTTATAAGTATAAATTAAATCTTGTTTAATACGACGAACTGAGAGAGGTTATTGTATATCTTTCTTTTATAATTAAAACTGCTATTAGGAGAGAGACGCCGTGTAAAATATTTTTGGAGTCCTTCAATTTTACTTCATTTACGATATCTCGGGGAATAACATATAGCATTATAGTCAAGAAGTGGCCAAACGAACATTGTACATTTTGATAAGGAAATCTTCAGTTTTGTTTTTAAACGAGCGAAAAATAGAATTTAATATTTTTGAGGATTTCTCTTCTATGATTCTGCAGTGAAGGTCGAAATCGAGATTTTCATCCACGATTATACCAAGATCGGAAATGTGTGAGACTTTACTGATTATATTACCATTAATAAAAAGAATAGGAAAATCGAAACCTTTAGAATTGAAATGAAGAACGCTACATTTCTGGCTATTCTGTTAAGGTCCTCCTGCAGTGGAGATAGACTATCTGACCTACCATGAGAATAATAAAATTTTGCAATCATCACAAAGATAAATAGTAGAAATTAGTACCAAATTGGTAATATCATTTATATATAATAGAAAAAGCAGTGGTGCAATACAACCTTAGGGAACACTAGATTTAACAGTTTTTATGTCCGGAACAACGAGTGGTTCAGTCGGTAGAGCACCAGACTCTTAATTTGGCTGTCGCGGGTTCGAGCCCCTCATCGGGCTGTCCGATTTTTTCAACTGACGGTCTTTTATGTAATCTGACACCCAGTTAGAAAGGACCCCTGTAATGCCATAACTATTGAGAGTGATCAGTAATTTGCTATGGGAAACAGTAGATCAAAAGCATCAGCCAAATCTAGGTACACAATTGACATTGTTTTTCCATTGTCAATTGATGCTGACCAATCGGAAAGATTAGTCAATATTTATGAAGGAGCAAACTTTTTTGTACAAGATTGGCATCAAGATAAGTAACCAATTTGTTGCAAATCAACCTTTCGAGTACCTTGCTACCAACGCATGTTAGGCTAATAGGTCTATAATTAGAAGGGGTGCTTCCCTTTTTATAAATGGGAATTATATGAGACAACTTCCAAATTTTGGGATTAAAGCCAGATTTCATAATGTCTTTATAAATTAAAAATAGTGGAAAGCTCAGTGAAACTACATATTTTTTATAAATTATTTGTGGAACATTATCGGAACCAGCTCAAATGGAGGACTTGATCTATTTAAGGCATCATAAACACCCAGTAGCGTTATTTCGACCTCACGAGAGAGAAGTGCAACAAATTCGATTTACGTTAAAAAAGGAGTATTATTATCCTCATCAACAAATACACTGATAAAATATTAATTAAATATACTTGCAATATCAATACCAGGTGTGATCACATTATCATTATGTTGCAGAATTAACTGCTCACGTGGATTTGAAAATTTTTTTTTTTGATATAGGTCCAGAAAGAATTTCTATTAATATTTAAAATTTGCTCCTCTTTATTTGAAAAATAATTATGAACGGCACCATGGAAACTTCTTAAACATTCTCTATATGCAAAGAGGTCGCGTGGCAATTTGGTTAATATGTATTTGTTATAAAGCCTCTTGATATTTTTTTAAAGAGATTTTAAGAGATTTTAAAAAAATGCGAATCGACTTAACGCTTTTTTTTTCTTAGAAGGATATATTGCATTATATTACTCTATAAGGTATAAAATGATGCTATTAAGAAAGTGAACTTTTAAGGAATCCTAGTTTATTTCTGCGAGGATAGAATTAAAGATTTCATAATCACAGTGACGATAATTTCTAGACTATCTAGAGGGAGGTACATAACAGTCTAATTTCAATAAAGCATGATACTGTGAATGATACTGTGATCATAATTACAAAAAGACTATAAGACTCTAATGCTATACTCTAATACTCAACAAAAGAAATAGAAGTAGCTAACACAACATCTAAAATAGTGTTGTGCCTAGTGGCAATTTTAAGGTGTTGCTCTAGCCCTATATACGTACAAAGGTTTAGAAAGACCTCTTCAAATTTGCTGCTATTTTTTAAGCAATTTTTCCCAATCTATATTTGGCATATTAAGATCGCCAACAATTACATAATCGGCGCCAAATATTTTAAATCTAAATAACAGGTTGTAAAGAGCCCTAGTGATTGAATATACTACAATAGCCAGGTGAGCGGTATATATTTAAAAGGAAAATGTTTCTACCATTAAGATAAATTTTAGTTATTAGAGATTCGAAAGAGGAATAGATAAAATCAAAATCAAAAGTTACAAATTTATAATAATCAGAAATAAGCGTGATAAGCCCACCTCCACGAGTATTTAAACTATTTATTGTTTCCTTGCGTGACATTAAAAAGCCATCGTTTAATTCCCGATTATCAGTGGAGTCATCCAACCAACTTTCATTAATAACAAAAATACTACTTGGGTTATAAATTAATAGGACTTGTAGGAGTTATAAGTCATAAAGTTTATACTTTAAACTTCTTGCATTAAATATATATAAAGATAAATTACTTCCTATTTTATTAACCTTACTTGGCAAGTTGTCCTAAGCTGTATTAGACTGATGGGAGGAATTTGGAATCGAAAAATTGTTCGTTGTAAACCATTGGCGAGCTCCACTCCTCCTTAGTTCCACTATTTGAGGATTTCTGATATCACTTCTTCAGATTGAGGTTCTGATTCTGCATCTAACATTCTTTACGCATTTTAAAATTATAATATTTTGAACAATCTAGCAAGACGAACTGGGAGAGAATCCAGGTTGTAGAAGGAAGATTTCTTTTATTATTAAAATTGCTCTTAGAAAAGAGGAGTCGTATAAAATATTTTTGGAGTCCTTCAATTATTTTATTTGATTTGCGATATTCTCGGGAAGTGACAGGGAGAGAATGAATGACAGCATAAAGATAGAATTTAGTGCCACTTTAAGGCATCATTCATATATCATTTCTATATAATAAAAAAAGCAATGACGCAATTCAACTACCTTGGAGAACGCCAGATTTAACAAGTGCTATGTCAGAAAGAATGTTGTTGACACCCTGACGATCTTTTATGTAGTCTGACAGCCAGTTATACAGGCCATCAATAATGCGGTAAGCGATATCAAAGGCTTTGGCTAAATCTAGGTACACAATTATACTTTTTTCCCATTGTCAATTGATGTTGACCAATCGAAAAGATTTGCCAGTATTGTAAAGTATTGTAAAGAAGTAGATTTTTTCGTTCATGCTAATAGGAGGATATTATTGACATTAAGATAAGCAAGCAATTTGTTGCATATCAATCTTTCCAGTATCTTGCATGTTAGGCTAATAGTCCTTTAATTAGAAGGGTAATAGGTGCTTCTTTTTTTGATGGGAATTATGTAAGACAATTTCCCAATTTTGTGGTAGAGACCAGACTTCATAATATCCTTATAAATTAGAAATAAGGGAATACTCAGGGAGACTGCACATTTTTTTAAAATATTCGTGGAATATTATCGGGACCAGCTCAAATGGAGGACTTGAGTCTATTTAAGGCATCATAAATACCCAGTAGCATTATTTCGACCACACGAGAGAGAAGTGCAACAAATTCGATTTTCGTTAAAACAAGAAATATGAGTATTGTCGTCAACAACTACACTAGAAAAATATTGATTAAATACACTTGCAGTATTAATATCAGTGGTGATCACATTACCATTGTGTTGTAGAATTATTTATTTAGGTGGATATGCAAATTTTCTTTTAATGTAGTCCAAAAAGTCCAGAAGGAATCTCTATTGATATTTAAAAGTAGTAGTGATTCTTTATTTGAAAAGTAATTATGAATCGCGCTGCGGAAACTTTTAAAGCATTCTTTATATGCAATCACTAGATATCACCATATATATAAAACACATTCATGGGGCTCTGCAATTTCTATTTCCAGTATATATTTTCCTTAAAGTTTCAGGAATCTGCTTCACAGTGTAGTCTGTGTAGAGTTTAAACTTTCTGCCACTTTTAACTGAAATTACTATATATTTTCCGGCCAGCCTTCTTCTTATAAATATCTAACTGATTCAGATTGCGAATGTTGAGACCCTCAAACTTAGGTTATAATATCATATAAGTCATATTTAAAAAAACGTTTATTAATTTTGCTAAAATTTCATAAAAATTGTTTCTCAAAAGTTTTTTTAGTGAAATTCTGGTTACTTTTTATAAATTAATTAAATTTTAAAAAATCCTCTTTCATTGGGAAATAAAAATTTTAATCGACCCTATTTTGGTTTAAATTGTTGTTGATTTGTTTTATTTAAATTTTTGCAAAGATTTATTCCAGAAATAGCGATGAAAATCTAGTTCGAAAAAAACAATCTCCCAATTTTGACGCAACCCCAATAGTGAGTAAAGTCATATGAGTAAGGTCAGAGTAAAAAATAGACCAGTAAATTATTGATTGGAAGCAGTGGGATGATGTTCGCCTGAAATTACTATATAATCACGCGTTAATTATATTAGAATAACCTTGATCCAGCTGCTTTCTCAGGACAGTAGAATAAACACTGATTACCGCACGTATTAATAAAAGTCTTTATTCGCCATCTTAAACTTGGGTTATTAAACTGATTACCGATTAATATATAGTCAGAAAAAATGAGATGCGATTAAACCAAATAGATTAAAGGGCAAAACAAAAGAAAAGAATAAAGGAATAAGAGACACATTAACAAAATGAATATTTTGAATGCTAAAATTAATATTAAAATATTAATATTTGGACCCAACCGCTTGAATGATGTGGCGCCTAACAGATGCAAATGCATGATATGGCGTCTTAAAGGGCAGAAGAAAAATTTTCATACGAACAATATACAACATATAAATTGTCCTTTATTTTTTATTGACATATAAAGTACAATAACCAAAGAATCGATTAAGTTATGAAAGTTTTCTTTGGCGGGTTGGGGTCACCGGTTTGAAATAATGATTTTAGAAAGGACATCGCATTTCGCGACAGTCATTGTTAAATCAAACTTTACTTCGTTTTAAACGCTATGATAAAATCTAATCGGAATATATAGTGAATATATTATTGGATGAGAAGTTATCTGGAAAATAACTGCAGAGATGAAAATAAAAATAAATAAATAAAAATCAAAAACAAATGATTTTTCCTCGATTTTCAAATTCTAAAAATTCTAGTAGTTATAAAATTCTAAAAATTCTAGTAGTTATAAAATTACATTAGATCGTAGTCCAGTCTGATAGGTCATTTGTAAAATTCGGCCGTTTTTTGGTGACTAGATTTATGATCGCATAATTTTCCTGTTTTGCCCACATTTGCTGATGTATCTTATATCACTCTTCTCGCCATAATTTCTTGTTTATTTAATTTTTTATTAAAACAAAAGACCAGTTTTTTTATTTTTATTATTATTTTTATTTTTCTGAATAATTTTTTTTTTATTTGCAATAATATCTGATATGGGATAGCGTGGTTTTTGAACTGTGGTACTTCATGAATTTAAGCTGTTGCATCGAGCGATTTGAGATCGTTAATGATATGCAAGTAAGTTTTGATGATGCTCCTAAAGAAAGAATATGAAAATGTTGTAAGCCTTCAAGGTTTAGGGCAAGAATTTGATGATTCAACTTGCATCCTGCTGAATATCATCTGAATATATTATCATCTGCATACATTGAGGAAGTAGAAAATGATTGACAGTAGGTACCCCACGAACTGAATTATTGATCAAATGAAAATAAGCCTCTATTGCTAACATAACACGAAGGTTCGCAAAATTCGTAAAATTTTTGATCGCATATTTTTCCAGTTGTGAGAAATCAAGTAAAAATTTTAAAATAAGGATTTTTAAAACGAAGACCCTTTTCTAGAGCAAATTTTTATTTGCGATGAAAAATGGATTCTGCATGGCAATAAGCTCATCGAAATGGCTGAACAAGGAATAATATATCCCTCGATCTATGTTAAAATCTGATATTCGCTTGAAGAACACGATAGTCATTGCTTAGTGGTTTGCTGTAGTGATGGTCCACCATAACTTCTCGTTGCAGCAGAGTGGTACAGTACGGTAAGTACACTTGGAATAGTTCATTAGAAACTATATAAGAATAACCAAGCAACGCTGGTCGAAAGAAAATGTCCCATTGCACGGCAATGCTAGACTGCACAAATCGCATAAATCACCTCGCAAAGATTTGCGGAACTGAATGTTTCTTCAACATCCACCATATTCATTTCTCACAAACGATCTTTTACAAACTCATTTAGAGAGATGGACTTTCAGAAATCTTAAAACGTCATCCAAAATTTCATTGGCTTTAGTATGTCCGAATTTTATACAAATTGAATAAATGTAGTGGAGGTGTATCATATTGGAAAAAGTATACGTTGAGAAATGAAAAAAAGGTGCTTATATTGAATAAAAATATATGATCTTGCGAAATAAATACCAACAAAACAACTATTAATAATAAATGCCCTATTAAGTAGTTTTTCTAAAATTTTTATCACTACTTATAATGGTTGATTGTATTCATCGAAATCCATACTATAAAATTCAATAATGGGTTTAGTTTATTAAAATTAAAATTTTATTAGTTTTTAAAAATGGGAATTTTTATTATTGTTTGTAGTATTGATAAGCCACAATGAAAGAAGAAAGCCTTGCCACTATGAAAAAAATTAAATCTGTTACATATAAATAGTGTGAAAGCATTTAAAAAAGAATAAAATTTGTTAAGACTTTGCTAAAACTTTTTATTTTAAAGAATTTATGGAGAAAAAAGTCTACAGTAAAAGAATTTCTTCACTTAACCCATATCTGTCTGTCTATTATCGCGGCCAGGTTATTCCACTAATGCCATTTCACATAATGGGCTCTTCGCAAATGTTCAACTTTTTTCACGATAATGTCATATCAATTATCAATTATCTAAGAGTTAGCATGTAACGCATTGAATATTGCATTGGAATTTATCTTAGCTGCATCGAAGAAAGTCGCATTCGTATTTTGTTCTATTTGTTACATGTTAATGATATTAGTTGCGATATATTTAGATGCAAATGGGTATTTTTGTTGATGGAAATTATATTATAATATCATTAATTGTATATTAGTAGAAATATTATTAATTCTCTAAAATGTTGAACATTATGCTTATTTTGAAAAAAACCAATATACATTAATAAAATATTCTTATGCCCACAATTTGAATAGTTTATTTTTCGCCTAAATATGATGCATATAGAATTCCCTTCTTCTTCTAGTAGCTCTCACCATTACTGGATAGGCTGGCTCCGCTGGCTATAAAGTAAGGCGTCTTCAAATTAGCTACTTTTTATTAATTTTTATTTGCTTAATCGCAAGCACTTGGTACTTGGCTTATTAAATATAATAAATAAAGAAAAAAAGGTCTTTGCTAAAAAACTGATCAAACTTGAAGTTGATAAGAGATATATTGCATGATATACATTGTATCATTGTAATCCGCTGATTTGCTTGAATAGTTTGTAACAGTGAAGAACTCTATTCTTTAAGTCGAAATTTTTGATACCATAAACAAGGTTCATCTCTTAAAAGTTTGATGATTTCTATAAAAGTTATCCATAATCAAAATGGATTATTATCCATAAGCGTGATTGCATTATCATCAAGATTATCAAATAACTGGTTCACCACACCACTATGCCATTACAATCTTGCTGTACGAATAAATCATTGCCTTTAAAATCAGGTCAAAGAAAGATAATTTTTGCGATAAAAATCGCAAAGAATGGCAACTTTTTTTAAGCACGTTTTAAAAAACAAATATCGTTTTATCGTTTGCTTATTTATTTTCTTATGTACTTAATAAATTACTTCTTTTAATACCCATTAGTTATTATCAAATTATTACCATGTTGGTTCTCTTAAACGAGATTTGCACTATGTTTTGAATACGGTTACGATTACGATTATTTTTGCAAATTTTCATTTTTAACATCTCAAAGTTGATTAAATCACATGGCTCTGAAAAAATTCTTTCCCTGTCTGAAAAATGGAAATGGCTTCCAGAAAAGAACAAAACAGCATGCAAACTGCACATTTTATACAAATTTATTTCCATAAGGTTTCGATGAAATATTATTAAAATTGTTTCATTATTTGCATATTTTCATATTTAACAAATAATTCACTTGTGGGCAAGTTAAACGGATTTTATGAATGGAACAACTATACATGCAGCTTTCATATTTAATTTTAATGAGTCAGTATGGATTGATTCATTGATTAATATTTTCGACAACCTGTAATCAGCAAGTAAACATCCTGTAATCAGCAAGAAAATGCTTTGGTTTTTTTTATTTCTAAAGAAATTAATGCAATTATTAGTTGAGGAGTTATTATTTGAGGAATTATTATGTAAAGGCTTTCTTGCCTCCAACCATATTTTAATTGTTTTTAAATTCCATTAAATTATATGAAAAAATATGAAATAGATTGAAAATTGAAAGTGAAATTGTACAAAAAAGAATTTGCCTCAAAAAAATAATGGCTTGAAAAAATGATGATAAATGATTTGTTCGATTACTTGTCGAATAACAAACGTTTTTATTTTATAGATGATGAAAAATTAGAAGCTGAAAGTGTGTTGTAACCAACAATTGGACAATTCGAACTAGCTGCGATGACAATCTTTTTCTCGAAAACTTGTTTATGATGCCAGCGGCAAATTAATTATCTCCAGTAACCGCTCAGAAAAGTTTCGCGGTCAAAATCACTTCCTGTTAGTTAATGAACGCCTATTTTATCACTATTATAAATCATAATTTTCAGTGAAACTTCACTTTCACTATCTTTCACTTATCAAACAGCCTTTATTAATCCTTTGTCGCAAATATTCATTAAAAGAATTCTTATTAATTTTTGTTTTTAAATTTTCTACTAAATCTGGTGGTTTTTGTGATAAAAAATTAGTTAAGATAATTATCAATTATAAATTTCATCGATTACAAAATTTTTATCCTTCTAATTATTCAATTATTCTTGGCTTATTAAATTGTTTTCGAAAAGAAAGAAACAAATTCATCTTAAAGGGAATAAACAATGGGCATTAATTAGAAGCAGTTAGCCAAGAAAAGTAAGCTCATTCCGTTCTGATTAGGCTAGCTTCGTTAATTCTTAAAGTAAAAAATTTTTGCCAAATGATAGAGTATAAATGTAGCACTACCACAGTTGGGAATTATATATCTGACGCTCGACGATAGAAACTACTCGACCATCTACCCCTAGGAAAGGATGCTATTCTAAAAAACCTAAAATTATTCATTAGTTATTTAAAGTCGCACCTACCATCCGTCGAGAAACTTTGAGCAAGATCTTGAGTAATAAGATCTCAGCCTTCTCCACTTGTTCCCATCATTATCTTTGTTCTTTTTATATTTTCTTCAAAATACTTTTTGCTTAAATCGGAGACGACAAGTCCAATATTACAAATTAATTCTCTTGCAAGTTTGTAAAAATTTGTGACCCTGCAGATCTTCTAGTTGGTTAACTTTGGCGAATCGATTAATACAAGGTATTTATGGATTTTTCATATGAAAAAAAGCAAGTGATATCTATTAAAGTAGTGAAAAGTATATAATATCGTATAGGTTTTCATGTGATAAGTAAGTCAGGCGGTTTTTCCGAATTTTATCCGTACAAATATCAAAGGGTTCATTCCATTGAGTAATAAAAGCCATAAAACCATAAAATAAATCTAAAGTTTTTTTAGTTTTTTTTTTTAAATCTAAAGTTTTTTTTAAGACTAAATGCGATTAAAAGCGATCATTTTTCTTGGATATGGTGCTTTATTAAAGAATGAACTGAAAATATGAAGTTTGTTGATAAAAGCCATAAAATATATTTAAATTTTAAATTTTTTCAATTAACTATCTCCTTAAAATTTTCTGACCAACGAATAAAATAGTGATTGTAATTAACTGATGACCTTTGGTAGAATTTAGAACATTTTTCTTTCGTGCTTTCTTATAAATCATCGGGCTTGATAAAAGAGTCGGGTTTTTAATTTTTGGAACGCGAAGAAGGTCAATGTGGACGCCAGTCAAATCAAATTCATCTATTAAATGACATAGGAAAATGAATAAATCAAATTTTTAAATATATATTTCCCTTATTTTATATTTCCCCTAAATTCCATCAAAATTTCCTAAATATTTAGCTAATGACTTCTTGGCTCATAGTTAGCTTCATTCAATCGTTTACTTTGATTTATTCCAATTATAATGCAAAAGGCTTTCATCCAAAAAAAAATCGTCATGACATTTTTTTTCATGTATTTTCTTAAATTAATAATATTTTAGAAAATTCATTGCGGAACTCACTGAAATTATACATATTAAAATAAAAATTTTAGCGATGATTGCAAAAAACATTTAAACGCTTTATTGGAGAATAGAAATATTCATTTAAAGATTGTTTTTGATAGAATAGTAATTGAATAGCAGAAAGTAGAAAAGGGAAATTGGGACATTAAATAAATAAATAGGTGGTCTGGTTAAGCTAATTCCTCTGACTTTTAGCGCATTAGTGCAATGGAGACAATTGAAGATAGAAGTACGGTTAGGTCAAAGCATCCGGATTTTTTTAACGGTAGATCTATTTCGTCGAGGCAGAATCCGATCTCTTACTTCTGAGAAGGCTTGGCCGTCTTAACTTTAGCAAAATTTATCCGAAAATATGAGGATTTTGTTTTACAAAAACAATTTTTACAAACGATATTAGACCAGTGGTTGTATAATTTTTTGATTGAATCAAAAAATTCATCTTCAATCTGATAAAGTGGTTTTAAAATTTAATTTTTTGCTTATATATCTTTCTCGGCCCCTTTTTTTCTCCCATGATTAGATTTCTATTGTTATTCAAGATCTCACCTAGTTTTATTTTTAACATTTTCAATCTCTTATTTTTGCTTTCTCTATTCATTAACTTAATTCTGTAAAAATTTCAAGTTGGGAAATCTCAAGGCAAACAAAGTCATAGTATTGAATCTAGCAACAAGATAGTAACAAAATGTTGTTACGCTCTTGTGAATGTGGGCGAATGAAAGTTTCATCTTCCGTTCATCTTCAATTTGTGACCTTCTAACAATTCTCATCATTACTAGTTAGGCTGGCTGCAAAGGTAAGACGTCTCCAAGCTACTAGCTGCTCACTCTGATGCCATCACTAGTATCACTAGTAGTATAAGCCATTCCTTTTTCCATCGTGTAAGTCCATATATGAGACATACAGTTTGATACATATAAATAGCAGGACAGATTATATTCCTAATGTTTATATTGCAAAATATCATAAAATTCTGGAAAAAAAGATAAGGAAATAACGCCGATAACGCCGAATTAAATTGTCTTCATTAAAGTTTTTAAGTATAAATTCAATTCTCAAACTTGAGTTGGTTAATTTAAAGCTGATTGAAATAAATATTACTATTTTTTTATTGAGCCAAGGATTTGAAAAATATCAAAATTCAAGAAATACATAGTGATATCGGTTGTTTTTTTCTTTTAATAGCGCTCACCACTGTAAGGTTACATTAGATATAGGAGGGAGCTCACCAGAATGTTAAATTTTCCGAATTTCATCTTTAATTACATTTTTAATGATATGTTTACGGCGAATATCCCATTTACGGATAGGAATCGAACATTTGATATTTTAGTCGAAGAAACACATTATACCAATATTATTGAATTATCCCCACTCCAGAGTAAATGGGAAAATGGCCCATAGTACTGACAGATTAGAACAAATATATCAAAAGCAAATAAATCGAAATCGAGTCGAAAATTGATGGAGCCACTAATACTTGGCCATTCTCACGCTTGAACGCTTTATCTTCCATCAGTCCGTCACTTCTTTATTAAGTCAGAAACTAAGTGGTTCCGTAAATTTTAACAAAGAGACTGAATAGTCCACACTATGAGGTTTTTCAGGTTTTTTTCACTAAAAGGTGGATTTTCAGAGATTTTACTATATTATTTTGGAATTTGCACAAAATTTCAATGAATAATTAAGGAAACAAATTGTTAAATGGGCGGTTCTCAACAAACATTCCATAATTTATTCATTTGATCACCTATTATCCTTCATCATTTGTTCAATCCGCTTGATTCTTTTTATTATTCATTTTCAATTATTTCGATTATCATTATATCATTTTTATCACTTTATTTATTGTTTGTCGATTATAATTTACATTACACCTATAAAATACAATATCATATAAAATGCGCATTTGAACCAAAATGGAAAAACAATTAACACTATGGTGAGCATATTAGGTTATTTCTTGGCATTCTGAAAATCTTTGAATTCTGAAAACTTATTCAAACCACAATTTTTTCAACATAATGATATATTGAGCAAAAGAATTATTTCATTTTAAAATATTTTATTTTGCTTAAATTAAAACGAAAAATCAAATCTATCATCTTGAATTTATGCTGATTTTTTTTTTTTATTCAAAACTTTATTATATGCGTAAATAGAGATTGTAGGGAACAACCATAGCGAGAAGAAGTATTTAGGGAAACGAAATTACATAAAATGTTAGAAAGTCACGCACGATTTATTTGGCTTTTGGATGAAAATCAGCATAAGCTAGCCAAAAACAATCTCAGATCATGGTTTGCTCAACGAAAAATCTTGCAAAGTCTTTCATTTCGTCAGCCTAAACTTCCTTCATAGTTTTCGCACAAATCGATTAAACTTTATAATATAGTTTTCTCTGAAATTCTTTTTTTCGAATCATTAGAAATTTTATACGCAATTTTTCGCACAATTTTTTTTTTTTGATTGTTTAATGCTAATCTTAATCACTTAAAAATCACTTTATTTTGCATTGGGATTGTTGATTAAAATTCGAAAGTTTGGCACACTTATATTAAATATTTTTTTGAAAAATTATTTCCAAAGTTATTATCAATAGAACAATTAGTTTTTCTATGGTTTTTTGTGTCAAATTTAATGAAAATCTTTGGCCAAAATTCTCGATAAAGATACTTCCATGAATTAAAATAAAAAATTCGATGCGATAATTTTTAATGTTTTAATTTTTCAGAAATTCTCGACTGGAGAAAAATGTTCACAATTTTTATTATTTCTATGTTAACGGTAATTTTATCTTTATTGCTCAAAATTTATTTAAATGCTCCCTTATATAAATTAGAATTTAGGAATTTTAATATTTTAAATGAAAAGAAGCGGGGGAAAGAATTTTTTTCCTATTCCACTGAACTCATTCGGTTGACTGTTAGGGGTGGCATTTTTCCAATACTGTCTAATATCTTATTGAATTGAATATAATCAAAATAAGTAAAATGAAATGTGAATTCCGTATTTTGAAATTCCTTGTAAAGATTTTCGTGATGACCTCAATTGCCTTTTTCTTCCAATCATTATTAAACAAATTCTCACTTATAATCGGTTCACTTTATTTCAATTGAATAAAAGATCGTTCATTCATTCATGAATTCGAACAAATGTGCAAATCACATTACTTGCTAATAGCGCATATCCTAATGTTATTAAAGAATAAATTTTTACGATCGTGATAAGCGGCAAAAGAAATTTAAATAAAGTCAAAACAAAATATTAAGAAATGGCAGTGAATATTATGCTTTTCTGATCAACAATATTCCAATAATTTCTTGAAAAAGAGTGAATTTTTTCGCATCCAATTTTTTTATAACAATTTTATATAGTGAAATATTTTTCAAGAAATGAATTTAGCGGATTATTTTGAAAAAAATAATCAGTTTCAACGAACTAAATAATATAAAATAAAAGCTACATTTAGCTAAAAGCTAAATAAAATAAATAAAACAACAAATACTGGCCTGGATGTGCGAAAAAAGATTTGGATGTGAATCTGGTTGTTGAACACAACAAAGGTGTGCCTTGATCGCATTTATGGAATTTCAAATGCAAGACGTATTTTCAGACACCTCTATTGTATATTTGAAGCTGCATACAGGAATAGAGGAATAGTTGTTTCCTGCAATTTGTTTCATTTTAATATTCTATGCATTAATTTTCTAAATTATTCACTGGTACTAAAGTGGCATAATTTAGTGAGGCCCACATTTTTGCTCTCTTATTGGTTCCTCAGTTTAAATGTATTTCAAAAAACAAAGCACAAAGCATTTCAAAAAATTTAGTGGTTGAATTTGGTTACTTGAAAAAATTGAGCTGAGCAGATTAAATTGCATTAGCTTAAAGCCATCACCATAAGAAAATTTTCTCCAAAAATTTTTTTCGTTGGAAAATTTTTATTGGCAATATTTAAATAAATCAGTGATTTGTTGTGAACTTACAAAAATATTGATAACATTGATTTAGGATGGAATCAGGACGTCATTTATCGACAACGGAATACTTGGTGATCCATATATTGATTGTGGGGATAATTTTATTGAAGTCTGCATTTTTATCAATTCTTATCAGTTCATTCATCAAAATTCATTGCATTAAGAAAGAAATTTCAAGTTGCACCTTTTGGACGCTGAAAATTACATTTCTTATTAAAAATGTATCATACTATGGCATTTTAAAAGTTTCCTTTAATTTTATTCTCTATCATATTCTTTGGCTAATCTAAGTCGTTAGAACGATTTTTTACTATTTATTTTATGAAATTCCAGGTCCGATTTGACACTCGGAACGTTTTCAATGGCCTAGTTTTTGTCGAAGATCATTTATCAGATCCTGAATGCCGGTCATCAACAGTGAAAGGTCTTAATAAGAATGGCTGTAATGCCTCTTTGAAGCTGGGTTTTAGAGGATGTGGAATTGAAAGAAGGCGCTCAGTAATGCAATATCCTTTGTTATCCTTTATTTTTATGAATTCGTAGATCTCTTGCCATTGGTCCGACAGCTCTTGCGGTGATTGTTCCTGAGCACATCAGGCCTTCAAGTCAATAATAAGTCAATACTATTCTAATACAAAAAATTTGAAGCACATTTACACTAAAGAATTATTACTGTGTATATACATAATAACTGAACATTAGAAATGCGATTAATTAAAAATGTTGAACATTGCAGAATGATCCAAAAGGAATGTTTATAACCACATCTCTAATAGTCGCTTTTCATCCTGAATTTCTTACAAAAATTGATCGAGTTTATGTTGTTCAATGTTTTTATATGGAAATGGAAAAAATCTTACAAAAAGATATACAAATAAAGTATGAAAAATATCTATTGCATCATATTGGTTATTTCTAAATTTTCTTATTTTTATGGCTATTTTGGTAAGGTCGAATCAGCGTATCTTTAATACAATTTTATTTGCTAAATAATCAGAGATTGAGATTAGATCGCTTTCAAATCGATTGCAAAAATTTTTGTTGAATATCTGACTTGAGATTGCATTGATTCAATAATACACATTGTTACTTTTTGAAGAATGCCTTCTCCGCCGCTGCAAACGGGACAAGTGCCTATGCCTATTTGCCGCTATGAAGTGTTGGATGGTTCGCCAAGTGGACCTCCGATATTTTATGCAACTATAGGGCAAATGGTTAGTCAGATTTCTTGAATGATTTATTCCTATCCTATTTTTTTTATTACTATTATTTATTATTTATTGCCTATTATTTATTCACAACGGGGAATGCCGGTGATCCATCTGTAGTTTTTTTTTCTAGCCAAATTACTTCCTGGCCAAAATTTTTGAACTCTCCAAGTTCATTGAAAAATAAAAAATATATAAATATAGGTATAACTGAATAAATAATTAATCTAAAAAACTGGAAATAAAATAGTATTCGCCCATCGTCATTAATGAATTCAATAATATTCCTTATTATTTTAATTTATTTAAAATCTTTAATAAAAGCATTCAATTCAGCAAATCTTATTTTTAATGATCTTTTAATTCTACAACTGAATAAAAAGAACAACAAAATTTCAAATTTTAATTCAAATTTATTCTCATTATAGAAAAAATTAATCCAAACTAACTTATAAATGAACATCCAAGCTACGATAGATTATAAAAAGATTAAAAGTGCTATAAGAAAATTATAAAATAAAATAATTTTATAAAATAAAAAATAATAAATAATAAATAAAATAAAATAATTTTATAAAATAAAAAAATAACAACAATAATCTTTGAAAATATTGATCAAAGGTATATCACAAATGGACATGCGAAGCAGAAATTGAGAATCAATTTTGCATGATCGTACACAGTTGTTACGTTGATGACGGTAATGGTGATCGAGTTCAACTGATTGATCGAAACGGGTATTTTCAAATTCCAATCCAACCTATAATTTTTTTTCATTTCCTTTATCTAATTCTTCATTTCCTTTATCTAATTCTTTTAATTTTTGTAAAATATTTTCCTTTAAACAACAAAAAAATAAAAAAAAGAATTTTTTGCCAAAAAGTAAATTAAGATGTGCACAAGACAAGTATTTATTGCAAAACTTGGAATATTTATCTGATTTAATGGCTGGGAAAGAAGCACACGTTTATAAATATGCCGACCGACAATCAATGTTTTTTGATTGCCAGATTACTTTAACAATAAAAGAGCAACAGCAGATTGCTTGTCCGGTAAATTAATTTATCTGAATATACTAATAAGTAATAATTAACATACAAGTCAACGTCAACAAATAATACTTTTTTTCTCGTTTAATATATTCTTCGCTGGGAAAAAAATTATCAAAAGAAATTTCGCAAGCTTAAATTCACCCACTTATCAAGGATAGCCGAATGGTATGGTTGCTTCGTGTCAAATTTTTTTATTCATTAAAGAAACAAATTTTTTATTAAAAAATCCGAGTGGTGCTGGCGATCCACCCATATCGCCAAGTGGTTTCCTGGCAAAAATTTCTAATTAGCAAAGCTAGCCTAACCAGAAATGGTGAGCATTAATCACATTTATTCACAATTTATAAAGCAAATAACAAACAAATATAGGCACCAATGTGTCCTGAACCGCCTCGCAAAAAAAGAGCTGAAAAAAAAGCGCAGAATTTGGAACAAACCGATTCAGTTATGGAAAATACGCTTTCTTTTTATAATAATAGTAAGCTTAATTTCAGTTGTTTGTAACTAAAAATTTTCTGCTTCCTAAGAAAATCATTCTTTTTTTGAGATGAAAAATGAAATATTGAACAATGCAAACAAGTGAGTTGGAAGACTTGTGCCACTTTTAATTTCATCTTTATGTTGAGAATAACAATAATGTATACAATTAATGTTCTAAATCATGAAAAGAAACGAATGAACGCTCTCAAAAGAATGGATCTTAGAAATGATTAAAAAAATTTAGATGAAACTTCTAATGAAGATTTCTTGATAAGACAAGATCAAATCGAAAGAAATAGTTGGTTGAATGAAAATTTCGACTTTCATCAAGTAACGTATTTCATTTTTGAAGCTAACATGGACCTTAACTTAAAAACTGGAATTAGAAATTAGCACCGATGTCCAAAAAACCTAATGTCCGTCACAGATCTGCAAAATTTATTAAAAGAATTAGTCATTACCAAAAAAAAAAAATAATTTTTTAATCCCTAATGAATGAGAAAGTAGTTTAAATTACTTGGAGCGTTAAATTGCATAATTTTAAGTTATTGCAATTTTAATAAAAATTTATAATTCCTTCTATTCTCAAAGAATTTGCAGATGACCTATAAATAAAATTTTTTTTTGAAAATATTAAAATATGTATATATATATATATATATTATATACTATATACTACTATCTTAAATCTTTTAGTTTTTTATAGAAAGGATAAACTTTCAGAATGATATATGCATGTCAGTGCTTGGACTATTAGTTATTTTAATAATTAATATTATTATGATCTCTATATCAACCGCTTTCTTCTATAGAATCTATAAGTACTGGACTGACAAATGCTATCAGAATTATTAAGAAAATATAACTGCATATAATATTACCGTTGGTTAGTATTTATGCTTTTTTTTCGATTCATTCTACTGACAGCTCGTAGGATGAGGCGATTTCATTAACGATTAATTTGGAGATAGAAATGCAGAAAACCCGTAGTATTACTGACATGTCTACTTCTGCCAAGATCGAGCCATTTAAGCAAAAATTTGATAATTTATCACTTTACAGTCATATTATTGCACTGAAGACAAAGTTTACTAATTAAGCCCTACAAGAAAATTTGTTGTTCGACTAAGACCTGAAAAATGTATTTGTAAAAGTCAAATGCAGCAGAAATATTCTGCAACGATTAGTTCTATAAGTTCAGTTTAAAAAGATTATTGAAATATCGCTTTATAATGCTCAGACTTAAAGCACTGCAATACGAATTAAGAGTTTTTAACAATTAGCTAATTATTATGTCTGCTTTTAAACATTCCAAAAAACGATATAATTTGTTTCAAACTTTCAGGAAATATTGCCAACAAGAAATATTTTCTAGGAGAGGCAACTTTGAGATGACTGCTTTGCATTCCGCTAAAAAAAAAACAAAAAAACAATTCATTACTTAATTAAGCCAAAGAAGTGTTCTTTTTTCTTTCGTTTATCAATTTACAAAATGGTTTTATTTAATTCAACCGCAAATTTTGAATTGTTTAAAATAAAATTTTCGAGCAAACTTATTAATATTGTTATTATTAATCAAAAATATCTGCTTGTTTCCTTTATTTTCATTTCATTTTCATTTATATTTCTTAAATTTATGGTGGATAACGAATAAAGAAAAGTTTCTTACAATTCTTCAGCTATGATTTAAGCAGTTATGGTTGGGTGACCAATCAATTTCGAACAAAAATCTATATTTCTTATGGTTATGTTATGGTTACAGATTCGACTTTCTAAAATTATGATAGACAAAGCAATAATGGAAAATTTTTGCATTTAAAAATTAGAAATTAAAAATTAACCTATTTTTTAGCTTAAAATCTCGTGAAGCTTAAATCAATTTTCTTTGCAGTTCGTAATAACTCTAATCGTTTTTGTAATATTCACTTCACTTATAACATATATATTTTTCATAAAATTTTAATTGTTTTCTTTACAAAACGATTATTATTTAAAAAACGATTATTTTAGCTGAATACTTTATCAGTAAATCAATAAATCGATTAGACGTAACATTTATGATGTCTTTTAATTAATCACATGAATAACCAATGTGCATTCTAAATGAATGAAATCATGATAAAAATCTTGCTAAGAATATTGTTAGTTCACAGTATATAATCCTAATGACAATATCTAATAATAATTTATCTTCGTTTATCTTAAAGAAAAATTTATAGAACAAATAACATTCTCTCTGACACAACACTTATTAAATCTGATATTCCCAAAGTTATATTGCGCCATTGCTTTTTCTATTATATATAAATGATATCACCAATGTGGTACTAAATTCCACTATTTATCTTTATGCTTATCATTGTAAAATTTATTATTATCATGGTAGAACTGATAGCCTATCTCCACTGCAGGAAGACCTCAATTGAATAGCCAACTGGCTAGCAAATTACCCTTTCCTTTCAAAAATGTAGCTTTCGTTTTCGATTTTCCTAATCTTTTTATTAATGATAATTTAATCAATAGAGTCTCACACATCTCCGGTCTTGGAATAATCATGGATGAAAATCTCGATTTCGACCTTCACTGCAGAACCATGATAAAAAAATCCTCAAAAATATTAAATTTTATTTTTCGTTCGTTTAAAAACAAAACTGAAGATTTCCTTACCAAAATGTACAAACGTTCGTTCGGCCTCTTCTTGTCTAAAGATTACCTGTTACTCCCCGAGATCAAATCAAGTAAAATAACTGAAGGATTTCAAAAATATTTTATACGACGCGTGTCTCCTAAGAGCAATTTTAATCATAAATTCACAAATCTTCCTTCTACAATACAACAAGATTTAAATTATACTTATAAAATTCTGTATGGTTATGTTAAACTAGATTTTAGATTGTCAAAATATTATAATTTCAGGCTAAATTTGAATCCAACAAAAACTAAGGGGCTAATTACTAGAACCTATGTGTAAAACTAAATTATCTATCTTTCTATTAGCTATCTTTAAAAAAAGATTGGATAATATCATTCATGATATTATTTAAAAAGTTCACATCAAGCAGGAAGGGTGAAATCTCGATTTTCGCCATACGATTATAGTTATTTCGAATTATACTATGTTATATTGTTTTGTAATTTCTTCTTTATTTCCTCTTTATATCTCTTGTTATTTTTTTTAACTTCTCATTACAGTGCATCAAGCAGAATAAAGTCATAGATTGTATTCGTTAATTCTGACCGGAGTAAACTTGTCATCCGGACGGTGTTGGTACTCCATCTATTTCTAATCGTACTAACAGCCAGCTGGTGATGATGACTAACCACTTGCTTATTTAGCTTAGAATTCCTTAAAGTGTCTTCAGTGATCCGTAGTATTCCTTTGGCTAAAAGCCCGATTAACGATGGACATTTCATCTCAGCACACAAGAAAACTTACTATATATAATTTAACACAGTTTTCTCAATAAATTATGAAAAATTGCTTTACCGTTTACTTAATTTTATAAGTTAGCCTTAATATAAACTATTATTATTATTACCTTAATGTTTTCATTTTTACTTCAACAATTCAGAAAACTTTAAGAGAAATGGAGGAGAACAATATAAATTTTTATTAGCATTTATAAATAGCATTTTTCATAATTCTTTTGAAAATTCTCTTAAAACCGCTGATAGAAAGCACAATATTTAATCAATAAAATAATATAAAATGAACGAAAATATATTCGAGTTTTTCATCAGTTCACATAGCAGTTGTTGTTTTCTTTTCCACTTTTTTTTTAAAAATTGTTTTCAAACTTTTTTTCGTTTTGTTGAAAAGTAAATCTAAATTAGTATTCATTAACATTGAAAATACGTTCTGAAATAAATTTATCTGAATAAAATATATCGACGAAATACGTTAACTTTTTATTTTAGAATTAAAATAACGAAAATTTTAGAATTAAAATTTAAATCGCAAATTTGAAAATAGCCATTCATTTACTCGACTTGAAATTTTTAAAAAAAAGATTAAAAGAGATCGGATTTATTGCAGAAATATTAATGAAGTATTTTTTATCGTTTTATAAATTTTTTTCTATAGAAATGGTAATGGTAGAAGTGGTAAATGGTAATTCTCTAGAAATGGTAAAGTAATTAAAGCAAAATAACAAACATATATGGCTGTTATTTCGCTTATAATTCTAATTGTATTTTATAATAAATAATTTATAATTTATTTTATAATAAATAAATGCAAAAAATATTGAAAATACCATTAATGCAGAATCCTGCTAATTATTAATTATTTACATTCCCTCTACTTGTCATCAATGTGGAATGATGATTGTAAAATTTCTTACTGTCATCATGGACGACATATAAAATTGGTACCGCGATTTCGCCCTCCTAAATATTTGCTTGGCGAAAGAGTTTACCGTTTCGCCAAAAATAATTCAAGTGCGTTGGTATATAAGTTAAAATTTTAAAGTTATTTAATAAGAAAATAAAAAGAAATCTGCTTGGTGACTGACTGGCTGATTAGTTTTTATTATCCATCATTTGTAGTTTAAATAGCTTTTCTTTTTTGAAGAGCATTCACCATTATTCAGTAGACTCGTTCCACTGTTCGGACCGGTCAAATATGCCAGGGAATCTCTTGGCAATAGGAGTACGAGTAATTCGCCAACATCACCCAGATTTTTTGGATAAGTTTACTTTGTTAGAACTTCAGCGTCGAACTGAGCAATGACCCACTGAACTCTACTCTCCTTCATTAAACCACACTGTCGTCTAAAGAAGAGTGGTGCGCCAGCGGATTTCAAGTCTCGATTCTCGATAGCAATTATCTTACCATTGAGTCATCGATGCTTAATTTATTAACAAAATGATAATAAATGCATGAAAAGAGATGTATATAATATATATATATATATATATATATATATGAATGTAACATAAACGCAATAAACAGTAGAGACAGTTTGTGATTATCCAGAAAAACTAGAAATTTCGCAAATTGTTTTTCTCATATGACGGATGTTTGGTTGGTTAGTTAGTTTACATAGGAAGATTATCGACAAAACAAGCAACGAGCACTTTATTATAAACTTTATTATTATATTGATTTTAAAAATTTAACTTTATAAATATTGATTTTAGAAATTTTTTTATAATCACCTTTCAATTCGTTCTTTTTTTTAAAAAATAGATTTACATAAATATTATTTATTATAAATTTGTTATATGTTTCAGAAAAAAATGTTTTTTTATGCATTATTACAAGCTTTTCTACTTGCAACTTTAATATTGGTTATAATACCAGCAATATTTGGAAAATCTTTTGGAATACGAGAGATTTATGTTCATATACTTATTAAAATATTTGAGGTATTTCACTCAATATTATTAATACTATTTTTGTCTATTATACCCGTTTACTAATATTATTACTAAAAGCTATCAAATTAGCCTGTTGAAAATTCCACAATTAAGTTGAGTTTCTCTCTCTTAAGATTCGCTTAAATAACTGCTTACATTCATTTGTAAATGTAACTGTGCATGTGTAGATGTGTAGGTGACGAGTGGATGCATGGTGTATATGTTCGCAATATTAAAAATTTTCTTATATTGTTATCGTTGATGATAATTTAGGTGATTTAAGTATAAATCAGGACAAAAACGAAAAAATTTATTTGAAAAATTTATTTAATTTATTTAAACGACTATGGTTTTTTTTTTTAAATGTATGACGATTAACGCATAATTTGTTGTTGTTGTTCAACAAGATCAGATGATTTTTGCAAAATTTTATTGAATTTTAAAACGTAAAAAAAAGTATCAAAATAAATAATAATTAAACAAACTTTTTATAAATTATTCATAATGAAGAAGCAATATTAATAAATTTGATTTCTTTTCTTAATCTAAATTCATTGTTAAATTATTAATTATTTTTAGTGGGGTGCAACCATTCAGGCTGAAGAAGATAACAATGAATTGGAAGACGATGAACAGCCATCTCATAAAGATATCATTGCAAAACAACAACAAAACAACAAAGGTAAGGAATAGAGTAAAAGATTGCATGAAATCTTTTTTTGACTTAATTCTCCTTCTTCTAACAGTTCTCACCATTACTAGTTAGACTCTACAAGGATAAGGCTTCCAAGCGACGCAGTTTGATGCCATTGTCAACAGCAATAGAAGCCATCTAAGTCCATGTATTGCTGGTCCAGCCATGCGTTCAAAATCTTTTCTGACCGTATATCAGTCCAGATCTTGACCGCTTTTGACGTCACAAAATTTGGCAATATTTGCGTCAATTTCCGTGGTGGACGACGGAGAAACGTGCTCTAACCAGCGAAGATGACGCTTTCTGATAACATTATTAATGCAAGTGGTATTTGAACGAAGGTGGGTGAGATCATGTGATATTTTATTCGCTCGACGGACCCGTAAAATATATCTTAGACAAGAGTGGTCAAAGATAATTTGTCTTTCGTTTTTATGGTTTCACGACGGCTTCATAAAGGTGTCAATGGGAAGAACACATTTCCAGCTGCCGTCATCCGGATTTTAATATCCGTATTTTGCTTTTGGTATTAGAGTGGACCCAAGATATTTAAAATCGGGCATTCCTCAATCAATGAATTTATTCCACAATGAATTTGTAAAAAGAGACATTTTATCAACTTTTTTTTGACTTAATAATTTTCTTTTTTTCTTTCATTCATTAGAATATTGAATAAGTTGGGAATAAAGTTGCCTTTGACCATAATTTGTTCATGGAATATGCAATATATTTATCACAATTTGTCACAATCGAGAAATATATACGAAATACAAGAAATAAATATAATACGAAAAATTCATGTGATATCGCTGTCATTTCTTAAATGTATTCTTATAGTAATTCATTTAGCAATTATTGAAAGAGTTAAAACAGAAACTATTCATGAAAAACTTCATAATTTCGATGAACATACAGGGAAACGTAATATTGTTAAACTGGTTGTTGACGATTCATTTGATTTCGTTATGGTATGTCTACATAATATTATACTTTACACTTTTTATACCTATAGTTTATACATTTAGTGAATGGAATTTTATAGTAATTCAGTATTGTAAGAATTCGGTATGATTGCCACCAAGAATCAAGAATGGCTGAGGTCGAATCCGGTCGACGCATCATTTATTTATTTATTGGAAACCAGCCAAGCAAGGCGCAAATGCCATGTGCTTGTATTAATAACAACAGTTAAAATAATAAGAATTAATGACAAATTTTGTGGTTAAGGCCAGATTTCATAATGTCCTTATAAATTAAAAATAGCATCATACTTCATTGGGTATCAGTGTGGCCGAACGGAGGAAATAAAGAGAGAGTAAAATGGCTCAGTGAGTTTTTGCTCAGTTCGCAGCGCCAGTGCTGAAGTTTTACTCCCGCAAAAGTATCCCACAAGAGTAAACCTATCCTTCAAAAATCTGGACGGCTCATCTGTACTTCTATCGCAAAATAATCCCTGGCAAAATTTATCTGATCCAGTAGGCTAGAGAAAGGAGCCTAATAGTAGTAATCGCTCTTAAGGAATGTTTATAATAAGTTCAAAATTTTGATGAAAATTTGGATATTTCGTTATTGAACTAGCTTGATAATTGATAGTTCAGGCAGGTATTGAGGCAATAATTGACGATCAAATTACAAAGAGTTTTAGAGCTGAGGAACTTGCTTCATGGAATCTTCTGACGCGTACAAGCTTTACTTATACGCATATAAAGTAAGTAAACTGCTATTCTAGCTAATAATCTTCATGTGCAGTCTATTTACAAAAGTTTTATCTTCAACTATGGAAATTTATAATTTTTTCAATTTTTAACATTTTTTTCTTTTTCTTTATAAAATCTCAAACAGCAATTTTAGTTGGAAACTAACTTTTCTATGGATTGCGGGTTTTCTGTTTCGATATTTTTTCTTATTTCCGATTCGCTTTGTTACATTTTTTGTTGGATTTTCTCTAATGGCGTTATTGACATTTATTATTGGCTTTATTCCCAATAAAAGGTATATTCATTTCAAAAACTTTTGTTTTTCTTTATTAATTAATTATACATTATTTATATGCGATATCGTAATGTTTAGGCAATTAATTTACGATTTTCCGCTTCACTAGGCTTCCGTTAAATAGAATTTTTGAAAAGCAAGAGGTACGCATCTATAGAATTGGAATTTTTTTATATTACAATTTACCCATAAAATCCTTTAAGTTCCCAACGCTATAAATTTTGATTTGAAAATGAAAAATTTCATAAAATATAAATTATCATTTACAAAAATTGTTTAACAATCAATAAGGTAATTTTAAGGATAAAGAGTTTTCTAAATCATCATGCTATGTGCATGTGCATGAGAATATTAGCCCGATCAATCTCAGCCATTATTCGCTTCAAAAATCGGTTCGTTTTTTGCTCTTTAATGTAAAAAGAACCATGAATGCTGTAAAAAGTATTAAATAATTCATTTAACTTAAAGATTTTAGAGAGAATCGTGCTGTGAAGAGTGGAATATGCGTTGCGAATCACACATCACCAACTGATGTGCTCATCTTAAGCTGTGATAATTGCTATGCAATGATTGGCCAGCGACAAGAAGGAATGCTAGGTAAAAGCTTGATATTTTAAAATAGATCAGTGACAAAGAGGAATCGTAGGTAGATTTTTTAAAAATTTTTTCAAGATATTTTAGATTTTTATATTTTCACAGTTTAGGTTTAATGCAGCAACTGTTGAGTCGTTCAGCTGATCATATTTGGTTTGAAAGAACTGAAGCTAATGATCGCCGAAAAGTCATTCAAAGGTTTTTTTTACCTCTGCCTGAAAGCCATTTTCTCTTCGAATATTCAATAAATAAAATCTTTCTCTAAGCAAATTGATTTAATTATAAAATTAAGACAAAATATTGAAAAATAATTCAAAAAAAAATAATACATTTCATCGTATTTCGGATATTTTTTTTATTAAATACATATTAATATAAAAATAATAAAACAAAAATAAAAATAAAGAAATTTTCTGTTGTAATAATTTTAAAAATAGCAAAAATATTCTATTTTCGGTTAAAATTTCTTCAGTACAAGTTCGCTTTTTAGCGAAATTTTTAGCTGAGATCAGATCCCTTGACCCTGACAATATCAGGAATAAATAAGCTATTAAAAAGTCCGGGTGGTGCTGGCGAACCATCTATACTTCTATCGCCAAATGACTCGTTAGCAAAAATTTCTAATCGAAAATATTAACAGCCAATGAAGATGGCATAATTAAAAATGGTGAGCTTAAGGTCATCAAATATATAAACTATCCGAATAAATGTTTTAGTATTTTTTATTCGGATTAATAGCGAGAAAGATTTCCAGGTTGCAGGATCATGTTGATGATCCCAACAAATTGCCGATTTTGATTTTTCCGGAAGGAACATGCATCAATAACACATCAGTGATGATGTTTAAGAAGGGATCTTTCGAAGTAGTTTTAATCACTCATTTGGGTTGCGATAAATAAAAAGTGCGATCCGAATTGTTTCATGAATTATTCCATATTTAGGTTGGCAGTACAATTTATCCTATTGCAATGAAATATGATTCTCGGCTTGGCGATGCTTTCTGGAATAGTAGTGAGCAGTCTTATGGAGAATATTTGTTTCAAATGATGACGTCATGGGCAATCACATGTGATGTATGGTATTTACCAGCGATTAGTCGAATGGTAAATATATTTTTCTGGAGAAAATAAAATCCTCAAATTTAAATTTAATTTTTAATTTTTTCTTTAGTTTCCATCTTTTTTGTGATTTGTGATTTGTGCCTAAGATTTTATATAATTACTGTATAATCACTGCGACTGCGATTACTCCTGAGGATTACTCATAGCCAGTGCAACCAGCCACAAATGATTAATTATTATTTTTTTAGGATGGTGAAAGTGCTATAGATTTTGCTCGCAGAGTGAAACATACCATTGCTGAAAAGGGTGGATTAGTTGATTTGGAATGGGATGGGCAGCTTAAACGCACCAAGGTTAGCTTCAACATTTTCTTCCACTATATTTGATGCCATTATTCGTTAAAAGGCTTAATTTCATGTATGATTCCGTTCTAGGTTCCTCCGAAGTTGATTGCTGAACATCAGAGGTTGTATTGGGGTTATCTATCAAATCTTGCATCCTTCTCTGGGAGTTCGGAGTCTTAATTCTTTTATGCGATAATTTTCCACTTTGTTCATTTGTAAATTTATTTTCTGACTGATTTTTTGAATTTATTTTTTGACATTTTGTTTCTGATATCAAGTAATATTATAATATAGTGAAATGTAAGAAATAATTGGTATGGAAGAAATCCCTAATCAAATAAAGATGAACAACTTAATTTAATACTATTATAGATTATAGAATTTAATATTATTATATCAGCCTTCTTATTATTTGATCTTAAAATTTCTTACATCGTAACACACCATATTACCAGAAAGAAATTCATCGAAAAATATGCTTAAATAAGATAATTCCGATCGATGAGCACAAATGTTTCTCCCTGATATATATTTTGAGTTGAGCTAATAGAATTTTGCAGCTCAGGTAACGTACCATATAACTGTGCTGATGATGACCGCGACCCACTATCTGACACTGAATTAAGCAGTGGCGTCCATAAATCTGTACAAGAACAAACCGATAATTGCGCATTAATTTTACAGATATTTGCATTCATCAAATTTTTTCGTTGGGTGGAATTCAGGAAATTTCTGCCAGCGGCATTCATTTCATACCAAGAACTTTCTTTGTCATTACTAGGAGTCTTGAAGTTCAGCTGTAAAATAAGTTCAGTTAGATGTTTTGCAACCAGGTTTGCTAGTTTTTAATCGATCAAAATTAAACATCTTCCTATCAACTTTGAAACTTTCTCAATCGTAGAGACATTTTTTGCTTTTTTAATTGACCTTTCCCACATTCAGCAAATAGAAAATTAATAGAAAATTTCATTTTCTAAAATCTTCATAAAATTAAATTAATAACAATAACATGATAATAGTAATGATTATATTAATTGAAACACCGATAAATAACAGAAACTACCATATTTCGCTCAAAGCAATCATTTGCACCGCAAATGGTAGGATTTGCATCGTATTTATTTGAAAAAAATGCACCATTCGGTTGTATTGTTGTTTCATATGCATTTATACCATAATTTACCTTTGGTAAGTAATTGTCGTATGCAATACTGTTGGGCATCCTCTATAATATTCATTTTTTATCACTGCATTGCTGTTCTTAAGTATTCTGAATAGATCGCTTATAATAGCAGAAATAAATAGTGCAATAGCTAAAAATATTGATTAATTAATATAAAAACTTGAAAAACACTTAAAAACTCAAAAAAGGTCTAAAATTTTTATTGTTAATGTAAATACTATTTTCCAGTTCTAAAAAAATTTTTTCATTTATCATTTCCAAATATATTTAAAATTTGATAAATTCTAAAATATGATAAGTATAAATATTTATAATAGGTATTTTAAAATTTTTGAAGCGGTTTATCGATAAATCTTCAAGGATTAATGTTTTTTTTATTATTATATTTGTTTTAGTATGGCTTAGTGGCTGATTCCTCTCATTTTGGAATGTTGTTGTTAGAATTCTACTCTTAATAAGCTTGAACTGAATATACTCTTAATTAGCAGGAATAAGCTTGTCTTTCGTAAATCTTTTGGCCACCTATAATTCCACCCAAAAGTGACATTCCAGAAAAATTTGTCTGATCTGACAAGTCAACAGAGCCAGCCTAACCAGAAATAAGTTTTTTCTAAATTTAAAAAACAAAGAATTGAAACAAAATATATACCAAGTGACTCTATGGTGAAAGGGTCAGATATTCTTGATACGGCGTCTGCGTCTTCCGACGCGCATAATATTCCCAGCATGGTGGTACATGCGATATACAATCCGGGTGTAATGCGATTCCGAGGCTGATAAATAAATAAAATGTGCTCACAAGCCAGGGTAATTACTCAAAAACCTATCAAAAGGAACAGTTCTCTGCACGCGCGGCAACGTATTAACCGTATCAACGTGGAAGAACACTTATGGATATTGCAAGTCAAGCGATCATTGTCCACAAACTTTTCTTGTGGATATCGCCTGCTTGTCGTCTTCCTTATTTCGGATCTCGAGTGATTATTAATCCGAGCAGAGATACTGGCAGAGGTACTATGCTGCTTCGGATAACTCGGGGCGAAATGTCTATAAGGCCCATTCCGCTTTGATTGAGTGAAAACCGGCAAGTGATCCGTATGGCCTTTGGCTTATTTTAAAGGTAAATTCTGCAATATCTCGGTCATTAATATATATACTCCAATTTTATGCGTAGATGACCGTGATAAAGATAAGTTTTATGCAGAACTTCAACTGCTAACAGAGTCTTTACCGAAACATAACATGGTCATAATCTGGGGAGACTGGAATGCGCGCATAGATCATAATGCCGCTGCAATGATCTCGAAAATGGGCAAATATGGTATTGGAGACTGGTGCTGCAATGGGTAACGCCTTCTTCGTTACGCCGAAGAGCAAGAACTTTTTGTTACTAATATTTGTTTCCAGCATCGTAGAAAACGTAACGTAGAACTCCCCGGATAATCAAACACTCCTACCAAATTGTTTATATCTTAGTCAGTCGCCATTGGAAGAGTTCCGTACTAGAAAGTCGTTCTTATCGCGGAGCTGAAACGGGCAATCTTCTGATCATGTGGATCTGACCATGTTATGGTTTGAGCCAAGATCCGTATAAATTTGACAACTCGCAGAAAACAGCATCCCCCAAGATCCTTCTATCTTAAATTAAAAAATTCGAAGACAGTGAGCGCATTTCAAACCGAATCATAGAAATATCTCAATGGTGCAAATACCAATGTATCAATGACTTTATCAATGATTTTTCTGGAACGGCAAATGAATACTGGTCCAAACTAAAGGAATGCCTCAAAAAGTTAGCCACGCTAAGGCATACTAGTAGGAAGTATGTTAGTTGGGTATCGGAAGCAATTGTCCAACTGTCTGAAAAAGCTGCCAAAACACGAATGTCAGATGATTTTGACTATCAGTTGCTTCGAAAATTTGCAACAAAGGCAGCACAGCCGGACAAAAATCACTATTGGATTGACATGGCCTCAAGAATGGAGACGGCCGCTCGATCAGGCGATAATAGGAAACTATTCCTCTTTTTTCATAAAACAATTCTCCCTTTGGGAACGACTACTGAAATGGTAAGGGACTGCAATTGCCGGTCAAAAGAGTATTCATAGGACCGCTTCATAAGATGGAAAGGATTTTTTGAGACCAAACTTAACCATGAAGCGCCATCTGTTGCCCCTGATATAGCTGATACGTTCGCTGAATCATACGCTTGTAATTGCGAATCTCCAACAGAAGAAGAAATAATTTCCGTTATCCATAAGCTAAAAGCCAATAAGATTCCAGGAGAAAATGGTCTTCGGCCGAATTCTTCAAATGTTGTCAATCGTCCTTCATAATAAATGTACTCTCTGGTATGGGAAAAAGAATTATTATCAGATAATTGGAACAAAGCAATTCTGCTTCTAAATTCTCAAGAAAGATAGGACATATTGACAATTATCGAGGAATCAGCTTACTAAACGTCTCAGCGAAAGTTTTTACTTCCATTTTATTCAACAGACTTATGGAAATACGGCACAGCGAGATGTGCTGTAATTAAACTGGATTCAGACCATAGCGCAGTTGACCAGAAATTCACGTTAAAAAGAGTGTTGGGACATCGCCTCAGATATCTGCAACCCCACATCATGTTTCATCGACTTTGGGGCTGCCTTTGACTCACTTGATAGAACGCTTTGGAGAGTGGTGGAATGTGACGGTGTTCCAGAGAAGATTCGACTCATAAAAGCATTTTATGGGCGTACATCAGCAGGCACAAGTCTTTGTATATGGGGGTTGACAGACTCCTTCGAAATAAGAACTGGTTTCCTTCAAAGTTGTGCCCTTTTCCCTACAATATTCAGACTATGCGATAGACTGGATAATAAACACCGCTTCTCGGCACTCAAGAGGTGCCCAAATCGTTCTAATCTTGAATACGCTGATGATGTAGTCCTTTTTGCTGACAATTATGGCGAAATGCAAATAATACTAACGTGTCAACAACTGCAGCGAGAATCGGACTCAGGGTCAATAAAGCCTTTTCGTCTTATGTGAAAGAATACTTCTTTTTTATAAATTCATTATCGGCCCGATTTTTAATACGGTCCACTCTAGTACCAAATGGTCATGCAAAAGACGATATTACGACCAGGATTACAGCAACTAAAAAAGTATCATTCCGGTTGACGAAGTGTTTATGCAGATAATATAAAAAACGATATGATATGGACGCACTACGATTCGCAACGCAATAAACTGTTAAAAAATTGTTAAATTTGTCAGATAAAGGTGATTATAGCACCAAAATCGCCAAAAAAAGAAAGCCATTTGCAAATAAATTGAAAAAAACAATAAAAAAACTTGCAATGAACATCGCAAACAATTTTTCGTACGAAAAATTTAAAAGGAAAAATGCAATTTTTAAAGTGTAAGATTTAATATCAAAAATCGGTAACAAGAAAAATTCGACGTGACTTAGGGAATCAAACGAGCAATCCAGCACTTTTGCCTCTTTGTTTCCAAAAATTTTCACGTTACAAAATATTAAACTTTCATTTAAAGTCGAACATACACCTCATGAAAATTATCACTTTTAAAAAATTATTTGAACTATTATCTTCCGTTCCATTCCGCTCTTCTATTGAAACTCTCAACAATAACTTAAAATAATTTTAAAAATAACCCATTCTATTTTTTCATTTAAGTATAAAAAATCAGCTTATTATCAAGCAATATATTATATTAATTGAACATACATTATAATTCTGCGTAGAATTTACTGCGTAAAAATCCATTGAATTAAAATGTTTTGAATTCATGGCTGGACCCCAATCTATTACAACCTGTAAGTTGTGGAATTACTTTAACGAATGGACATCCGAACATTTCCTATTGAAACAATACTAATCACAATTGGAGCAAAATAATCTATTCATAATTTTTTTTCAAATTTATGATGGTAGTAAAAAATACCTTTCCAAGGAGTACTAAACCGACGACAATTGTGGTAGGCCCAGCCAGCCACACTTTGCCTATTATAGAGTCTTTCTGGAAAATCGCAAAAACGCTGAAAAGTAATCCGATCGATATAAGGCAGAACGATACAGAACCATAGCTGAAACACATAAAACACTGAATAAGATAATTTAAGATATATAGAAATTTCAAGATTCAAAATCAAAAAATATTCCTTTTCGTACTTTAATTAAACAAAAAATATTAATTAACAAGATGAACCACTCGATTCAATTTAATTAAATTAATATTACGCCCAATTAAATACCAGAAAAAATCCGAAAATTATAAGAATTGATCGTAAAAATCTGAATAGTTTTTGTAAAACTATTTGCCTTTGCAAATTTTGTTTTTTTTATCAAAATTAAAAAATCAGAAAGAAAAAATTTCTTAATCGAGCTGGGAACATATATTCATGAGATAATCACTTTAATATCTAAGTACTGTTAATCTGCGGTCATCCAGGCTACAAATATATTAGTGAATGTGACTTTACTAGTAGAAGTCTCATATTTTCAGGCAACATTCATTTATGTTTGCAGAGTGGGCAAGCCATGAGCTTTTAAATTATATTTCTCTATTTCATTTTATGCGTTTAAATGCATTATTTGGAGATAGAGGCCAGAGATTTCAAGAGAAAATCTTGTTATACTGTCAAATGGGTTCGTGGTGCAAGAAAGGTTAAGAAATTTTATTTTAAGCATTCTATTAGCGCTATAGAATTTCTCATCCCAATAAAAACCTATTGTCCAAAAACCTAAAATCTGATGAAAATCAAACAGTTGGATCATTTGAATGGGCACTTCGATTTTTTTGTTTTATAATCTTTTAGCAAGAAATATCGTTGTAATAATTATTAAGAAAATAATAAAAACTTTTATTCTTAAAATTATAATGCTTCTTTAACGTTTCTTTTTTTCTATTCCTGTAGAAAAGATAAAAAACGAATAAAAAATACAACATAAAGTTAGTAGTTGAAATTACTTGCTATGCACCAACAATGCATTGAAAATTTTGAAGAAAAACCTGATTAAATGAATTTGGTGACGATGAATGCCGGATAGCGGACAGCACATTAAAGTAGCTCCAATAGGAGCAATTGCTCATATATTTTTAACTTATCACCCACTCGACCTTAGCTGAAAATTATACATTATTCATGAGTAGATAATAAATATATAATAATTGCAGTCATTACTTCCTTCTTAAATTTTTTATGAACAAATAAACTCCGTGCTTTTATAATTTAAGAAAAAAATATTTGCAAACAAATTCGCCGTTATGGAATTGTTCGAATAGATCAAATAGATCCATGACGACCTTTCCGCTATATTTTTGCAGAGTATTTCACTAAAGATCTAAGAAGAACGGCAGATTTCATATGAGCACAAATAACGAATTCCAAAGCAGCAGTACCAACATAAATAAATAAAACCTAAATTTTGTGCAATTAAGACGGAGAAAACGAAAGTGCTCAGATGAAAAAGAATTTTCGGATTTTTATTAAGAATATATGCAGCGAACAATCGATCAGTTCAAGCATTCAGATGTGTAAAATTAAATAAAAATTTTTTCTATCTGCTTTCCGCCGCAAATTTTCTCTTAAATGAAAGAAATTTGCCGTCAGCGGAAAATCTTAAAATCTACCAATTTTTTAGAAGCTATAAAATATACTAAACATAATATATAATATAATATACTAAATATACCGCTTCTTATAAATACCAACAAATATTTCCTTAATCTTTATCAATAAATCAACAGTTTGTTTAATGGAAGTTAATGAAAAATCATGAAAAATTTCAATATCATGGAGGTAAAAATATTAAATAAAAAATCATTGCGAGAAATGAAATGGCATGATGAAATATTTTTTTTGGAGACTTCAATGAGACAAGGCAAACTTTAAAAATTAAGAATTATCGTGAAAGGAACTTAATTTCCATACAAAACCATTGATCAGCTAGCGAAATCTAATTCGTTCACTTTGACCTAGCAAGGCTTATTTTGCAAATTCTATTTGTGATATATTTTTAGACATTTATAACGATTTAAAAAAAGGCCCCAATCAATTCAAATGATCTGTGCAAATGGTGATATTTGGTGTATTCAGCTTATGCACAAATATGGAGTCGAAATGCACTTATATCGTGCATTTCATATAATTAGACTTAGACATAGGTCCAACATTTAGGCTAGTATGAGTCAGGATAGCTTAAAGATTGTTACTCAGCTTTTATCGAGCATCCTAGCTTGGGTCCTAACACCGACAATCTGCTGTTAAAAAGTCGAATTGGTGCTGAGGATCCAAGGATGGATCTTTGTTTCTATCCTCAATTAATCCCCTAATAAAAATTTCTAATTGTGCTGAAAGCAGTATAATAAACCTGCCCAGTACAATAAACCAGAAATGAGGAACATTAAATACCTATTTGATATTACAAGTTTCCTTAAGATATATAGTAAATTATATAAGATCTCATCTACCTAGTAGTGACTACCTAGTGGTCACCTAGTGGAACACGATGGCTAGTCGAGTAAATCTAAGATCATCGGTCATATAGAGCTCTTTTATTATCATTCTTTTCTAAGAACAGTCCCCCATCTGGTTATGCCCGTTCAGATAGCTTATCGAATCAACCAAATTTTATTATGAACCCACTTGGCGATAGAAATACAAGTGAATCATTATGAAAACTCGGCGTATTATATATTATGCATTTTATATATTATATTATTTTATATATTATATATTATTATATTAAATATTATTTTCACGTTTTCTATCACACATCCATTACCATAGAATGTGATCTACGTTCATATGTGTTCATTTAATAGGCTGATTGATCTGTATTCTAAAATTTCTTATATCGAAATTCTAATTTTCAGAATAATTCTAAGAAATATTTAAGGTAATATTTAGGAATAGGCTTGAGGCATTAAATATTCAATCGTTATCTTCAGGTACTTTATTCTAATTCTAATTCAGAGTTCCACTATCACTCGATGCATAGTCACAAACAGGACTTTGGATTTTATCAGCTAATATTTCAGATTTTTTTTCTTAAATATCCTCTTTTGTTCGATTTGAACTCATTATTATTTCAATAATATCACATTGATTTTTCAATCTTTTTACATTCGCCCTTACTTATTTTGCCATAGTTTAGTTCAATGCAACTCACCAATAAATACGTTATTAAATTATTAAATTAATTAAATTAATTATTAATTTTAATGAATTTTTAGTAATTTTGATAAGTTTGATTTTCGATTCAAATCCACCAATTTCTCATTTCTTTTTTTAAATTTTGCATATTTACTACCAAACTAAAGAAGTAAAATTATAAAGAATTATAATACATTACTCTATTCCATAAATATATTTGTATAATAAATGTTTCACAATGAAATATGAAATATCATCGAGAAAAATGTAAATAAAATGGATATTATGATTACATTATCTTGAAAAAATAATAAAAATAATAATAATGTAAATATTCTTCTTAGAAAGAAATTTGGTAAAAGCACCACTGAAGTAGATTTGATTGCTTAAGTTAAGTTCAACCATGGCAAAGATTATCCCTCTTATATAATTACGATCGCTTTTGGGATAATCCTTCTCTTCAGAATCTTCCATGACTACCAAGAACTCCCACTTAATGCATTGACGCGCAAGGATTTGATTACTGTAAATGCTAGTCGCCTCTATGCAATTTCAAATATAATTTTAAGAAGAAATGACAAAGCTTGCGATTCAAAACTGGTCACGAAGGATTATTAAATATGTTCAATGAATAGAAAAACCATATACTTCTTATTTCTTAGTGAATATAATTAGAATTTTTGAATAGATAGCTCTTAAGAAAAATTATCAAATAGCCACTCTGGTTTCACAAGCGAACTACCGTATTGGACAGATAGCTGTAAACGAATATCATTATTTTTGCCTCATAGTGTGCATATAAAGAGATTATTCTTTAGTTTGGCAGTAAAATTCTGGAGGTTTGCGAATATTTGTTGATCACAAGCATCGTCCCAATCTCTTGCTTGATGATTCATGTCAATTATTAAAGATTATTCATCTAATAACAAAATGCGCATGGATTAAAAAAATTTCTGAACAATTCGTTCGCTATTTAAAAAATTGAACGAACATAATTTAGGTTTAATCGCTTTGCATATGAAATTATTGGTTAGTATGATTGATTCTCCACTATTTTTCAATATATTTGTTGACTATAAAAGCATTTTTATGAAACTCAGAAACACAAAGTGAAATTCGTTAGAGAATATGAAGAATTTTTTTGTTGCCTAATAACCATAATAACATATTAAAATCCTATTTATTTTTTGTGATATTTTTTTGATAACTAAATTGTTTTCAAATTTTATTAATTGTAAGATAATGGTTTTATTATATTATTATATATTTTAAGGTAAATTATTGTTGTTGTTTCATTTTTTATTATTTTTGCCGATTAATAATTATTATTATTTATATTATTATTTATTATTCATATTTTATAATTATTCATTAACAAATTATGAATATTTAATTTACCATTTATATTATAAATGAATTAGTAGCTTTCAAATTTTTATAAATTGGCTGAATTAACTGATTAAAAACAAATAAATATAGATAAATTATAGAATGAATCAATAAAGAAATTGGATAGTAAAAATAATAAATATCAATATAAATTAATGAGCAAGCATCTTCTCATATTGGTATGTGGTTAACACTCATAATTTCTCGTTATGCTCGCTTCGCTGGCCGTTGAAAGTTTTATGAAATTTTTGCCAAGAACTCATTTAGAAGTGCAGTTTTTAATGACAGGTTTAGTTCTGCTATTATCATGAGATGAGCCTATGCCTCAAACGATAGGCTGGCTTATCTCTGAAGCACTATCCACTTGGCACCTGCCCTTCATTCTCCTATTAGGCGAATCGATAAAGCAAATGCGATGACCATTAATTGAAAGCCTTAAATTGAAGTGAGAATCAATTTTACCAACTGGTAAGCGTAATAATGCAATTAACTTAAAAAATATTTAGCTAATAAGTTAGAATTCGGAAAAAAAGTAAAGAAAAAGAAAATTTTTTCTAATCAATAATCGATTAAAGAAATAAAACATTAAAACATATTGGCAATATCCGCAGAAATCTTGAAAATTCCAAATGATAATGAGAAATGCTAATAAAATTGTAGGATATTAATAATTTCTATTTCTCAGTACTATTAATTATACTAAATATTGGATATCTTTAAAAATTAATTGTAGTCAAGCATTAGCAAAGAACATATACATAGCAATAAAAAATGAAATATTCAAGGTGTAATCTGAGAAAAAATGGCTGAAAATCTGATTTAAGGGACTGATTTAATAATAAAGAATTTATATATTTTTTCAATGAAGAAAGCAAAAAAGAGGAAAAAGTTAAAATTTAAATGAAAAAACTGTTGGTTTCTCATGGCTATTAATCAAAGCAATAGAAAATTTATTCATTAAAGGCTTGTTTAAAGGATTGAGAAAATAAATTTAATAAATTGCCATTTTGCTTTCATTTTGAAGATCCTTAGAAAAACGATTTGTTAAATTACGCAGCGATTATGCAAAGAATTTAAAGATTTCCAAAATTTTCTGAAATCTTTGAACTTCATTAGAGAAATAATTCAAAAGTAAATGGTGACACATTCATTTATTCAAATTCTTTTGAGAATTTTTTTCAAAATTAAAATTGATGGATTAATCTTCAAATTCGGGTGGTGCTGGTCTTTTGCCGATGGATGATTCAACAGAGTACTTTTTTCATTCCTCATTTTCCTCATTTTCTTTCTTATTAGTTGCTTAATATTCCAGCCTGACTTGACAAATATTATATAGAAAATATATTCTAATAATAAATATTGTCGTAAAAAAAAAATTTTGAAATTCACTTTAAATCTAAATACGTTTTGCAGAGTTCGTGTTTTTTTTATTACATCTTCAGTCCAATTACTTTTCATCATCACTGTAAGGATCATTGTAATAATCACGTTTTATAAATGCTAATTTCAAACCGAACTTATCGCTAAAATTTTCTGATAGCTTCTCGTTATGCGAAAATTTAAATTGATTATAATCAAAATAAGCTAAAAAAGTAAGATTAAAAGCAGTTCGTAACATAGTTTCGAATACAATCGTTGATTCGAACCGTGCATTCAAAAATGCAAATTTCGAATTACTGGTTTGAAAATTTCATTTTTAGTGACATTATTCAAATTATCTTCAACTTCATAAAATATTATAGAATATTATAGAAATATTATAGAATCTTTCAATTGTGAGAAAATTAATATTTGTGCCATCCGATATTTTATTTCGAAATTCTATCGCAGTTAAATATAATTTTGGCGAATAATTATTGGTAAGTTTCATCTCATGAAGCAAAGCCAGTTCCTTCATCAATTCTATGAAATTATATTCATAAATCTAAAAATTTTATGATAAATTTGAAGTATTTGAAAAGGAAAAGGATGTATAAAATAAAAATTTTCAAAAAATTATTAAAAATTTTACGTTATTGCATTTAAATTAATCAATTTTGTCTAGGCTAAAGAATAAAAAATTGTGGAAGAAAATAAAAATTAAAATTAAAAATTAAAATTACGAAATTTAAAATTAAATCTCGTGTAATACAATATTTAATATTTAATAATTTTAATACAATATTTAATATTTTAGGATTTTACGGAATTTTTATGGTTATGATTTTATGATTATGCAACAATAAACTAAAAAAAGAAATACATCAAGAAAGCTGCTTTTATAAATGACCGAACTGAATGAATCTTCGGCCTTGTTCCTTTTTTTTTCTTTTTGTTCCATTATTATTATTTTCAGAGCTTAGATCATAATCATCATATAAAATATTAAAATAATACAATTAAAATCCTCTTCCTTGAAAATCCCTTGAAAATTATAATTTGCATTCATGCTCTTCTCATAACTTTCATAAATAATTCTTCAATAATTCTTTGTGAAAAACTTTTAAGGAACAAATAAAAATTTAAATGCAAAAGAAGAATAAACGAATTTTTTTGCAAAATTTTATGAAAGTCATTTCAATTTATTTAAATATTTATTTGTTTATTTATTTAGAATATTTTTACGATAATTTTCTTAATTTTTTATTATATAAAATATTGTATTAAAAATTCAATAATTCTATCAAATAATACAACAGAAGTCAATATGAATTAGAGAAGAATGAGAAAGGCATCTGAATAAAGTGCGGGCGTTCAAGGGCATAAAGATAGACAGTAGAATTTTACTAATTGAGAAATTTAATTTAATCAAATAAATAAATTTAAAACCATTTATTCAATCTAAATCTATCGAAAATAATTAAACAAAAAAAATTTAAAATTTAAAATAATATTTTAAAATTTAAAATTTTTTCGTGCTTCTTTTCTGGCATTCATAAAATTGCTTTCAGATTTTAATTAATGAACTTGCGTAAAAATTATGAAAAACATTATGAAAAATAAAAAAATGAAAAATATGCTTTTTAATCTTTTTCTTTTTTTTTTACCGATCATTAAATTGGTTATATAAGAAATAAAATGAATTAAATCATTTCATTTTCATTTTTGAAAAGATTAATTTAATTACCATCGAATCCATTTTATCATTATTTATCATTTTCTGATAATGAAGCTTCGCCGAGAAGGAAAGGAATATACTTAATCTACCATGGATCTTTTCTTCTTGACAAGATATTTTCGTGCGGACATTCATAAAGATCGATAAATATTAAGATTTAATGGTAAATTATTTAACTTCTAGGAGAAGCTTTTTCTTCAAACGAAGCATACCACTCCATTTTGCATAAATGAAGTGAATGCCAGTGCAATATTTAGCCTATCTAAAGAGTTCTTAATGAATACTAAAATGACGCACATGATTATTGAGTAAATAGTTGTTATAAAGAAATCTAGTATAATTTCTTCACACAAATTTATATTAAATAAAAAAGAACTAGTAATTTTTGGGTTCGAGCAGCTTGTTTGCATACTTCATATATAAGTAAAAATAAATTGGCAATAAAGTCATTAGTCATTATTTCTAGTTTGCTTAGCTAGCAGATTGCTGAGAAATTTTAAACCACCATTTTAAACCATTAATTCATTTTTTGATAAGTTTATTCTTGTCGAAGGCAGAGTCTAAACCTTAGTACAATTATTTGAGCAACACTCAGGCTATTCCCTACAAAGCTTCGGATGCACTTAGATTTATTAATTTTCTTTTCCGCTTTTCATCCAAGTCTGATTCTTATGAAGTAATGAAAAAATAGAGTTGAAATAAAACCACATACTCAAATAAATTAAGGACGATGATAATATTGGGTTTTTAAAAGATGAATTCTCACTAAGATTTCACCAAGGAAACTAATTATAGGTCAATTGATTTATAAAAAAATTGTACCTATAAAAATTGTTTAAATAAAACAATTTAGTGCAAGCAAAATCCTTTTAGATGAAAATTTTTTGAAGAGTTCACTTATTTTGAGTAATTAAAACGAATAGAAAACATCATTCACTGTTTTTCATTTATTTAAAGAATAAATTATTTTGCGGTAATTCGTTTTTCACAAAATATCTCAAAAATTGTCTAAGTATATCGAATTCGCATTTCTCAATTTACTCAAAAAGTAAATAAATGATTTGCTTAAAATAAAAGCTGTAAACAATAAGAAATAAAAAGATTACAACTCAAATCCATAGATTTTAAATTATTTCAAATAGAAAAAATGGAAAATTTTGGTCTTTTGATCTAAAAAAAGGATAAAATGCCAACTTTTCTTGTATATCGCTTTTCATCCAACAAATTGCGCAAAAATTGAATTAATTTTTTTGCCTTATACTCACAAAAAATTGTCTTTACTCTTTTAACTTTTTAAATATTGTTGATTTTTAATGGAAGTTTTTACTAATTTAAATTTCATCCAAGTATTTTATAAGAATAGTAAAATTTAGAGTTATTGCTAAGTTTGATCTTTTGATTGATTTCCTAACACGAATCGTAAGTCAATCTCTCTCTTTAATATTATCATTATTATCAAAATATTTGGAGAGATATCAAAACTATTATTTCCAAAAAAGAGCATTTCTTTTTCTTACTGTTTAATTTAATTTTCATATTTATAGAAGCGAAAAATTATTGGATTATAAGCTAACCGATTTGAAGCGGAAAAACTACAAGATGAAATTTTCTAAAAATATCCATTTGGTAGTTATTTACAATTCCTCATAATTCAGATATGTTACTGAAATGCTAAGTATTTTTATTCTCCTTTCATCTACCATCAGCTCCACCATTACTGGATATATTTCGCTTTTTAGAAGGATTAAATTTCCAAATTCATCGCAGTCTCAATCCGATACAATGCCTGACAGTAATAAAATTTTTTTTGCATTTTTTAAGTTCATATATAGCTAAATACCTTTGCGCTTATTATTCCTGACCGTGTCAGCCCAATAAAATATTTGTTCACACTACGAATGATAGATAGTTTAATAGCACCACAGCCATAGGAACATTTTTGTATGGGAAAAAATATGTTCGTATATAAGTTAATTTACTTAGTTGGAATAATACTATTTCAATGACTGCACATGTTTCAGATCATAAAAATTATAAAAACCATATACTTCCATTTATTAGCTTGCATAATAATAAAAATAAAAGCACTGGTTTTCTCCTTTTTCTAATCATTACTGGTTAGGTTGGCTCCGCTGGCTACAAAGGTAAGATGTCTCCAAGGTGCTCGGTTCGACGCCATTGCTAGTAGTAATGGAAACCATTTCTTTTTCATCGTCTAAGTCCATATATTGCTGGTCTACCTATAGGGCAAGTTCAAAATCTTTTCTGACCGTATCAGTCCAGGTCTTGACTAGCTTTCCTCGCTTTTGACGTCACACATCACAGAGTTTAGCAAGTAACGAAATATGCATCAACCCCTGTGGTGGACGATGGAGAACTTGCCCTAATCAGCGAAGGAGGCGCTCTGTGATAACGCTATTAATACAGGTGGTAATTGAGCAAAGATGGATACAATCAAGTGCGATTTTATCCGCTCGACAGATCCTTAAAATATACCTCTGTACCTTAGAGATGAGTGATCAAAGACTAATAGACTAATTTTCTTAATATTTTCCACTCTAATTGGCTATGTTTCGCAGCCATATAGCAAGAACGAATTGCAGCTATATGGGCGTGGATTTTTGTTTTTATGGTGATTTCGTGAAGTTCCATAAAAGTTTCATCAACCAGAAAAATGTATTTCTAGCTCTCAGTATCCAAGTAACAATTTTATCCTTTGCCTGGCCATTTGGGATTAGAATGGGTCCAAGAGTCCATGTTTAAAGTCCAGCACTTCGAAAATTGAAAAAAATAGGTATTTTATCAGCATCTTGTATATAAGACGAAAACACTTTCGTTTTATTCACATTGATTTTGAACCCAATTCTCGCTGCGGTTGTTGATACATTATTTAACATTATTTGTATTTCCTCATAACTGTCAGTAAAAAGGACTACGACATCAGCGTATTCAAGATCTATGCTCTGGACTGATTCGCACAGCTCTTGAATGCCAACAAGTGGTGTCCATTATCCAGTCTATCGCACAGTTGAATATTGTACGCGAAAAGGACACAGCCCTGACGGACAATAGTTCTTATTTCGAAGAAGTCTGTCATTTCACCATATATAGAGACCTGTGCCAGAGTATGATAAATACCTTTATGGGCCGAATAAACTTTCTCTGGGATACCGTCATAGCGCTGCTCTATTAATCGAATCGAAGACAGCTGCGAAATCGATAAAGCAATTGACGGTGGGTTGCCGAAGAAATAATTGAAGAGATATTCCAGCACCCTTCTTATATATCTGGCCAGCAAAACCACCACTCTGAATTCAGCTTGGTTAGGACGCATTCTCCTATCTCGTGTTGCTGTGAATCTGTTTAGCAGAAATTTTTCTGGAGATGTTCAGCAGGCTGATTTCTCGGTAATTGTCGCAGTAGTACGTCAGTACGTCTTATCACCTTTCTTAGAATTGGAAGTAGAATTGCTTTGCTTCAGTCTTCTGGTATTATTTCTTTTTTCAGTACCAGAGAATATATTTGTTGAAAGTGAAGGTGAGTTATGAACGATGATGGACAGATTTGAAATGTTCAGCCCGAAGACCATCAAAAGCACTAGTTTTACATACCGTCGAATCCTGGCATATCCTTTGGTTTCTAGAGAAACTGAGTTAATGTTCAAACTCAGTTAATGAGAAAGAGTGCAAAGAAGAAACATAAAGAGTTTCAGTGCATGATAGGTTCGCAGGAAATCATTAGGAATCTGGAAGAAAAAAGAGGGTTACGAGGTCTATAAGGAAAATATTAATGAGTTAAATAAAGGAGAATGGGCATTGAGGGTAAACAAGGTTAAAGGATTTTTTCATGGAATTTCAGCGATTGAGGAAAATTTCCATAAAATAAGGTTTTGGAAGGTTTTGATCTATGAATACATGTATTCACATTAACATACCAAATTATTGATATAAAATATTTATCAAAAAAATAAAAAACTTCTTTATTGTTGTTTTTATAGAAAAACACCTTTAAAAACCACACAATAAAATGTAAAAAAAGCGATATTTGAAGATTTCAAAACAAATGTTAAATTTTATTGAAAAATCTTATGCAAAAAATTTTATTTGCGTAATACAAATTATAAATAACACTGATGAATAGAATTGGTCAAATAATCAAATAACAATGTTGTTTTTTTGCCCAGATAATCTAAAAAATTCATCTTGCAAATTAGTTCTTCGGCTAATCAAGGACCTTAGGACTTCGGCCAATTTTTTTGTCGCCAACAAAAATTACATTAAGATATGCCATGTTAAAAAAATGGTGCAATTTCTTTTTTCGCTGAATCAATACTCAGTTATTGGGCGAGTTTCAATCCACTTTTTGATATTTGGCAAATTCATAATTCTTTCACGAAATTGTTTAAGATTTTCATGTTCTTTGATTGTATCAGGAAACATATGTCCGAATAACCCAATTATACAAAGCATATTCAAATCAGCCACTGTTAACTGAAATTTTTCTACATTTTTTTCCTATAAAACAATCGAAATTTAGAGAAAATGATAAAAATTTGAAAATTTTAATTCTTTCAATTCTCCAATCTTTTTATTTTAAAAATCATTATAAAAACATTTCTGTCAAAAACAATCAAATCAATTTTTGGCACAATCCTTATTTAATTTATTTAATTCTTATTCAATTTTCATTAATAAAATAATTCTTATTTTATTTTCATTAATTTTGCTTGATTTGCTGAGTTCAATTTTAGTTTATTATTTATAGTTTAGTTAAATAAATTAATGAATGCCATTGAATTGCCAAATAATTCTTTAATGAAATAGAGCTAAAATATAATTGAAATAACAACTGTAATTATCTGGATGATGCCAGCGAGTCATTTATGTTTTGTTTGCTAGTGACTCCCTAGCAAAATTGCTAATGTAACGGGCTTATCAATGATGAGCCAAAAAAATTTAAAAAAATTTTAATGTATCAATTTAATAGCGAATAAACGAACCTGTTTTCCAACAAAATAAGTGTTTTGATTCTCAAGCAAAATCTTTGATAAGCGTTTAAAAAGTGGAGCTAAATTGTGCTTCGCAAATTCTGTCATTTTCTGGCTCTTGAAATTATTTAGATTTTTTTTGATAAATCAAATTGTTTAAATATATTAATTTTTTGGTTGCAAATAACCTTTTCGGATCCATCGGGCATTCGAAATATAGGAATTGCTTTATTAGCCAAATCTGCGAAAACTCCGAAAAATTCTTGAATTTTTGCAGCTTCCCAATCATTTGCACCATTCAGTCCTTCAAAGAAAATAACATCTTATGAAAAAAAGGCTTATTATGATGGAATGTGATATGAGCAATACATATATATATTTATACTTTATTTATATACCTATAATTATATACTTGTTGCTTTTAATATTTGTTTTATTAATAATTTGTTGTATCAGCATTATTTTTTTTTTATTAATGCAATATCTACATAAAAATATAAATATAAATTCCGAACAATTCAATAAATCTTTTTCTTGCAAGGAATCTTTTTAAAAAGTAAAAGACATAAGTTTTCTCATTGTGATACTTTTTGCAAGAAGAAAATTCACAGTAAGCGAGCAGAAAATATGAAATGATGAATAAATTTACCACGATTTAAACGATTTATTTTGACTTTATAGATTAACTTGCTGTGTTATTTTTTTAGGCAAAATGATTCTAATATTTTGAAGCGAATGCCATCATTATTTCCAAAAATTTCAATTTTTAACGTTGTTAACAATATTCAAATACAGATACAAATATTTAGGCTGATCATAAGAATTTAGTGATTTAAAAAAGGAAAAGTTTGAACCATATTTAGCTGCCAAATAAGTAGCGATTGCATGAGATTGCGACAAAATTTTCCCATCTTCGTCGAGAACTGGTAATAGCCCAAACGGAAATGCTTTAAAACTATTCTTTAAAGATTGCCAAAAAGACTATAAATAAATTCCAAAATAGTTGAATTTCTGAATTATAAAAAATTGTATTCGATTTTTTTTTCGCTGTGCAGGAAAAAATTAAAGATTTCTAATTAAATTAAAGATTTTTAAATCCTTAAAAGTGTCAAAAAATTCATGTTGATTTAATAAACTAAACGAACTGTCTTTCTTTTGTTCAAATTCATCTTTGGTTAGACGAATATCTTCATATGGTACTGCACAATGAGCGAAAATTAGGCGAATTATTTCGGCTCTTCCCATCGCATTGAAGAAATAAAGTTTATAATGCGGCGTTTGTTGCATTGTTAGCTTAATTTGATGAACTACTGACAAAAAAAAATTTATAATAATTGTCAAATAATATTAAAAATAGAATCCGACGATAAGCGCTTTATTTAAAGAAATTTTTTTATGATAAAATTTTTCTTCTCCCTATTCAATTTATATAAAATAAAATTTGAGTACACAAAATTGTTTATTAATCTAAAATATCGATGACAATACAGGTTGGCATCTCTAAATTGATCATTGCCTTGCAAATATGGCAGATATGACATTCTCAAAAAACTAAAAGCTATGTCCCCAAAATGCTCTTCTTTCTGCCTGATTCTTGATATTTTATCTTCAGTTTTTCCAGTTGTCAGTAGTATTCATTTGAATTTAAAGACTGGTTGATTGTCTGGTAGGAGGCCATTACGCAGATTTCTTTTTCAATCGCGATTGATGTAACTTTTTCTAGATGGAAGTAGACTTTGGAAGTGGTTGATTAGTATGATGGATGATTCATTCCGTTTATTCAAAAATATTCCTCATTCGATTTCTTTTCTGAAAACACTTTTGGTTAGGCTCATTTTTGTCTTCGTTAGTTTGTTGGACGAGAGAAACTGGAACCAAACCAAACAACCATTTGGCAAAGTACTGGTGAAGCCTGCATTAGTCCGATTTGTGGAAGCACCTTACCTTTATCGAGAACAGAGTTCCAACATCGGCGCACTGAAATGAGGGTAACAACCCGTTTGAAATGAGGGAATAATCTTCACTTAACATCGTCCTAATCGATTAATTTTTCATCGCTCGTTCATATTCCGCTCGTTATAATTGTTTATAACTGTTTATACTCGTATAGCGATTCGCAGGTAGAGATCCTCATATACCTTAGCAATCTTGGAAATTACAGTCTGATTTGCAGAAAACGCTCATTGCCAGTTTGCCAGTTTGCTTTGTATATTTCTAATATCGCTGCTAGGTTTTTGTGATATTCTCAGTTTATTGTTGAATTTGTCATCATTAATAATGGAAGTGTCTAAACCATTATCTTTGTTTTTTAAGGCGAAAATTATCAACCCTAAATCCAGCGAGCCATTTGCTGGATATTTTTATAAGACCCCACCTCCATAAGTTGCTTTATTTTCCATTTTTGATAAAATTAATATTCCACCTAAAAAGTTAATAAAGTTTGTACTCTATTTCTTCTGCCGCCTTCAAAAGGGTGAAAAATTAAAAAATAATTTAACCATGAAACCTAAGCAGTTTTTTTCTGAAAGTCCATATTCCAGAATATAAATGATTTCTTTTCAGCCTTTTATGCATGTTAAACACCAACTATTAAAAATGAACATGAAATTTCTGGACTATCCATTGAGGCAAGGAAGAAAATTGGAGGATTATAAATTTTCGTATCTATTCACTTTTTTAATCCTAAATTTAGCCCTATGCAATCCATACCGTACGAAGAATAATTCAAAATAAACGACATAAAAAATCTGTGCTAATGGATATAAACGATCCATTATTGGAAAATCTTTTCATTATGTTTTGATAAATTACATAATCGTTTAATTAATTCAACAGAAAAAGAGCGTTTGCATTTTGCAGAGTCCCCCATAATAAAATGTAAATCCATGACTATAGACACGTATGGAACAAATTTTTGCATCAACACTGAGTCACCAATAAAATTAATTCAAAGTTTCACGCTTCAGATGAAAATCAATGAAACAAAAAAAAAACTTAAAAACTTATTTTAGACAGACATGGATGGCCGATTGTTATGGTTTCCTCGGTTTGCATCAGAGGATCCGATTACTTGAACCTCACAAGAATAAACTTTTCATTAAAACCCGATCTATGCTGGCGACCCAACTGTACTACTATTGCCAAGTATCTCCTCCAAAAATTTCTTAATATGTTGGTAGCCGGTGGAATTAACCTAACTAGAAATATTATGTATCACCAACTTATCAACTAATGCAAACTAAATTAGGAAATAGGATGGCTCAGTGGGTTGTTGCTCAATTTGGAGAAGTTGAAGCTGCGATTCGATTCTACGCAGGAGCAAATCTGTACAAAAGTCCGGATGATGCTGGCGACTCACCTGTACTTCTATCGCCAAGGGACTCCCTGGCATATTGCTCAATGCGACAAGCCAGTGGAGCGAGTTTAACCAGTAATGGTGAGGACTCTTAAGAAAAAGAAGAATGCAAACTAATTAATAAATTATTAAAATGAATGCAGAAATGTATGGAGCAATAATTTTTTGATAGCGATAAAAAATATAAACACGTAGTTCGATTTATTTAGTAACTGGTGAAAAAGAAATAGAAAAAGGTATTTTATAAAATTTAAAATCTACATCTATTTATCGAGAAAAATGGTAGAATATAAAAACAGGTTTTCAAATAATCACAAATAATTGAAATTACTCAAAAATCGAAAAATTTTAATTGTACAAAATTCTTTCTAATTATAATCATCTTTTTGCAAATCAAAATATTCTTTCAGAGAAATTTAATCTTTATTCTTGATGATAATCACATATCAGACATTATTAGACATTTCTTATTATCAATTTTTTAGTTTTTTTCTTTTTCTTAAATTAATCGTTTAAAAAACCAATAAAACATCAAACAATAGTGATAGCGCTTTTAAATATTAGAAGGAAGAATAGTATTTCTACCATGATTCTCATTATTTTTTGCCTCATTATGTTGAATTCTGCTTCAGTTCAAACCGAATAATAATATAAGTAAAGCATAGCAAATCTCGTTGCAACAATTCCATGAAGGAAAAAATTTCGTTGCAACGACATTACTGTTATATCATAATTTTTAATATCGAACGTCAGAATCTCCGTTTCGAATTCGAAGGTTGCTGCGTACAGAATGGAAAAAATTTCAATTATCATTTTCTCTGAGTGAAATATTTTACGATAAATAAAATTTAGAAAATAATTACGTGGGGTGAAAGATTGCTATGGCCTATAAAGAAGGTGCTATTCAGCTGTTTATCTTTTGGTTAATTCAATAAATCAGAAATCAAAATGATCGAATCATATCAAAAAGAATAAGTAAGGTTTATTTAATTTGTTTAAATATAGATCTGTTTATTTAATTCTCATAAGATTTAAATTTTAGATTTAAAAGTTTTGAATAAATCCAAATTCTAAATCTAATAAATCTAAAGTTTTAAAAAGTTTTCATTGAATGAATTTGTATCTAACGAATAATTTGCTTTTTCTGTAGTTCAGATACTAACTTCCGTATTTATTTAAACGAAGTATGACTAAGTAAGTTGTTACTTGCATTGCAAAGCACCTATGCTGTGGTTCTATTTCCGGTAGGAATAAATCTCTAAAAATTTAAACTCATTTAAGCGTGAAAACCAGTGAACAAATAGCAGTGCAGTTGAATTCGTCCGAAGAAATGAAAAGGAAATAAATGCAATGAGGAAACAACGACTGGAAGAAATATTATAAGTTATCTAAAGCATCAAAAACACCAAAATTACTTATTTCATATCACGAATCGTCCATGAATTCGTTCGCAAAAACTTTTATTTCGGTCGAAAATTTTGCAGTCTGATCGAATAGTTATACAGTTGAACCACAAATTTCGCTTATTTATTTCTTTATCTAATCCTTCTGTTCGTGATTTTTGCTACTTTTGAGAATATTTGGGTAAATTTTGCTGACAATACATAAACGAAAAGAAATAAACAATTCAGAAACTATTAAATTAATATTTTATTATTAATTTATTATTAAGATGGAAAGAATTTTTTGATTGCCATATGTCTACAACTGCGAACCGCCAAAAGAGAAAATGATTTCTGTTATCTCTGTAATTCATAGGCTTAAAACCAATAAGATTCCAGGAGAAGATGGTCTTCAGGTCGAACTCTTTAAATCCCATCATCGTTCATAACTCACCTTCAACAAATGTATGTATGGCAAAAGGAAATAATACCAGAAGACTGGGGCAAAGCAATTCTGCTTCCAATTCCTAAGAAAAGAGACAAGATACACTTCGACAATTACCGAGGAATCAGCCTGCTGTACATCTCCGTAAAAATTTTTGCTTCCCTTCGGCTAAATAGACTCATGGCAACATGAAATACCAGAATGCTTCCTAACCAAGCTGGATTTAGCTGGGATGCGGTTGTGCTCACCAGATATTTGCTAAGAAGGGTGCTGGAATATCTCTTCAAATACCAGCAACACACCTTGCTTCACAGTCTTGCTTTATCGATTTTTGAGGATGCCTTTGATTCGACTGATCTTTGCTCAACTAGCATCTGTATTAATATTAATATTATGAGTCGGTTCACTGGTTAGGGCACGTTCTTCGTCGCACACCACAGGAGTTGACGCATATTTTCTTATTTGCTAAACCCTGTGATAGTTGGCGTCGAAAGCGAGGAGGAAGCAAGGCCTGGACTGAAAGATTTTGAACATATAGTTGGACTAGCAATACATAAACTTAGACGATGGAAAATGGAATGGCTTCTATTACTATTAGGGATGGCGATTAGGGAACCGAGCAGCTTGGAGATGTCTTATCTTTGTAGCCAGCGGAGCCAGTCTAACCAGTAATGATGAGAACTATTAGAAAAAGAAGAATTAATTCATTTTTAATATTAATATTAAATAATAAATTAATATATGTCGAAAAAAATATATTCAATAACATTGTTACATCAAACTCATTATTAAATTTTAGTTTTAGGTAAAAACGATGCTTATTACGATAAGTCCATATGGCAACTTTGCTTTTTTGGTTATCGTTAAGGAAGTGCGATGAAGTTGGAAGGGCTATTTATTATTTTCGCGATCTTGTGGACTTAGCCAGAAGAAGATCCTAGGATCCTGTAAACTCGAGTTCTAGCGAGGTTCATCTTGGAATCTGCTAAGTATATAGATTACCTTTTAGCAGTAAGAATGAAGAGATTATGAGTTCTTAGTTTAGTTCTGCATGAATTGCAGTAATTTTAAGCCATCAGATCAAACAAATTGTATCCAAATTCAGGCTATATTTGATCCATTGCAATGTAAAATTTTTTACGTTAATATCAAATCCTTATGAGTCTAAACTAAACTCTGAGTTTTAGCTTAGTTTTTCAACTACAAGGATTGAGACACATTTATATAGTCTCTTAATGAATGAATTGCATTGCAATCGAGTAGGGATGAATAAATGCTTCATAAGGAAAGTTTCCACCGTAATTGTTAATTTATTCGAAACACAAAATTTTACATTCTATAGAAAAAATTACCAGTGAAACATAGGGTTGTTTTCCTACAAATTTATTTGTTAAAAAATTTTTTATCATTTTTGAAAAAAATTCCCAGAATTCAGTTCAAATTTTATTTCTTGAAGGCCATTCATCAATTTAAACAACACGATGACCAACAATAGAACAAACTGCAATCGATAAATCAATCGTTAAAAATGAATCAAATTCTGGTTTCATGGTGAATGTCATTCAACCTTCAAAGGGGAATTCATCCGATTCGAACAACATTTGCTAAATTTTTATCATTTTAAATTCATTTTAAGTGATTGGAAATTTTTTCAAACTGTTACTTCTATTATTTATATTTATTATTAAGTGAGAGAAAATGTATGTTGATTTACGACTTAACAGTTAAGTATCATAGGTTCGATTCTTGTTTCTTGAGAGGAATAAAGTTATCATTATAAGTAAAATGCTGAGATGTGTCACTGTGGCGAAAGGCTCTATTTTGCTTGAAAACAACCAATGAAGCCTGCCAGCGAGAAATAACGTTAGAAGAAGATCTAACTAAACCACAAGATTGGAACAAAGAAATCACTGCTCTCAATAACCAAGGCTGATAGGTCATATTCTGGGAATTTTGGAAGAATTAAGCCACTAGACGTCTCTGGGAAACTTTTTATTACTTTTACTTTTACTATTCTATTACTTTTCCTGCATAAATAGATTTATGGCAACACGACAGGACAGGCATTCTGAATTTAGAGCATAATGCAGTAACCAAATCTTGATACTAAAAAGATTGTTGGAAGATGGTTTCGAATCGACAACCTATCTTTAACTCTTGCTCTACTGATTCTGCCGCTGTTCTTCGATTCAGTTGATAGAGCGAAGCTTATGGAGTTATATCATGAAACCGCACTTAATAAACTAGTCGGAGCATGGCATCAAATGATATCGAATAATATTGAATATGCTGGTGATTTAGTCCTTATCGCTGATACTTACGAAAGACTATAACGGATAAAAGACTAGCTATCGATAGATGTAGCGAAATTCTGGCTCCAGATTAAAATATAAAATTTCTTAAATATAAAATTCCTTTCTTTTTAGACACCAGGCGCTGAGAAAATGCTTATTTTTATAAATTTATCGGCTGAGGAAGTCTTGAATTTTTAATATTTTGAACTACTCTGATACCAAAAGACGTAATTACAGTCAAAAATCCGGTTAAATGGTGCCTAGAATACCATCTTTATCTGATGGGACCAGTAGAATCGCGAAATCAAATTCGCATCTATCTGGCGCACTATCTTATTATGACCCAATGAAGCACCTATTTATACTTTTGATCATGCCTAAGGCAGTTTTACATTGCCGTCGAACGATCTATCAGTATGATAAAATCGCAAATGACTGCATAAGCCTTTGATTTATCGTTTGTAATCTTATCTTAATACCATCTGCAAAAATATCGTCTTATAAGCTGATGCATTTTTCATAACTGACGTAAATCTATTTGCTGCTGAGTGGTGTTAAAACAAGAAGAACCAGCTCAAGCTCGTAATGATCTGGGCAGAACAGGTGAAAACATAGGCGTCCCAGTTATAATGGACTTGAATGGTGAAAAAAAACAAAAACTTTTTCTATAAGCTATCTAATAGAAAGAGGGGCTTAGAAATCTCTCGTAGCCAATGGAGCCAATCGAATGAACGTGATGTGATTTGTTAGAAGAGTCAGCCTGAGGTTTTTTAAGGTTTTTGATAATTTTTTTTTTAATTTTTGATAATTTTAATTTTGTTAGAAAAAATGGGAACAAATTTGATAACCGAAGAAAACAATATACAGCATTTATAAGTCCTTTTTCTTCGTGCAGTTCTTGATTTTACACAGTTTTACTTGTTCATTATTGTTCCTTTGTCATCCCCTTAGTCCTCCTAAATTGTTCGATATTTGTTACTATAGAAACAAATATAAATATTTCCTTCTATAAATATTTTTGAAATTTTCATCAACTCAAATTTTCATCAAGAAAGAAAATTCTCTCTTCTTTGGTACTATTAAATTTCGAATAATCACTTTTTATTTTATAAATCATTATTATTCGGAGTAATATAATATTTTATGCAATTTAATGTATGTGATTAAGCTACTAAAAGTGATATTTGTATTAAAAATACTTACAATTCTAAATATATTTATTTTAAATATCTTGTATCCACTCTAATAGCGAATGGCCAAGCAAAAGATAAGACGATAAAAGACAATCCGGCATTACTGCAGCTAAAAATGCGTTCTAAAAATGCGTTCTTCCGGTTGGCAGAATCTTTATGGAGCCGCCGTGAAATCACAATAAAAACGAAAGTCCGCATCTATATAGCCGTGATTCGTTCGATCATGCGATTAGTCGTTCTAAAGGCTTACGACTTCTGGTTAGATTCACTCCGCTGATTTGTCGGAGAAGAAAAATTGGTGCTAGAAGCACGAATGGTATTACCAGAATCACCACTAGAAAGACAAGTTAATTTTGCTGCCTACAATTTATCCGAAATATGGACAGCAAGCCAGTATTGTTTTTTGAAATGAAGGAAGAGAGGTCATCCGACATCTCATTATTTATCCTCATTGCCTTTAATGTGGGACTATGGTATAAAATTGATGATATTGTCGCGAATTCGTATCATATCATTTAAAAAGATATTTGATATTTCTCCTTTTCCTTATTAGAGAGTCTTTTCGCAGTTCCCGAGTATTTAAATTGTGTTCTGATCCCTCTTACTATAATCCTTACAATCATGCTCGGTTGCAGCGGCTAGAGAGAATAGATTATTAGTCGAGTCTGGCATAATATAGAATTTCATTTTTAATTTTTGTGGTTTTATTTTGCATTAATTGATGAATTGTTAGTAATTATAATTTCGTTCCCTTCATGGCGTTATTTCTTTTTCTTTGTCTTAGCCATTTTATTAATCATTTTGTATTATTTTAAAATTCATCTGTTTAATTATCCAGGAGAAGAAATAAATGGTTTATTCGCTAACGGATAGCAAATCGCATTTTAAACTGCCCACATAAAACATAATTGGAAATCGAGTGGCAGACGAGATCAACCAAAATTAATTTACCGTTATCGTCTATTTCACACATATGAATATGTAATGTAATGCTGATTTTATTGCTATTCGTGTAATTTTGTAAAAAGGTATCTGGAAAAGTTTTCGTTTTTAGATTTCAAGAATATTTTTTAAAAAACTGCGGAAGTGAAAATTTTTGAAATGAGGGAAGAGAGGTCAACTGTTGCGCAAACTGTTATATTTGTTATTTCAATAGCATTGTTAATAAGTGGCATTGGATTAAATATTGGTGGTCTTATTTCTCCATCGTGGCAAGTCGTTGATATTCGTGAATTTCGCGCTATACATCATGTGAGCCATATTTATTAGTGCCTAATAAATTAATTTGATTCAATGTTTTGTTTTAAAAAATTATTTCAAAAAAACTGGATTATTAAATTATATTATGTAAATATATATAATTAAGCGCTAAATAAATTGTTAAAATTATTAATTTAAAAAAATATTCAAAAACTTATTCAGAAATTTAAGAATTATTTTATATAAAAATGAAAAAAAATAATTCCAAAAAAATTTGTGTTTATAAAAATTCAATTCGACGGTTTTGATGTAAATCTATTAAACATTTGTATTTATAGTTAAAGAAAAAAATGGTTGGTTCTTACCTTTTCTAAATTACTATGGTTAGAAATCCATCCTTGTCAAATAATCATTGGGTGATATTTTGTGGATAGCGGTTGAAATAATTCTTGAAATCTTTTTTAGTTTTTTCAACTTATATAACTTTTATTTTTATTAAAACTTTTATTTCGATAAAAAATTATTTTTGAGCACGGTCTATGGCAAGATTGTTCAAGACCAAATCGACATTCATCTCTCTATCCATCGCTGTATGATGATAATATTCCCTTATCATGCACATATAAATTTGATTATTCTGCATCGGAAGTGATTGGAGAGAATCTTCGTGATATTGATAACAGTGCAGCAGGAGAATCTGAGCATCACCAGTTCTTCGGTAATTTTTATACTGTTCATATCTTTTAACGGCTTTTAGTAATACATAGCAATACATAACACTTAAACTGAGAAATTTTTTTTTTATGAATCCTCACCATTATTGGTTAAACTCGCTCCGCTGACTTGTCGCATTATGCCAGGGAGCCCCTCGGCGATACAGGTGAGTCGCCAACATCACTCGGATTTTTGGACAGGTTTACTGCTGCGGGGAATAGAACCTCATTACTGGCTCTCCGAATTGAGCAACAACCCACTGACCCACTGAGCCATCCTATTCCCCATACTGACAAATTAGGCTGTAGTAATTCGGGTTGCATTTCATTTAATTTGCTATTAAATTTTTTCATCTTTCTCTAATAATATAATCATATAGTCATGTTCAGTTATGAGTGAAAGCTTAATTAACTAACTAACTAACTAACATATGCTCTGCATTCTACAATTTTTCTTATTTCTGAAAGCTAGAATTCATGGAAATTCGATTAAGTAAAATTTTCAATCGTCGACAATGGAAAAATGCAAATATTTGAAAAAAACAGTGGTGGACATTCTTATTTTACTATTTATAAGTTTTACTATTTGGTAACACTGAAAGAGTTTTTTCCTTCCAACATCTATGCAATCATTTTACATGCAAAATTATAGGGTGGCAGAAAGTTGTTCTAATATCTGCTGGCATATCCTTAACAGCAGGTATCTTAGGTGCATGTACTGGTTTATGCGCATCATGCTATAGTGCTTGTGCTATTTTGTACGATATTCTTGTTTTTGTGGCTGGTTAGTGGCGTTATTAATCTTTAAAAAATATCAACTTTTCCCTTGCAAATATATTAGTAAATATCTACACCTTTTTATCTTTTTTACTTATGAAATTCAACCGTATATGTTTTTAACTATATAATTATAGAAGGATCCACAGTTCTAGTGCAGACAAGTCCAGCTTTTTTGACTTCTAAGGTAGTTTATTCCACTGGCTAATGATTCCATTAGCTAACAAAAAAATTGTGGAATAAGATATTGGTCAAATCGATTGTGAATCGATTCGATTAATTTCAATCAGTTATGTCTGCAAGCATTAGCATTCAAAATAATTATTAAATTTCAAAATATTTTATATTCGACATATTCGATATACGATGCAATAGCACAAGTGGTAGAATAGCAGTGATCAGCAGATTCATTGCAATAAATTCACTGCGATTGTTTTTTCCATGATTTCTTATTTATATTAATTTTTGGATTTTTTTTCTGCAGTTATAAAATTTTTGATCAAAATTTTGAGAAAATTCGAATGGCAAAGGCTTCAAAACTACTAAAGAAAAAAAATGGCATCTACATGTAATTTTTTATAATTTCTATGGCTAACAAATTTTAGTAATCTTCGCAGTGGCTGCTGCTGGAATATTTTTCTTCGCTGCTCATCGTGTAGATAGTAGATTTGTACAAGGTCTTGTTGGAACATACGAGGTTTGTTAAAGCTACAGAATTATCGAATAATTTTTGAATATTTCATTCTTACTTGTGCAGCTCCATTAATTTGCGCTAAAGGAGGCTTCTTGCGGAATTAAATTATTCTGTAGCTCATTGCTATTACAAGATATATAATCTTATGTCTGAGACTTCAAGTCAGCTTAGATATTATTTTTTTCTTGTGAATTATTGGTGCTAAAATTATTTTTGAAGACCTTTATTTTTATTTTGTTATAAAATTTGAAATATCTAAGAAATGCAGTTTATAAATATTGTTGAAAGACATTTAAAAAGGCAATAAAAATATATTCACCTAAAATTCTTCTGCATTACATTTAATTTTAGCAAGAAATTGGGTTTGCATTTTATCTCTATGGAAGTGGCACAATATTACTGCTATTTTCGTTTATTTTATCAATCGTGGCAACTTATAGAATTTATAAAAATTCAAATAATCGGCTCAATATCCCGCTTCGCGAGTTAGCACCCTTATATAATTCTCATGTAAGGGATACTACTATATGATTTATCAATGATTTTGAGCAATTATGGGGCATCGTATACCGATATTTGCTTCTGTTGCGTTGCTCATTTTCTAGCCAGGACGAGTTTCGGAATTGATGGCTGTGATGATCATACGAAATAATCTCTTCCCTCTCCAACTAAGCCAACTTTTTATGGGCTAATTTTTTCCCTTTGATTCTTGATTTGGTTTTTAAATTTTCTCGGTTTAAAATAATTATTAAAAAAAATTAATTTTTCATCTTCGATAATTCTGCTGCGTTATATTTATTCCAATTAACAACAATGATTTTTTTCAATTTTCGCAGTTTCTTTGTTATTGAAATTGATGATGTACGTCATTATTTAATTTCAAATTATTTTTATTAATGATGATTAAATTATTCAAACTTCTTAATAATGAAATGCCACACTAATGCTATCAGTTCTATGATCTCACATTATACTCTATGAATTTTCAAATATTTGAAGCAATTATTTTTTTATAATATTTTTTCAATGGTGATTTAATGACTAATTGTCAAACTTTCGTGTTTTTAGACAATTATTTTTGATTTTAGTCTGAAAATTTTGTTATTAATGGCTTCATTACCTCCTGAAAATGTTCAAGAAAATTCCTGATAGTTATATTTTTGCGTTTATTATTCAATTTCATTTTATAGTGTTTTTTAAAAAATAAAACCTCTGAATAAATATCGTCATATTTCGATCTAACTGTACACAAATATTATGTAATGACTTTGAATATAGTAATTAAATGATATTCTTTCTATAGAAAAGTTCAATCGAGTACTATCTTATCTTATCATATATCTTATCATATATCTTATATTTTACTTACAAAATAAGCAAATTGACAAATTGATCTACTGAAGAAGCCGTGAATTCTCTTTGGGCCCTTTCAAAGAGTCGTTATTGCTAAAACCATTTTCTTAATAATATATTGAATAATATTATTATTGAAACTTCATTAACCATTTTTAATGTCGACTTCTGCTTGGTTTAGTCTTTTTCAAATTGCGTGAAAAATTTTCTATTAATAATTTTAATAAATATTTCTAATAATTTTGTCCAAGAAAAAAAATAATTTAACAAATATATAAAATATTTAAATAAAACAAGTAAATATTTTAATAATTTCCCAGTTTTACTTTAATGATACGGTAAATATCACATATTATCAAATATCACAACAGCTAATTTTAGTAATTATTAAATATGTAAACATACGAATCTTAGCTAAAAAATATTTTTCTAGAGAAAAATAAAACTCTTGCACCTGAAAATATGTGCATAATCACTTGTTAACAATTTATTCGTGTCATTTTATGATTAAATTAAAAAGATCTTATGTTTTTTGCCAAATATGAAGAGATGATTGCAAAGAGAAGAAGGAAGGAGTTGTTAGGAAAAAAATTGTACTAAGTACTAAGGGTCATCCGTCTCATTCTCATCAGTTATTTATGGATTTCTATATTCTCAAATTAAATTCAAGTATTTCGGCACTATATGTGGTGGATTACCCATTTAAAATCTTTGCGATAATTCTGATGTTCCAGATAATTCTAAATAAAATTTAGTCGCGACTGTATGTCAGAAAAATTTCCGACAGAAAAATCGATCAAACAGCTTGAAGCCTTGAACAAATCGCGGTCGTTTTTAAAGTGAATTTTACAGCGTCTTAATCCTCTTTCTTATAGCCTGCAATGAGAAGTGTTCAACAAGACTTTTCCAACGAGTAAATGATAGTTTCTGCAAATGTAGCATCGGAATCTGGTACCCAGTGGTGAGTAAATATTCCGCATTGCAGTCCTTTTGTTATCAACGTATGCTTTCAACATGAATCTTCTAGATAGTCAGTCTAGTCAGACATTCGATATAAAATGATTTTTTGTGGTAAATAGTCACTGGAAGGATTCCATGCTAGATAGTCGTACCGCCACACTGAAATTAACAACATAAATCAATTTCCTAGATCGAAAGTCCTGTCAAAATAATTTTTCTAAGTGCTCTCAAAATCTCAAAATTTCTGGTTAAGCTCTCTCCGTAAATTTGTCGAACTAGAAAAATTTTACTAACGAGTCACTTGCAACAGAAGTATAGGTGAGTCGTCAGCATCACACGAATTTTTAAAAGAAAATTTTGCTTCTGTTGACAGTAAGATCACAACATCGGTAACGAAGCATTTATTAATAATGTAAAGATTTTAGAAAAACTATAGAATTATCGAATTTCGAATTATGATTTAATAAATTTTAAATTAGCCAAGCCTGAGGTAGCGATAATTGTGACATTATTATCACCTCGTTATAAGCGCAAGATATAGTTTCAAGAATAGCAACTGAAGATAAGTCCCACGTAGCAATATTAACAATTTAAGGAGACCGTGAAATCATCGAAGTGTGCTTTTGCGCATGTTTTATCATTCAGATAAACTATAAACTGGCAATATGTAAGGACGCGCTGTAAGAACTGTCACAGCAGGGCTTTTTATTCGAAATAAATTAATATAAGCTTCAATCAAAGCTTTTAAAAGGCTCTTCTTCTTCTAGCAATTTCCACCACTTTTTTATGAATTCGCATCTATTCCATAAAAATTTCGCGAAACGAAAGAACGTATTTCTAGCTGCGAATAGTCGTCTTTGATTTGGTCATTTAGTATAAGCGCGGATCGAACATATTTAAAATCTGCTAATCCTGATCAGTTAAGAAAAATAGATATTTTTTCAGCATCTGATATGTGTAATGAAAATGCTTTCATCAGAGATTTTTAGATTTACAGAGATTTTTGTGTTACACTGTCTGTCTACTATCTCTTCCATTCCTTCATAACCAGCAAAATTTGTCAGAGTATAGTCTGTGGTATTATACTTTGGACTGATTTCTTCATCCTTTGAATGACGGCAAGAGGTGTCCATAATCCAACCTATGGCTTAGTTGAATATCATAGGGGAAAAGACGAAGCCTTAGCGGATACCAGTTCTTTTTTTGAAGAATCTGTCAATTCGCCATGTAGACAGATCTATACCCTGATAAATATACGATATATGATAAAATGCTTTTATGAGTGGAATAATCTTCTTTGCAACCATCGCACTCTATCGCTCATACTGCTTTATCAGTCGAATCAAAGGCAGCAGAAATAGATGGTGAGTTGCTGAAATTTGAAGCCATGTCTTATAACATGTCTCTTAACATAAGTATTTGGCCACCAAGGATTTCCTCATGCTCATTTTGAACAGTTAAACAGTTCCGATGCACAACTAGCATATTTCTAAGTGGCATTTACCCTAATGTGGATTTGGCCCAATTTCAGAAACATGCCTTTAGTTGGGAGTAGTATTCATCGGTAAAGATGCCAGTGAAATTTACATCATTGAGTCTCGATAACTCGGTCTAAAATGTACTTACTCCAAGCCTTCAAGCCTTCTACAAGTCTTTTTGTTTGAGATAGTTGAATGACATTGTGGGACGTTATTTATGCCAATTTTGCCTCGAGTCATAAATAGTCTGATCCATAAATGTTTCAGCGTCCGACAGGTACGACTATCTAGTATGAGACTATTTCAACGGCGACTGATTAAAATACAATTAACCTGGTTGGAGTCTTCGTCATCCAGAGAATTCCATGTATCTTCTTCGATATCAGGAACATATATTGGTAGCAAAAAGTCTATAAAGCAAAGGCATTCAGAGAAGGCATTCTTCACTAGCTCACGCTGGAACTAATACGCAATATTTACTAACTACAAAGAGTCCCATAGAGATGAAATTAAGGGAGTTGCCTGCTTTGATTCGGCCAAGTTATTCATCACAAGGGTTATCTTTTAAATTCTGTGGCCAAAATGAAGATGTTTAATATAATCTTGACAGACTAAGATCATGATCACATGGTAAGTAGAGCTTTGGAAACCGGAAAAAAGAGTGGTTTTCATTAATCGCAAATATGGTTTAGGCTTGAGTGGTCTCAACTAGTATCTATTAGTTGATGAAACATAAAAAATTCTATTGGTAATTTAACTGACTTTTCAACTCCTTTGATTGCACAGAAGATGGTACGTACGAGTGTACCTTAGATAAATTATGGACAGTTAAATAAATATGAATCATTATCTAAGATTTGCGAGAACTTGGGTTGAGACGAAAGGTAATTGAATGCATCACTGGGAAATCCTCGTTGAATAATTCAGCAGCTCATTATTCACGTGATAATAGAGATAGTAGAGGGATTTGAACTTTGCAAGTCAAACTTTGATAATTGATAAATAACATTTTATATGATAATTGTGATACAATATTTTTGTTAATATATAATGAATAATGTTGAATAAAATTATTTGAATTCCCATAGATATAGATTATAAAGTAAATTTATTTGGGAAACCTTCTTTTTTTCGTTAATCAATAACGCAAAAAGTTACAATTAAATTATTGTTTAAAGCGCTAAAAATCGTTTTGTTTGCTTCTACTCTTTCTCTTGCTGCTGCCTTCAGGTTTCTTATATTTTGTTTGCAAGACATAAGATAATAAGATATTATAAGATTGGTTCTATGGGCGGATGGTTTTCGCTGCTTATTTATTACAATGAGGAGTTATGCAAGAATCTGTTCAAAATTGTTATTATTTCATTTATTGTACGTAGATTTTTATCTGATTTTATCGTATTATAAGCCAATTTTTTTTATATGAAATGATAGAATCCAAATCATACTCAAATTTCTTGTTAAATTTTGGAAGAATTTCGAAACGGTGCTGAAAGTAAAAGTAAGTAATTGAAACCAATTTGATTTTGAATCTTATCACTCCTTTATCAATTTAAATCACTTATCACTATTAATACCATCATCCATCCTGTTAATTCTACTTTTATGCATATTTCACTACACTTTATATTTATTCCTCATTTATGCAATAATTAATGCTATAATTACTCATAACAAAATATTCCATTTTGCCATTGATTCCTGTCCATTATCAACCATATATTCATTTAAATAAAAGTTGAAAATGTACCAACATGCTTCAAGCATAGATATTTACGTTATTTATTATATGATAAATATTACTGATAATGATTCTGATAATGCTTTTCTTCTTTCTGGTCTTTTTTGACTGATTAATTGTCTCAAAATAACGCCTGTTTTAGAGTAAAATTAATAAGGACAATGCTATGATCTTGTTTTCAAATTCAAAGTGATGGATAAATATCATAGAGAATGTCATCTACTACGTCAAAATCTCTCCGTGTGTTCCAAAATGAAAATGTTTTTAGAGACATTGTTTTTCTATATTTATTGTTTAGTTTGGAAAATTTTGATTAATTCAGATGCTTAAAGCAAATTTCAATAAGTTCTCATGGTTCAAATTTGCTTTTTTCAAACTTTTTTTACAGCTTCGAATTTATCTAAAAATTTCCGGTATTATGGATCTATGCTGGAGGATCTTATTTATTGTCGCTATTTTAGTCAATCTTTTTTAACTGTGTATTGTACAATAAAAAGGGATTTTGAGGACAAATAGGTCTAGGCGAAGAAAAAAGGAATGGCTTGTATTACTTTGTGGCATTCAGAAGGAACTTCGAAATGCCTTACTCTCATAGACAGAAGAACCAATAATGGTGCCCGTTCTTAGAAGAAGAATTTTACTTCTACTTATTTTATTTTGATTAAATTTTAAAAAAATTATACTTTCGTGCGAAATTATTTGAAAAATTCTGAATTTATACATTCAGTTTTTTTGCATATTTGGTATATTTTATTTGACAAAATAATCTATAAATTATAAATTTTATAATTCAGAAGCTTGATTTTTGCTAATCAAGTTGAATTCTTCACACCGAGATAGTTCTGTATGTTTAACAAGTGTTTAGGTGGCGATGCAAATAGAAAGAAAACAAAGTTTGTTGCAGAGTTTAATAGCGGGGGTGGAATGGACAGCTTCATTTGGTTGGTTCTTTCATGGACAATTGTTGGAACGCTTTGTTATTTGTTTATAAATAAGCTCGATTCAAACAGGCAGCCAGGAACAGCAGAAAGAGAACTGAAATCGAATGGAACTACGTCTTCGACAAATTTATACTCATCAACCATTCCGTAAGTCTGCATTTTTCTTCTATTTCTTTCGCTGTGATCGATTTAAATAGCAATAATTTCAGCGATATTATAGACAATTGTTATTTTGGACTAAACATTGGTGACGTGAAACAAAGCATTTAAAGCACTTTGTGCATAATGTAGCAAAAAATAGTAGCTGATAAAAAGATTGCAGTAGTTTAAAGTTATTAAATTTTTGTGGCAGTAAAGAAAGATGCTCAGCGTTAAATGGAAATTGTTTCTTGAGCATATTATTCTATTGATTTGAGAGCATTAGAAATAGAAGAAAAATAATGAAACGATAAAACACAAGTAATAAATAATCAAGGACAATTACTAGATCACAGACAAACGACTGGCCGAATATAATATTGGCTTGGCTTTATAAGAATTTTCAAAAAGTGCCAGATTCACTCGATGCTTGGATTAAGTCACTCAATGAAGCAGCCAAAAAAATTTCTTCACCAGTAAATCTTATATTAATTTTCACATTTGCTTTTTTTATTCGTTATTTTACTGAAAAAATTCGAAGTCTACTGAAACCACCTTTCATTAAATTGCTGCTATGTATATTTTTTTAATATTATCGCCTTAGCGATACCTATTAGCAATAAATTGTCAAAATTTCTGAAGCGATGGTTCAGAGATTTTTTCGCATTTTCCGTTTTATATGATGGTACTTCAGGCAACGTGTGATATATTTTTCGAAGGATTCGGCGACAAATTCAACTCGTCCAATCCACCTAAAATTAGTAACATTGTAATCGAACAAGGCCCTAAAGATCATTTGGTAATTTTCTAATTGAAAGAGCGAGTGAGGTTACAGTGGCATATTTCCTTAAATTAAGAAAATCTTGATAGATCAAGATTTAAACCTAGCCTAATTATGGTGGCCTACTATGGTATCGTAATCTTTGCAAAACTTTTTTTGTAATATTTGGGTCGTTTCATCTGGATCTTTCTTTATCATGCTTTTTATCAAGTACTATAATTTCGGTATGCAAATCCTTTATGTGTCTTTTATATATTTTAATTTCATTAAAATATCAAGCAAAATATCAATATGTCCAAAACATTCAAAATCCAGAACATAAGCGGAACAATAATACACTTATGATTTGAAAAAACACTGTGGATATAAATAAAATAAATAGAAAAAATAAAACAATAAGGAAAAAACAAGAAGAACAAATGTTCACAAATGCTACTTGGAAAGCGTCCAAAGAAATGAAACTTTCACCAATTAAGAATATTAAATTTGGAAAAGATTAACTGATATTTGTTTTATAGACATTGAAAAGCACGATTGATATCTCAGAAATCAATTTGAAAGTTTTAAGCTCCAAGAGACTCGATGATCATTTGATTGTTAGCAAATATGATGCGAAGATCACTGATTTACATGGAGAAGTCGGTTTTTTCATTAATTTATCAATTATCAATTATTAGATGTTCTACAGTTTCCGTTCTTCTTATGCATTATAAGCAAAGAGCGAATATATATAAAAATAATTTTAATCTGCTTCCACATAAGCTGATTGTCAAAAAATCCATCGAATCCGCTTTCTACAAGATGTTCATTTCGTGCCAACAATACCTGAGAAGTTAATTAAGTTTAAACACGGTGAAAAATAAAATCAAAAATTTGGTTGAGAATTTAGATTGAAGCAAGGATTGCTTGTATAGCAAATCAGATATACATGATGGGATGCTTTAAAGGGCGGCCTGAACTCGATATACAATTAAGCAACACTGAAAGGAATTCCGTAAGTTTATTTTCGCATGTAAGAAAGTATCTGAATATTATGTTAAACCTAAAACTCAATCTTTTTGGCTACAAGTTTTTCTTATTTTTCCATGAAGCAGCCCAGATCAATGTTTGGTTGAGAAATGAAGGAATTTTTTTTCGAAAGATCGAAAGTAAGAGCAAATAAGAATTAAAAAAAGGAAATCCTTACCCACTATTAATATATAAACATCTTAACATAAATTACTCCACTTGGACCATAATCAGCTATTCTCTTAGATTTTGCTACAGCGTCCATTCTAAAGCACAACTGTGGTTTACGCTAAAAATGCAGCTCTTTCCATAGTAAATGAAGGAAACTTCGTTTTATTCGTTTTCCCATCCCCCCCTCCTTATTTTTTCCATATTTTTTCCATATCTCCATATTTTCTAAATCTTATCCATTTTTCGTGAGATTTAATTGAAACTGAATGATTTTTTATTTAAACCCTCCATATTTTATTGCATTTAGTTCATAATCGTGTTAATTTATTAATGAAAATAAACGCTTTATTTAATATTAGTTCAGAGTGAACAAGTCAATTGTGGCTTAGTTGAAGACGCTATAAGGAAATGTCTTGTAACAGCAGTAACAAATATCTCATTGACAAATCCATCCTCTCTGCCGTCATCAGTAATTCCAACAAAATTTACTTCTACACAATTAATCGGTTCAGATGTTTTTTCACCACTGTCACCATCAACTTTGAAACCAGCACTCGGTCAAACAAAAGACATATTTATTCCTCCCACTCCAGAAACAATAAAACAAATTCACCACACAGAGGTAAAAAATTTTTATAAAATTGATTATCAGTTTAGGAATAGAATGGCTTAACGGTATATTGGTTTGATTAAGGCCAAGCTACAATACATTTGATTCAAGTTTCTTGTGTAAGCTTATTACATTGTATCTTATATTTGTATCTTTGTCTCCAAATAATTCTCTGGATATTATTTTAATAGCAGTGGGTCGAACGTAAACGGTGAATGTTTAGAAAAAAAAATTAAGCATATTTCATGCAAATTTTTATCTCTGGCTTTTTATTTCTATAATGGTTTTGCAATAGTTTCAATTTCTTGAAACCTGCCTCAGAGCAATAAAAAATAAGAAATATTACTTGCTTCTGAGTTTTAAAAAAATTTGTTTAGATTAAGCCAGCAATAATTGAATCAAACAAGCTCAGAATCACTATAATTCGAGCTCATCTTGGAAAAAATCGAGGTAGCTTTTTTTATCTGTAATTTGCCATAAGAATCCTCATATTTGAATTTATTATAACTTATTTTTTGTATAAGGATATTTTATACTCACAATTCAGCTTATTTAAATTGTTTTTGAGACATATCGCAACCCTATGTTGTTGTCGAAATGGATGAACCCACTCAAAAATATACATCTAACAGAGGGTCGAGTAAATGCCCATGTTGGGAGGAATCCTTCGATTTGTTAGTTCTTTCTGCTTAATTGTATGTAACTGTAGAGAAAAAACACAAATAAATTCAGTATACTCTACTGATGTAATCGAACAATTCAATTTATGACACAAATCAAAAATTGCACGGTTTTTTGTCAAAAATAATAGTTACAAGCATAGTTACAAGCATTGCGCTGTTTAAAGTATTTTTTCAATAATATTTTTAATAAATATATTTGCTGAATAAATTCTGGGTTAAAAATTCGATTCTTCACTACCAACTACCGTTATTTTAAATTCCGAAAAAACATTAGTTGCCACACCACAAAAAATGAAATATTCTTTGCAGTACTTTGTCTCCAGCTTCGGAAGAGATTTTATTTGAAATCTATGAAGGCGAACATTCAGTGCTTGATAACGATCAACGCTTTCTTGGCCTTGCTATTGTTGACTTTGAAGAAATATTAAAATCCTCGGAGAGAGTTCACAATCTTAGGCTGGAAGGTAGACCCTATAGAAACGACAACGTTTCGGGAACACTTACTGTAGAGGTGATTCCATTTCCATTTTTCAACTAGTTTAATATTATCTAGTTATGAATCTTTCATTTATCAAAAAGGTTCTTCTAGATGTTATTATCATTAATTATCATTATTATCATATTGTTTGATTAGGAATGGAAGTACAAAAAAAATTTGCAGTTCGACTTTCTTTACGACACAAATCTCGCATCACGTGGAAAGCAAATTCACCAAAACGTTGTGGAAAATGTGAATGAATTTGTGAGAAGCGAAATAAATGAGGATAAAAGACCCGCTGTATACGATCCGAGAGGTAGGTATGTAATTCTCATAAAATTATGGGAATTAAAAAATATTTTCATTTAATAATGTAATAATGTAAAAATCATCTAGTAAACAAAGAAATATATTTCCACGAAGGAATGGCATATGTGAAGTATTAGACTTAAAAGATGAGACGTTTGAAAAAAAGTTTCAAGCAAGTTTGCTCGAAAACGAACTGCGTAAATATTTGCCATTTGTCTTCACTGATTTATTAATTAATATCAAATGATTTAGACAGTTTTGGAAGGCACGATGACATAAAGAGACCTGAACTAAATAAAAGCAATGTGACCGCCGTGAAAACTGATTTGAATTTCAATCAGAATGCTTCTTTCCAAGTTTCAAGTCTTTTGCAAAGTGTAATTATACGAATCTACAAGAAGAAAATCATAATATTATATAGAAAAACGATGAAGAATTACATATTATTACATATAATTCGAAATCCGTTGTGAAAAAAACGTTTCGAGTATGGTAGAAAAGTATCTGCAGGTTTTCAGGATGAGATATTGCAGATATTAGTTTCTTTTAATCTTTTTTAGTTCAGTTATCTCAACATATGTGCGTTAATAATTCCCTAAGCTCTGAAAGAATTTGTTGTTGATTTCGATGAAAACAATGAAATAATTTTTTCCAGCGACGCGAAAATGAAATGTCACCTGATCGCGATATGCCACAGAGTAACATTAATGTTCGCGTTATAGAATCAATCGCTCATCGTAATCAACCAACCATGTTTAATGAAGAAAATGATATGAACTATATGAGGTTCCATTTTAATATATGCCTAAAATATGCCTAAAATAGTGGCTTGAATATTAAGCTCGATTTGAGCAAAAAAATGTATCCCAGAATTCTGTTGTATTGTACTGGTTCTCTTCATTCATTTTTTTCTTATTTGCAAACGATTTCCATAATATAATCTTAATTGCATCATTAAGAACCAATGCTGAAAATAATCTTCGTTCTGAAGATGTCTTGCCACAAACAAGAAATTCTCCTCTCCAACAAATTTCGGCAACAAGTGAAGCTTATACTCACAATTCAAGAGGTATTTCGAACATTTCCAGTGAATTTCATCTTTCTAATTTCACCAGTCTTTAAGAAATTGTTTATTTAAATATAAGTAAGCGCTATATAAATATATATGATCATACATGATACAACATCATAATTTATTTCTTAAAAACTAATTGGACCTCTATTTAAGTTGAGTTTGTATTTAAAATTTCAGATCGCAATAAAAAAAACTTAACCTCTTCAGTCAAACGCGATCGTTCATTTTTTAGCGAATTACGAGATCGGTTAAGTGGTAAGTATATACGACGAGCGAAGAGCTCTGATATTGGCCATGAATTTGACGAAGCTGTTTCTTTACCAAGCTCTCGGGAGCCATCTCGAACTCGTCAGCCAGGTGCTTTACGCATATTTCGTTTCCATATATGTGAAGAAAAAATGCCTATTCAAAATTATTTGTATAGTAACTGCAGTCATAATTAAAATTATTAATAATTTAATTTATTTATTGCAAATTTCGCTGCTAATACGTGGTTTATTAAAAAAAGGTTGTGGTCATTTAAGATAAAAAAAAAGCCAAAAGCGAAACAAGATCAGTCGGAGCGAAATCCAAAGAGTCGTCGAGAAGTTTATATCAAAACAGTACTCTGGTACTTGAAATGGAAAAAAATAATAAAAAAAGGTAAATTTTCAAGTTCAAGAAAATCTTTGTATTATTATTATATTATTTTATTTTTCATTTCTTAAGACCCACGAAATTATCCTGTTAGGATGCAAGGGCTCGGTTCCTATCCCTTGCAGAAATAAACCTATCATTAAAAAATCAAGTTGCATTAATGACCCATTTATATTCCTACTGCTAAATAAAAAAAAATTTCTGACCATATTAATAACCAATTGAGTAAATTTAACCGGAAATGTAAACCGGCATCCACTTATTTTTCTTAGGTTTTTACATTCATTTACTAAATTTAAAGCCTGCCTATTTGAACTTTTATTAAGTAATATTAAAGTAACAGTGCTTCTTAATTTCATTGTCTAGAAAACTGAAAAAATAGGCTGAATTTAATTTCCTTCCTTTCAAATAACACTTCTGGTTTCGTTAAACTCCACTAGAGTGAAATAGGCTAAACCTTTTGCTGGATCACTTAGAGATATAAATGCTTTTAATGGCAGATTTACTGCAGTTAGGCTGTAGGCAAGAACTGAACAAGTGATACTCAATATTTGTCAATATTTATCAGTCCAAGCAATATTTGACCATCTAGAATGGTTTTAGGATCTGAGCATGGATTTTTCTATCTTCTATATTTAATATTTTGGTGCTACTGCATTTACTTTGTTCATCACATTTTCACCACTTTCTTGCCATCAGTTGTACATTATTTCTGCTCAATAGTTGTTTTCATTTTATTTCCGTATTTTCTTATTATTAAAAATTAAAACAATAAAAACATTTTAATAACTCTCTTTTATTAAATACCTTTAATAATTAAATGTTAACCACAGACATTATTTGATACCTCCATCAGTTCTCATCGATCCAGCTGCATCAAAAATTTTCCAGAAAGGCCGAAAATTACATATTTATAATGAACATACTTTCGTTGCTGCTAAAGTTAAGGAGTTCGTTTTTGCTGTTGATTTTTTTATTTTATATCGGTAAAATGTAAATGTTCTATTTAATTTCGTCCTATTTTTTGTGAGTATTAAGCATTAACATTCTTTTGAATAAAAAATCCGAAGATTTACACCACCCAATCATACTATTAGATTTAGAGAAGAAAAATTGATAGAAGTATAAAAAACAAGAAAATTATCACCTTATAAATTTTTCAGCGGAATAGACTGTGGTATTTGTCATCGAAAAATTTCGAAAAGTTTCACGAAACAAGCCTATGAATGTCGAGGTAAATTATTTTAATCACTGAAAGAAGTCCAAATCAAATTAATTAATTAAAAGTTTGCAGGCGATGCATAAGGAAATGGCAGTTGAAGATAAAGATTTTTTCCGAACAATTATGCTTTCTAGCTTCATCGGATTTGCTTTCGTTTCATTATGAATTATTATGAAAATTTCAGATTGCCGTTTAATCTGCCATAAACATTGCCATTATAAAATTGATGGTTATTGTACTCATAGTACACTTAAAAATATTAATATGTTAGTTTTTCTCGGAAATCACTTGATTATGCGTTCAATGAAAATTTTCAAAATATTAGTCTTTTGAACGCTTTGATAAGCTCCTTTTCAGCCGTTTCGTGTTATTCTAGCATATTCGAAAAATGGTAAAATTTGCTCATAAATATATGGTAGAAATTCCCGAGCTTTATAAAGCCTATAGAAATTTGCATATCATTTTTATCCATTTATATTGGGAAAATTTTTTTAAATTACATAGTTTATTATTTTTTAAAATAATTTTGAAAATTTAGAATTAAAAACATTGATTGGAATGAATTTCTTCGTAATTATCAACTTGAAGAATTTATTTCAATGGATGGAGTATAAACAAAAATTGTTAGAAAATATTGCGAGAAACAATGTGCAAATCGAAACGATCGCATCATAGATCGTTTGTAAAATCTTCCATTTGCCATTTTCGTTATGTTCTGTCAATTTTTTTGTTTTGTCCGTGCTGGACAAATTTTTTTGTATAAAATTTGTCTTATTTGATGGAATTTTGTTAAAAGTGCTTCGAGTGCTTTTTTCATTTGATCAGTGAATTTAATTTAAGCAAAGTGAAAAAGTGAATGATTTCGATAAAAATACAAATAAAGAGAGCTATCGGTACCGCGCGGATTTTTTAATGAAGGAGAATGAAGGAGTGTTGGGAACTCGAAGCGAAGCTTCGACCATCCTTCCCCCTATAATATAAAAACAAAATTTTTTATGTGTATATAAGAATTTAAAATTTTTTCATTCTTTGAAATTGATGTATTATGATAAAAATTTAGGAATTTGCGTTTTTAAATAACAACAGTCGACAAATTTCGACAATTTTTTATCATTTAGCTGATCAAAAAAAGTACACATACATTCGCTGATATATAGTTTATTCGGTTATTTTAGATTCGGTAAAAATATTTTAGAAAAAGAAATATATTTACAATCAAATCAATGTTGCTAAATAAACAAATTAATGCAGTGAAGCTGTTTAATAACTTATACGATATTAGTAATAGTATATAATTATTAGTGGAATAATAATTTATAATAATAGTTATTGATAATAATAATAAATAATGAAGAACAATAATAAAAATAATAAGTAGTAATAAATAATAATAGCAATAATACGTAATAACAATAAGTAATAATAATAAAGTAATAATAATAATATATAATAATAATAATTACAATAATAACAATAGCAATAATATTATATCGTATATTAATATTAATGTAAATAAAGGAATCAAGAAATCAGCCTTTTATCGAATATAAACTTAATACCCTTCAAGAATAAATACTTTTTTGGCCGAAGAAAACATCAATCCAAGAAGTTTCTAGAACATTGGTAGCCTAGCCTTTCCAAGATAGTTTCACAAGTATTTTCTTTTTTTAAACAAGTTTCCCCTCTAAAAGAAAAGAATGGTTTAAAATTTGAAATCATACCAATAAAATTTTTATCATAACACGAGTGGAACCTGGATGATAAGAAATCTTTTAATTAATCAATTTAATTAATTAAAATAATATTGGATTATTTTAATTGAACATTTCTCAGCTATTTCTACATAATTATATATACATAAAACATTTCATCAGTAAAATGGAAATGGAAAGAAGCACGAAAATTTTATAAGCAAATGTATGTGTATTATTTTATTATACATAAAATAATCCCTTTTTTAGAATTTTTTAAAAGAAATTAACTCGTTTTTCGACATTAATTACTTTTATTTTTATTGCATTTTTTGGCGTTTTAGAGATTGTTTGTTATTCGTCTTTTCGAAGAATCATTTCAATAATCGAGTAGATAACTCTTAAAGCACGAAAATTTCAAATCCATTTTTATTTTTATCAGCAATTGCTTTATCATTTTCCTCTATCACACTTCAAATGTTAACAATTGAGAAATAATTGTTCAATAATCGCCATTGATTGATCATTTGTTTGAGAATTATTTGTTGAGAAAATCAATTTGAAGGGGGATAAGAAAGAAATTCGAATGGAATGTTTGGTATGTTTTGTTCAAAAAAATTTTTGTTCATCGAAAAATTCACATTTATTATTTGAATTTTTCTCTTTTATCTCAGCAAGAAAGAAAGAAATTTATGATATATATTTATCTCTCTTTTATTTTAAATTTAATTCATAATATTAAATTTAATTTAAAAATGATTTTAATGATTTTTATTAAATTAAAAATTTTGTACTAATTGTCATTCATTCCTTTTGATGTTATAATAAGAATAATAATATAGTAATAATACAATAATATTGTATTAATAATAATAAAAATAATGATAGTAGTAATGATAATAATAATAATGATAATGATAATAATAATAATAATAAATAATGAGATCGGAAAACTATGCCATGCCATCAATTATTCATAATTATTTTAAAATATCATGAAGGAAAACGATAGTCAAATATATTTTATTTCTGTTTTTTTTTCGTCAAAAATTCCTTTTTGCTTTCATTGTAACAATAATTTTCTCATTGCTTCTAATTTTCTCGTTAAATTTCACAAATTCCAAACATTTTTTTGGGAAAATTTTTCAAATTCTTCCACGTATTTTCTAAACATTCTTTAAATTTGATTTATATAAGGAATCGTGGATGGTCGAGTAGTATAGTTGCATCGATCGCGTCGAACGTCAGAAACTCGCACCCTGGAAATTCACTAAAAAACGAGTTGGTGGACGACTCCTTCTACTACTTCGACTTTCCAAGCGACTGTCTGACAAAAATTTCAAGTCATTCTAATAAGAGCCACCAGAGCGATCTAATCGGAAATGGTGAGGGTTAACTTCCTGCGTTGACAATCGTTTCGATCCTTTTTGTGAGTCTAATTACATTGGTGCATAAAGAATCTTTCGCAAATTTCCAAATTTTGTAATTTTGTACTTAATTTTTATCTGAATTTTTTTTGAGTAAATATAAGTAAATATGAACTGGCATTTTTATAAACTTTGTAACATTGTAACTTTCTCATTTACAATCACTTTCTGACAGCGAGCAGTATTTCCTGGTTCTGTAAATCGTATTTTGGTTGGAAATCTCCGAGTTTTTTCTCTAAATGAAAATATTTACGATAAAAGGATGGTCGAATGGTACTCTGCTTCGTATACACGTTCGATTCTTGTCCCTTGCTCTAAGTTTCATTTGTAGGTGATGTTGGCGACTGACATTTGGGTCATTGTCCAGTAAAAGTGGTGAGATGAGTAATATATAATATAAACAGTGAAGGGTTATTATGAATCGTGAATGAAGTGAAAAGTAAAGTTTCTTCCAAATATTCGAGTCTTTTTGAAGTACTTTTTATTGACAAAGTTATATTACTACATAGGTAAGTGTAAAAGGAAATAAAAATAGTATAAAATTGACCTTTTTTAATGGAATTTCAAGGACGAATTCCATAAAATTGAACCGGAATTTCGAAAAAGAAAATTGACGCTTCTCCTACCATTCAACATTCCATGTACATATAATGTTGTCGTTGGCAGAGACGACGTTGTCGTCGTCGTTGTCGTTCTCTTCCGCGCAAAATTTTAAAGGTTGTGGACACTGGTCAGGTTGTTGTTCATCCCTTCGTCAGTTCATTTCCCATCTGTTTGTTTAATATAGTGGAATATTTATACTTTTTTTAAATATTGGTTTTATATATTTTATGCTCATAAAAGAATTTTCACAAAACTTCTTTAGCTCCTTCTTCGATAATCTTCTCGAACAGCTCCCAGCAATTTTTTGGCTGTCTCCGTTGACTACAGAATGTCCTATCCTCTATATGACAGCAAAATGTAACAGAATAGAAATCGCTCTTTTTTCCTCCGTCTTAGCCCATATATTAGCAATTGCTATATATTAGCAATTTATGCCGGCCGTCTATACGTCCGAAATCCCTTCCTGATATCCCAGATTTTAATCGACCTTCCTCCGTCATCCATCATTTCGTCCGGCAAATGACGAGGTGTGCGACAATTTTTCATATCGATGACCGTAATAAACTTCTTCATCAAATCGCTGAAAGAATTGAATGCTCTCAAAAAGATTTAGCAAAAAGATTTTCTTTGAAATTCTGGAGGGTTGCTTTTTGAAAAAAATAATTTATTAAATGTTTATATTTATTTTACAATTATTGACTTTTAAAATTTTTTATTTATTTAAAAATAAAATTTAAAATTTAGAATAAAACAAATTTTGAAAATAGAATTTTATTTAAAATATTTAAAATTTTTTAGCGAATTTCTTTTTTTGTGTTGTTTCTATTTTTTCAAAATATTTACTGATTATAAAATAAACATTTCGTTTCGTTAAAATCGATCGATTATCGATCATTTATTCGTCCGATTATTATCGATTTGTTTGATATTTTTTCATTATCGTTTCCGCATCATTTTTGTTAAATTCTCCGCCTTTCTACCTTTATTTGACCTTTCGGTTATTTTTATTTGACCTTTCGGCTACTTTTATTTGACCATTCGGCTATTTTTTTACTTGACCTTCCAATTTTCTTTATTTGACCAGTTTTAATTCTCGAATATAATCAATAAGTAATATGTAATTGTAAAAAGAATTTCTTTTTCCATATGAAATTTCATTTTGTGAGCTTTTTTGCGAGAAAATTCTAAATTAAAAAAATATTAAAATATCAAAAAAGCGCTCACCATTTCAGGTTAGTGATTTGTTAGGCCGTATAAACTTTGCCCAGAAATCACCTAGCTTAGTAACAGTTTGGTTAGCAGTACCAGTACCACCCATCACCCATATTTTCGAGAGACATGTTTATTTCCGCGTGGAGTGGAATCTCAGCAGCTGCGTTCCAAAATGGTTGAGCAGTAGCCAACATAGTCTCTGTCAAAACAAATGATTTTGCAATTTATTTCGTGATAAACTAAATTTTCTTACCGTCCAGTGCAAATTGCACGCAAATTTGCACATTGTGCACACAAAGTATAATATTTTTAAGGAAGTTTTTTCAGATGTATAAATCCTCAACGCCAATAATCCCACCATCTAATTATATATTACCAATAAAAACACCCGCAACATCCATTTATAATAATTCTAAACTACTGTTATCACCATCATCGTCAATATCACCAAATAAACTGTTATCATCATATGAACTGGATTTCGATGTTATTGGTATAACTAATGAAGCGAATCATTGTCATTTAAATGATAATGATGATAGTAATAATGGTGATGATATCTGTGGAGATCAAGTAAGTCATTTTATTTTTCGTGTCCTGCCCTGGCTGTGTGGTTTATTAAGTTCACTGGCAATTTAATGTATAGCTCCTTCGCCAGACAGCCGCCTGGAGAAAGAATCCAGACACCATCCAGAATTCACTTTTAACTACGGGTTAGATTAAGGGTCAGGGATCGAATCCATATTATTAATCTCGTTTAAAGCAGCGAATAATGCTTGCCATTTTATGCTTGTCTATTGTCTGTCATATATATGTACTATATTATCTTTTATTTTTTCCCTTGTCATTATCTTGTTATTATAGTTAAGTGCCTGAACTAAGGCTGGTAAATCTGCTGTTTGCCAAGGCACCATTTGATAATCTTATGATGACCCATTCCTTCCTCGTTATGAGATGTGCTAACTGCCGTAACCGGTAATCCGCAACTTTTCTGCATGAGTTACGCTCAATTTCTCTTACTTTTGCCCAAACCTGCTTTTAGACCCATTTCGTATGCCCGAAAGTTGTGTCACTATTGTTTTTTTCTTTGACTTTTTATCAAGCAACTCAGATTTTTGCAATTCAAATTTTGATATCATTGAAATTCAAATTTTCACAATTAAAAATTTTTGTGCTCTTTTTAAAATTGCTTTTTTTTTATAATTTAAGAATGCTTTTATATTTATAATTTCCAGCCATTAGATTTATCACTGAAACGGAACACACCAAATGATCAAATACCTTCTCCCTCTTCAATTTCTCCGTCAAATTCGTTGCAGCCTCGACCTTCAGTCATACAAAACGGCTATGGTTTACATATGAAATTCTTTTAAATTTTAATGTAATAATGCTGTAATGTAATGTTATTTTAATGTAATGTAATGTAACAGTGATGAAATATTATTTTGAATAATTTTGAAAAGGTTGTCAATCGTATATATATATATATATTTTATATATTTCGATCAGTGCCAACATTTCGCGATCGCGAGATGTGTAAAAGTTTTATCCTCACGATTTCATACTTTTTTACTCGAAAATTGAGTGTAGAATATTCTCAAAAATGAACGAAAATATTGAAATTACCGAAGTTTAAATGAATTAATTCTGTTAAAAGTTTAACCTGGTTATTCTTTTTAGTACAAAAGAAGTGCGATATGCGCCGATCATCATCATCGGTCACTTCACGACAACTGTCTGAACCAGATGTTTCGGAACATTTTCGACGATCACTTAGTGGTAAATGGCCAAGAAAGCACTGCAGTAACAATTATTATAAACCAACACAGTTTTGTGACAATGAAAGGTCACTAAATGGTTTGTTTAATTTCTTATTTAATTTAAAGATTTTACTGAATACTTTATAAAAACAGAGATCCTTGCTAATTATTATTCTGTGACATATGCTTATCTTTGAGTAAATGAAAATTGAGAAAATTTTCCTTCCACTGTGAGGCCAAATTTCTTTGAGCTTTTGCTGGTTAATTATAAGGTTTACGAGTTATAAAGGGATTGTGAAGAAGAAATCTTGATGATGATTACAAACTGGGGTAATTTTAGGGGAATTATGCGAAATATTTGAAGAATTTCATAAATATGCTGACATATATTTGCTAACTTCTCGGCTTTTTTCGTCATAATTCCCTTTGTCCTTTTTTTTTATTTCCATATCTCATATGGAAGTTTCAATTTGGGTATCCCACATTCTGTTTATCCATTTCCCTTCAAATGTAGTTCATGTGAGATATCCCACATTCTGTTTATCCATTTCCCTTCAAATGTAGTTCATGTGAGATATCCCACATTCCGTTTATCCATTTCCCTTCAAATGTAGTTCATGTGATTGGTACCATTCATTAGAATGAAATGGTTTGCTTTTTAAGGTCCAACTGTTCTTCAAAGAAAACCGAAAAATTCATTCATTATGAGTTCTTCTATTATGAATTCTCCTGCAAAAATTATAGTCAATAATTCTGGCGTCGAAAGTTGGTTATTTTTTTCCTAAAATTTAGTTTCGAAATGAAAAGAAATAAAAAAAGAAATAAAAAGTTAGCTAATTTCTGCCAAAAATTATTTACAAATTTAGAAATTAACGTGCAAATTGGCTTCGTTCAATAATCCTTTTACTAAAAATTAACCATTTGATAAATTAATTCAATTTTTTTTTTAGCTTAAATCTTTAGATAATGGAAATAATTTCTAATTACTTCTTTATTATCTAGTTTTATCTTTGGCTTATTGTACTTATGTAATATGTAAATATTTTAAAGCATAAGGGATTTTCGAATAGTTTTATTTAAAATTCGTTGTTTAACTTTTTTTAATTGAAAATTCATATAGAAATGAAAGAAAATTAATATTTATAGTCGGACAAGAGTGTGTAAAAGTGAATAAATATAAATGAATGGTTGGCGTTCACCATTCTTGATCATTAGCCCCTCTGGCTATTCTTACGATGGGAAATAGAAAATCATTTGCTGATAGAATCATCTTCCAGATTTTTTAATAACAAATTTTTGGAAAGCAGGAACTGAATGATCTTATCTTAACACGTTCTCAACCATTATCCACTCACCTATCCTCCTCTGATAAATAGTACAGAATAATGTTTATATTTATATTGATTTTAAAATTTCTTTAAATTTATTTTTATTTTTTTTAGTTGAAGATCATTTTCGTAAAGCTCTCGGTGCCGAAGCATATGAGCTTCTGCGAAAAAAACGTATAGAAAAGTTCCATGCCAATGATTAGCTGAATATTCTCTTCGTATTTCACCTATTTATTAAGTAATAAATAATTTTTATTAATTTAAAAAAATTATCTTGCCAATATAATTTTTTGAATTCCAGGATTGTTTGGTTTGGCTATCTATTTTTAACATCAGACTTAGTTAAGTTTAAAGCAAACAGTATGAATAGATTCAACCGGTTACAAAGAACGAAATATTACTGATAAAATATTGGCAAATACTTTTTCAGATAAAACAGTGCAACTCGAAATAACAGACCTCTAGCAATGATACAGCAATGCATATAAGTTAAAGTTGTATAGAAAACGATTGTGGAAAAACCATGAGCCTCTTGTCATAAGCTCTTTCATTCGTAATATATAATGTTTTATTACTAATTTTTCTTAAAATTTATGATCATATTTTGGTGAATTATCTATCCAAATCAATAATATTATTTACATATATATTTATACATAATACTTACAATGGATGAATTTAAGCCCAATTTTTTCAATTATTTTTGACTTGGAAAATAATTTTACTGATCAATTTTTTTCTCTTTAAAAATTCGTTTTCTTTCATACAAAGATAATTTTAAATTGTAAAAAATTGCCAAATGACGATAATAATTCTTATTGGATCATTTAAATACGGTAATTGTTTAAAACGTATTTATGGAAAATGGTTGTATATTTTGATTTTGCCATTTTAATTTTAAAATTTATTGGATATCATCGCAATTTTGTGATGAAAAAACAAGGCTGTGTGTTAAATGATTATTTGAAGAAAAATATTTGGTTTCTTTAATATTTATTAATATTTATTCATTTAAATTTCGAAATGAAAGGAAGAAACAATTTTTCTTGATCATTGGTTTGACAAGATTTTTGATAAGGAAATGAAACAATTATTTTTATTAATTGTTCATTTCATCGATTAATGTGAAATATTAACAAAGCATAAACGAATAATGAAACGAAATAATTTTTAGAAATGAACGATTATTCGAATTTTTAAATTTAACGAAAGTAAATAGAATTAAGAATTTAACAAACGGCAAGAAATAGGGCCACTGATGCGATTTGCCATTTTTTTGGATCTCCTTCACAAGGAATCTGGATTTCCGCTATGAGATCATCTCGATTTGATGTCGTATACATTGGTATGAACACTGAATTAGAGTTCTCGTAGTAACTTGATGTTTCCTACAATCATGGTTCCATAACATACTGTGGATTTAAACGTAGTATAATGGATGTTAATGATCTAAAATATTACTACTACGATATTTCTAAAATGTTAAGTTTTTTGTTATATAAGTTTTAACGATATAAGTTTTTTGACTGATGCAGCACAACCGATGACCGTCGTAGTTTTGTTATGAAAATCTTCCCAGTACAATCTATATTCATTATATATATATATAATCTATATATATATACATTATATATAATATATATATATATAAGTTCTATATATATCTATATATATATATATATATATATATATATATATAGAACTTTATATTTTCCATTAATGTGCTTAATTATTTCATTTCATTTAAATTGTATAAAAAGAAGACGCATTTTACACTGGGGATCCATGTGATAAGAAGATTTGGAATAATTGAAAATGGTGGAGATGACGATGAGACTTCGCATAAACGATTGTCGAAATGTGCTCCTTGTATATAAATACCAGTTATTTCAAGAAAGACACTGTTCATATTTTCTTTCTTCATTGTTTTCCAAACTGCTGCCAATTTTAAGAAATCCATACCTACCTTCATCTTTCTAAAAATAAAATAATGAAATTAGAAGTCTTTTAATGCTTCATGAATTTTCATTCAACTGTTGAAGAAAAGTTAAGAGAAAAACTGCAAAAAATGGGCGAAAGCAACAGAAAATTGAAAGATTCAAAAATGTAGCATCTGGAGATAAGTAAGACACTTGCATTAACATTTCTAGTTAAAGGTTCGGATTTAACTGCTTTTAGTAGAGTAATACTGAATAGAATCTGATTGCAACTACCTTCGAATACCATTTGCATTAACAGAGCGTCGCTAGTTAGGGCACACTCTTCGTCGTCACAGGATTTCATAGAATTTGACACATTTCGTTGCTTGCTAGACTCTATGATGGGTGACGTCAAAAGCGATTAAGACCTGGACTGGTAAGGTCAGGAAATACTGTGAACGTATTGCTGGATCAGCGGCATATGGACTTAAAGGTGAAAAAACGAATGGTTTGTATCATTCAGTAATGGCATCAGATCGCGCAGTTTGGAAACATCTTACCCTTAGCCAGCGGAGAAAGCCTAATCAGCAATGATGAGAACTGTTAGAAGTAGAATAATAGGATAACAAAATTTCAGAATTTCTTTAATTAAGTGATTATTTTTAAAAAATAAAAATAAAAAATAAAAAAAAATAATCACTTAAAGATCTACCAAAGATAAAGAAAGCAAAATCTATCTCACCATGAATTCTTATGCATTCGTTTAGAGATAAAAGTGAGTCACCACTAGAAAGGTTTAATGGCAAGTTTATTCCTATCATCCATCTACTATTGGAAAGAATAGAATCAAGATGAGCTTAATATGATTGCTCAAGTTACAATCATTTGGCTGTTCTGCTCTTTAAACATGAAACTGGTTTTCATTTGGATAAAAAAATTTGTTGGGTTTGACCTTGCTATGTATTGCCGAAGGGCATTGATAAGTTTTTCTGGTCGAAAAAGTTTTGTTAACTTAATAGGATTTGAAAAAATATGACCATTTGCTGCAGTAGAAACTAATTCTTTGGTTGCTTTTACCTTACTCATCACAGTTGATAAATATTGTACTGGATCATTAGGTCCATCCCAATGATTTTGCCAATGCTCGGGGGTCTGAAAATTCGTGTTTTAAATATTGTAAAAGGCTAAAGGCTTGCAATAAAGATTTTGCTGGAAACAACCTCAGTGGAATTACGACAAATGATTGCAATTCATCTATTCGACAAAAATTAATGACCTGGTGCATTAGCAATGAATGCGACATTTCGATAGCAGATTTAGTCGGAAGTTGGGTACCTTTGATACATTTATTCAAATTGGATAATGAACTGTGGATAATTTGCACCTAGTAGATAGTAAATTTTATAAATTTTAAAAATTTTAAGTAATCTTTCATAAATTTTTTCAATTTTTTAACTTTTAACAAGCTATTTGTAAATAAAATGTTCATTAAAGCAGAATTTAAACAAACAACATTCAACCCTCAACCCTCAATATCTGTGGCCAGGCTCGCTCCCCTGATTTGTCAGATCAATTCTATTAGCGAATCGTTGAGATAATAACACCATGGCAAAGCGGATTTTTTTCGTCCCTAATATTTAAGCTTTATCCTATTTCTTTTTCTATTCATCAATAATATTCGCATTTTCTGGCTGAGCAAACTGAACTACTGCACTAATGCCAAGAGATATTGCAAACATCCATATATTTATTATCAGTTTAGTGATTAATGCTCCCATACCTGATTAGAATTTCTGAGCTGGCTGAAATACGATTAGAAATTTTCGGCATTGCTGGCAACCTTTTTATAGCCAATTGACTCATTATTACCTAGTCAAGAATGGATGTCTAATGGATAAATTACATTCCAAAATAATATATGGAAATATTACTGAAAAAGAAATAGAAAAAAAATAAAAATAAAAGATCACTCACTAAGTTAATTGCAAAGATATATTCAACAGAAAGAATTTCTAAAATTGGATCATCAGAATCCTTAACTTCAGGGATCTGCATAGAATGAAATGTCGTTTGAGAATTAAGTCGTTTCCAAATGGATAATATTGGCGACAAAGTAGTACATAATACTAATCTGTTAATAAATTAGTATGAAGATTGTTTCATTAATTCCAGTGAAGTAAATAAGCTTTTCAGTAATCAAAATTATTATTAGAACAATGCTTCTTCATAGTTCTCTAATTTAATTTAATGCTCAAAAATTTCGAATGAGATAACTCTTAAATCGTTTTAAAACCATTTAAAAATCATTCAAGCAGATTTATATATTTTTTATATTAATACAATGTTAATCACCTATCAAATTTAGGTTGCCTATCACTTCCAAGTTGCATTTGCTTTAATTGGCTTATCATCGTTCCGCTTTGGATCATTTGCCATGAAGAAACTATGTTGGCTGGCAATCCAAACAGAACTGGGTTATCTTCTTGCGGAATATTTTTTTCAATCATTGATATATAATCCTGCAAGTTATTAATAAAAAGAACGATTGTTATTTATGCTATTATGCCATTTAGTTATAATGATGAGTATACTGCTGACTCCTCAATCATTGTAATACCAATAAAATGGGAAGAATGGATCAGTGGATTACTGATTTTTATTTCCAAGCATTCATGCTGGCATTTATGTTCGTAATGAATCTGTCTATAAAAATCCAGTAGTGCTGGCAACCGCCATGTATTTCCATCGCCAAATAATTTTCTAGCGAAATTTGTTTGGTTCGACAAACCAGCGAAGCAAGCCTAACCAAAGAATGTGAGTACTTTTAAAAAAAAAAAAACATCAATGTTCAAATTATTTTTTGGCATATATGATGGCTGCTTGTATATTAGTCCACATGTTTTATGCTGAAAAATGATGAGAATGGAGAATGGATTTCAAATGAAAAGTGTGATAGAAATTTCATGCGGACCCATATTTGGACAACTGATATGTCTCCTTTATTCATAAAATAAGCAACATAAAATATAAATATAAAAATGCAAAAAATTGATATTTATTAAATGAATTAAAGTTTCATTTATTAATTTTTCTAAAAGTATCTACGACTTTAAATGAAACCAAAATATTTCGAGAAAAATACAAAAATGACACTTACCTTTAAGTGATTAAGTGAAGATTTCTTAAACGATAAAATATTGCATAATTCAAAATTGGATGATTGGATCACTGATTCATTGAAGAAACTATTTAAATAAGCATTAAGAACATTGCTATCATAAATATTATCGATACGTCCACCATATATTACCAAACTTAGTAGGCCACGAATATAATGGACCCATTCATCAACTAAAAAAAATCTTATCATCTTAATATCGCCATTTATTTCTTAAAAAAAGCTTATCTTCTTAATATTGCCATTTATTTCTTAAAACTTTGCTTTTTTTCCTTAATTTCTATAAAGCCAACTGAAAATAAAAAAGGCTTTTTTGATTCTTCTAACAGCTCTCACCATTACTGGTTAGGCTGGCTTTACAAGGATAAGGGTCTCCAAGTTATTCGGCCTGACGCCATCGCTGAAAGTAACAGAAGCCATTCTTTTTTCCATTGTCTATGTCCATATATCACTGGCTCATTCAAAATCCTTCTTGAGTCAGTCCAGGTTTTGAATGGACCACCTTGCTTTAAACGCTATCAGTTTACAAGGTTTAGCAAATAACGAAATACGTGTCAATTCCTGTGGTGGGCGACGAAAAACATGCTCCAAGCAGAAAAGACGGCGTTCTGTGATGGTACTACTAAAGCAACTAATATTTCGAGAATGGATGCAAACATATGCAATTTTATCCGCTTAGTGGACCCATAAGATCTATCTTGAACATGAATGGTCAAATTTCCATTAACAGAATCATCACAGAGCGTCACCTTCGCTGGTTAGGGCGCATTCTTCGTCGTATATCACAAAAGATGACATACATCTAGTTATTTGCTAAACCCTGTGACGGATGACAAAAGCGAGAGGAATCACTTAAGACCTGGATATTCAAGAAAGATTTTGAACGTATAAGTTAATCAGCGATTTATGGACTTTGGCGATGGAAAAAAGAACAATTTTTATTATTGTCAACGATGGCGTAAAAACTTCACATGATTGCATCCATCTTCGCTCAAATGCCATTTGCATTAATGGTACCATCATAGAACGTCGTTTTTGCTGTTTAGGGCACCCTCTTCGTCGCTTATCATAGGAGTTGACAGATATTTATTTATTCTATTGAATTGGAATCAATTGCAAAATCCGTAAAATGACGGGGTATTACCGATATTTGAGGACATATTCCAATCTTCTTAGCGTGAAAATTCGGTCACCATATCAGCGCCCCGGTTTGCTTGATTATGGCGTCATAAGTTTCTTCAGTAAAATGGAAGCGACAATTTTACTGAAGAAGACGTTTAGTGAGCTAATGAGCTAATTCTTTAATAGTTATCTTTGGGATTAAGAAAAGAATTGCTCTGCTTTAATCACCTGGTATTAATTCTTTCCTCCATAGTACGATCATTTTCATACACAAAGGTATTTAGAACATAGATTGATAAAACATAAAAAATATTGCAGAACTTTCCTTTGAAGCGAGCATAGGCCATGCGATTGTTTACCACTCAATCAAAGCCGACCGAGCTTTTTCAAACATTGCTACACCATTTCGCCCAAGCTATCCGAGACACCGAGTGATATAGCCAATATCTTTGCTTGGAACCAGGTTTGATAATTACTCGAGTGCCGATATGAGGAAGAATGGGGAAAAATGAACTATCCGGACCTCCAATAAACAAACCACATCCACGCAGTATTTAGAAAGGGTGTAGACAGTGATTGCTTGGCTCACAATATCCACATGCTTTCTGATATTCTATATTGCTACGACTAATATCTCGCCGCGCGTGCAGAGAGCCGTTTCCCTTGACAGGTTTCAAGCAGTTATCATGGCTCACGAAAAGATCATATTCTTAAGTCCTTACGTTTGACTACGCCCATACTGCAAATTTATCGCATGCACCAGAGGGCTGAGAATACAATGGTAGTATCAAGATCTGATCCTTTCACCATAGATTCATTTAGGAATATAGCTGCAAATGAGTCCCCACCAAGCACCTGTATTTCTAATATCAAGTTTACTCCTGTCAAAAAAAAATTAAGGAAAGATGAAAAACAAATTAGAAAATCAAATTTGTTTAATATATATATAGACATATGTGTAAAATATATGTATTTTTTCATAATTTAATTTATTGCATAATTTATTTTAATTTCTGCTTGAAAAGAAATTTAAAGGTTTAAAAGGACTTGGCTGAATTGTTATCAGAAGTTAAAAAAATAATTCACAAATAAAACAAAATATATCGATAATATTTTCTTGGAACTACCGCTTGCCAAATTTAATTTAATTGTGGCCATGAAGTTAATTTTAATTTCTGATTACGCAATTTCTTTTCTTCCGTAAGTATGAAATTATATTCTCACATTTTTAACAAGAGTTAACCTGGCTGTGGAAGCCAGCTTGTTAGGGGCTACCCTATCTTCCTCTGAATCTCCAGAGCAGATTGGCCATAAATGGCCATATTCCGCTCAATGATCGCTCAAAAAGTTCGAAACTAATGGCACGAGAAAGAGAAAGAATGCTGAAACACTATTTATCGACAATCAACAATCCAGTGCAATTTGCTTCCTCTTATCAGCGCAAGTTGTAGAGAGAGGGAACAACAGTGTGAAATAAAAAACAATCATTGTGGAGTCAGATATTGTAAAGCACAAGGATGGATGATTTTTTCTCTATTAGAAATGGCTCAATATTAGAGTAATATTAGAGTCTGTGCTACTGTAAATCTAATGATACGTGTATTGATCAGTGTGTGTCTCCATATCTATTACTGTAGCTCGGAGTGACGTTGTTGAGAGTCGTGCATCGCAATAAAGGCTTTCTCAATGACTCGACTCGTCCAACACGTTACAGTCGACATAACATAAATAGTAAATAAAAAAGTTTGCCAATTTAGCGTTCTTCCATCTACAATATGCATTAGATTGGATTGATGACTGGCTTGCCGGTAGTCAAAAGGTAAGCAAGTTAGTTCAGTATAGTGTTACGAGTGGTGCATGGTATTATTAGATGGAGTGGTATCGACTGTCTCGGATAACATCGGTTCGAATTGCATCTTTTGAGAGAATAAATGAGATTTGGATGGTACTAAGGACTCATTTGAGTTCTGTCCACCTTCAAGCTAGAGATACACTGGAGAAAGGATCCCGCTCCATTAGTCCGTGCAGCCAGCCGAGAACAATGAGTGCTGACATGAAAAGGAAAAAAAAGCAATATGAACATATTAATGTTAAGTGGCTGCGAAAAGTGGAAAATATCAAAAAATTACCCAATTTCGATCGCTCCTGCCTAAGGCATCACTATCAGTCTCAATGTCTACAGAAAATGTCTACAGAACATGGATAAGCAGCTTTATTCGAAGCCCTTATATAAATTGGCATATCTAGCTGTATTCCAAATATTGCAACGGATAATATCAAAAATGTGAGGGCGCAATGAAAACTTCATTCGATACAATTTTATAAGAGATATTTTAAATGCGCACAACCCGGATGACGCATATATTTATATATTATATATATATTATATATATATATATATATTTAGACGAAAAAACAAAAACAGTGGTTTCTTTTATTTTCAGATATGGTATCAAATCGAAAGGCCTGGAAATAATCCATCCATATAGCCAATTAGATCAAGCCTAACCAGTAATGGATAATAAAATAAATCGTAGAGGAATTTTAAAAAGCAAAGAATTGTCCAGAGCTTTTGTCTGAAGCAAAAAAATTTTTTTATTACCATGTGCAGTCGATAAAATACTTTGAAAGACTGATTTAGCTGCTCGTAGATCGCTGTCGTTGAATTCATAAAATTTTGACCATCCCTGCAAAAAATTTAACGATGTGAATCGGAATTAACGGAATTCTTGTCTAAATTTATAAGAAAGTTGATACTGTTGCTGCTGAGAATTTTCGGAGATTATGTCGCCCCTGTCTTAAAAATCTTTAGGATTTAACAGTTAAAATATGTATCAATAAATAGCAATATGATTTGTCGAATTTTGCGCAATTTTACGCATAGGGTTTATTTGCGCATTCTTTAAAAAATAGATTTTTAATAACAAAAATCAAGATCTATTAAGCAACTTGTGGAATATAATTGCGTCGTTCTTGCACAACAACATGTAACCATGCTAAAAGGAAGAGGTACTGCAGTTGTACTGAATTGCTTTGAATAGGTACGTCGTTCCACATTGCATAAATTCGTTGAAGATTGTTTTTTATACCAGGAGGGGTTTCATACGTTATTTTTATCGAATTTTGCAACAATATCGCTGGGAATCGATTATCCTCTTCGCATGTTAACCATAAACGAAAATTTTCGTGTCGTTTCAATCGCATAAATTCCTTAAATAGATATATTGCAAGAAAGTATAAATTTCTATTCTAAAGTTCCAAAAGTTTATTAGGATTTAAGATAAAAAAGTTTCAGTGAAAATTTGGCTATTAAATAAAAATAACAGTCACCTGTTAAAAGCAACAAATGCTGAAAAAATCATATAAAGTAACAAATAAAATTAAATAAAATAATCTAAGATAAAATTTAATGAATATTTTACGAATATGCCAGTAATTAAAGAGCTCGAAGAAAGGACCTTATAAACGAAGGATAGTGATCCAATGACGAGATGAAGATTTTTTAAACAAACCCATGAACCATTTTCGGCTGCCAAGCGCATCATTTCAATAGCTGATTGCAATTGACCTTGTCCCATTGAAATTTGGCAAAATTTTTCAAAACCAATTGTCCCTTTAGCAAATTCTTCGAGATCCTAGCAAATCCGAAGGTGAAGTATCATAAAATTTTTTTTGCTTTATCAAATCTTTCTTTCTTTTTTTATTATATTCTTATTTATTATTATATTATTTTTTTATTATATTCTTCGAAGTGAATGACAATACGTCTGAAGTTTTTCTTATAAGGTCCTTCATAAATGAATCATTTGAATGGGGATGAAATTAATAAGTGCATAGAAGTTACTTGTGAAGGATCTGCTCCAATTCCATTCAATATTAGAATTGGCTCATTGGCGCTGGTTTCACTTTTATAAAATGATTTGAAGTCAAATGGGGACAAATTCAAAGAGTGAATACCTAATATAAATTATTATTATTAAATTAAAGGAAAAAGGAAAATCTGAAGATAAAATCTGATGTAAATAATCGCACAAGCATAAATAAACATAAAATAGGACATACAAAAAAATATGAATGAAGCAAATAAACTACATCGACTTGGTTTTTACAAAGTTGAAAAATAACCTAGTGCACGATAAACGAATTGCAGCATAGCAGAATGGAGTCTTCCTGGCTTAATAGCTTGAATAATAATAACTTTTTGGAATGGTGTAATTAGCGATTCGATTTCTTTTGGAAATGATCCTTCACAGTTGAAAGATTTTGCAAATTCACTCCATAACCCTCTTTCAGTCAAGCGAATATTATTAAATAATGTTGGGAAATAACTCTGGAAAACATTTAAAATAGCATTAAATTTAATCTTCCTTGTTGACCAGTCTGGAGAGCCTACCACAAGCAGCTGGTTCATCTATGCCACGAACCGCTGTTAGCTTCTTTAGCCATTAAGTGTGGATCATATTTGGACCAGGTGCCGATCAGCTTTTCATATTTTTGAGTTACTGAGTCTTATTTTCAGATCTTGCAAACATTTTGCAAATATTGGTGTAATGAATTTTTTTTCCCATATATTCTTCCAGTATTGCATGGTTTCTGCTGTTGGTGGCTTTGTTGTTACAATATTATTGTACTTGAGAATACATCTTGAATACCTTGGAGAACAGGATATCTTTTTAGCCTCTGCTTCTCTAGTGTGCTTCCTTAATCTAGTGGCCAATGCCTTTAGTAACCTCGAAGGCTTCTCATGGAGTGAACTCTTCTGTTTTCCCGGCATCCTATTTTTTTTTTATACCTTTCTGTAATTCTGTCAGCTGGCTAACTACGTGATGCTATGATCTTATTTTTTACCAACCTCCTTTTCCATAAACTGGCACTAAGTACCAAATTCATTGAAATAGAAATCTACCACACTAGAAAAGATTTCAGGTGGAGATTGTAAAAAAATGACCCAGAGACAATCCAACATATAGTGGTAAGATACAAACTGCAAGCAGGAGAAATATACATTGAAAGGCATGGCATAATCTCAGGAATATTTGCTCGGCATATGACCTTCCCAAGTCTAAATAGAAGATTCCTCAGAAAAGCGTAGGGAATAATAAGGCTAAAATCTTATATGACGTTTCCATTAAAAAGAAAAACTGGCCAATCGACCAGATATCATGAAAATGGACAAGAATCAGGAATCAGCACTAGTGATATAATAATAGCAAGTGATACTCTATCCAGAACAGTACACTGCTAAAAAGAGCTAAGATACTATGCAGAACCCTCAATTTCCCAAGCTTCTGATAGAGGAGGATCCGAGATTGAAGATGGTCCTTACCACCCAGAAATATAAAACATATAACTTGCTAACTTAGAATTAGGAATAAAAATTTAGCGCGTCTCATGAATGGCTAAAAGAAGACAAAGATAAATATTCATTACAAATTTCATATTTTACTACAAATATTGCATATTTTACTATTACTATTTTTTTAAGAATAAAATGAATGAATAATTTTCGGCAAGATAGCATTTTTGTAGTGAAATATGAGAATACTAAGTTCAATATAACATACGTATAGATTAGAAACTGCAGGCAATCTTTCTTTATCAATCCATGTAATATTCTTTAATATTGCATCATCATGATCTTCATTTGGGAGAACTCCCGAAAAAAATTCCCATTCCTATAAGAAGGAATATGAGCAAAAATTTATAAAAAATTTTTTGCTTAAATTTTTAAATTAATGAAGATGGTGAGGTGAAGATGGTTATTTGAAAAAGAAGAAATTAGATATGAATAAAGTTTTGGAAAATAATAATATACCTGAAATATAATTCTTATTTCTCCAGTTTTCTTTGAAACTTCTTATGTGCAAAATTTTTCATTTCCCTAACTATTAGTAAATTCTTTTTAAATTTCAATTTAAAATAGAATAGAATAAAATAGAATATAAAAAGTTTCGAATCCACTCGATTATGTTTAACGCCAAAACACTCATTTATATGCCGAAAATGCACGGAAAATAAGGCGAAATCGAGTGGCCTAGTCGCTATATTGGCTCGTTTTATTTTTGTTTAATTATGCGTGCAATTCGATTTACCCATATCCTCTACCATGGGTAAACTCATTTTAACTGGATTAGGGTGACGCTGAGGAAGCATTCGTGTTTCTGCTACCAAATTTTGCTTTCTGATTGGGCATTCTCGGCTGATTATTAGTAAAAGATGAAAAATATTTACTTGGCGATAAAAGTACAGATGCACCGCCAGGATTTTTTTAATAATAGGTTCTTCTATAATTTCATCTTAATAGCCAATGGAACTGAACAGAAATGGTGAGTGCTGTTAGAAAAAAAAGAAAATAAAAATGTTAGGAAAGTTACATTTTTCATAAATAAATTCGGTTGCGTTCCTCGTATAAATTTCATTGCAAATATTAAACGGTCCTTTTCATATAATGACCTCGCAATATTTTCGAATATATATTTTTGTAACGTTCTTTTTAATTTTTCCGGCCGATCAGTTTCATCAACATTTTCCTAGAAATTATTCTGTTATTGGCATCTATTCAAAAAATTTGCAACTAATAAGCGAAATCACAAAAATCGTTTAATTAAAAAATAATTATATCTTTATAATTATAATTCCTAAAAAAGTGAAACTTTTTGCTCGCACATTCTTCCTTATTTTGTTGCTCTAAACATGTAAATGAAGGTTAGCGCTCGTCATTTCTGATTAGACTTTTTCCACTGATTATTAATGAAAGGTGAAAAATTTTTGCTCTTCACTTGGCGATAGAACTACAGACATTTTTCAACATTTTTAGATTTTCTTAGATAGGTTTTTTCTACCGGAGATTGAATTCTTAACCTTTCATAATCGGAGATCATAATCTAAACAACAAACCATTCGGCTGTTCTATCTCTAAGATGAAAATTTAGCTGTAATAATAATCTTATAAAGAAGAATTAGTTTTTCTGCGCAGTTAAATTGGAAAATTTTTTTAATAGATGATAAATGGTAATAAAGCTTTGAAAAAAAGTTTACTCGATTCAAAGAGAATGTTTTCTGAAATAAATTGATGATAGTTTGAACATTGAAGCTGTACATATGATTGTGCAAATAAAGATCCTTTATAACAAAGTATACTGAACTTGCATATTCAGCCAATGTAAGATATACATCACGTTGCTGAAATAGCCTCAATTCGCCAATTGAAATTCGCCAAAAGAATCTGGCAATCTGGTATAACTTTCTTTTTCACCATTCAATTTTTAGGAATTTATAGTCGGAAATAAAGATGGAGAAACATCGGAAAAGTTAACCGTTGAAAGTTCTGATTGCAGTCTAATCGATTCAGCAAGAGAAGCAGCAATTATTTGAGAACTTTCTTTAGATTTATTTAATGACTCTAATAATTCGTTATTCTCCAATAAATTCCCTTCAGATAATGCTAAATTCTATAAAATTTTAGTTTTATATTTGGTCAGTTTTAAAGATGAATGGAATAAAATGTCGCAACAACAGGTATATTTGAATAATTAATAATTTATCTAACTGAAAGTGGGAAAAAAGGGAACGAACCTGGAGAAGAATTTGTTGTAATTGTTCCAGTTGTATTTTCATATTTTCCGATTTTTTAGTTAATTCATTCGAACGTGCTTCTAACTGTGGTTTATCAATTTTTATCGCCAATTCTAACAACTGAAATTTTGATCGAATGAAGCTGTAATTCATGAAGAAAAAATTCTTAATATTCTTATTGAATTAACCAAAAAAATGTTGAAATTCATTTAAAAATAACAAATTCTGAGAGAAAAGAAGAAAATAAAAATAAGACTTGGCACTTCTTAAACTATTTGCCTGAAAAAAATGCGATAAGAACCTGCGATATGAGCCCCGATTTTGTAGTTGTGAAGTTGATTTTCATTAGAACAGATTTCATACTGTGATCGATACTTATTTGATCATTCTTTGAACAAAGAAATAATCGAAAATTTTCATTATAATCGATCATTTTGGCATCAATTTGAATAACTTGACGCGATGCTAAATATATAATCACGGATATTTTTAATCCTAAGATAAGATATGTAGGATTTCAAATTTTGCCTAGAAATACGTGGAAAGCGGCAATATTTTGTTTATTTAACTCTTTGTGAAAGTTTACGAAAAAATTTACAACCTTGAATAAAAACATCTTTTTTTATAATTGTCATAATTGAAGGTTCAATATCATTTATATCATCGATGAGCAATGTTTTACCAAAACGTGCGCCTAATTCCAACTGAAAATGAAAAGAAATTTATGAACTCGTTATCATAAGCTATATTTTCTGCCAAAGATTTCGTAAATTACATAGAAACGTATGATTTCATACAAATGTTTTGAAGTAGAATTGAATTAGAAGATTAACCTGAATTATTAAATCGGGCTGTGAAGCATTTAAGCGTTCAATTTTTAACTGTTGAAAATTATTTTGAAGAAAATCACTGATTCGTCCACTAGGATCAATTATAAGCGGTGTTTCCAAGGTATTTTCAATAATTATAGCATTTTCTAGAGAAAGATTGTCCGATGGAAGTCCATTGTTTTTCCATTGTAACTAAAAACCATTCTTTTTTATTACTTTCGCCTCAAATTTTTACCATATTGCTCTTACTACAATCGCTTTTAATTATTACCATTGCCGCAATACTTTTTTTACACTATTCACATTAGTTTTAATTATAATCCAAATTTTTTTTATGATCGTCGTTATAATTTGATAAAACCAACCCGTCCAGCTTCGGTCGTACAAAATCGTAAAAAATCAAAGTTATCAGCATTAAGCAAATCCCGCCATTGTGAAATTGCATTGAATCTCACGCTTTCAGGCGCTGACCCAAGGAATGCAATGATTGCAGCGCTTATTAGGCAAAATTTTTCTAGCTGAAAACTTTTTTGTATAAATTATATTGAATTTTCAATATAATTTATAATTATTAAACGGGATAAGATTATTAGAAAATTTTTAAGTCATTCATTTATTGTTTTCGCATTCAAATCTTTTTATTTATTCCAATTGTTATTATAACATAGTAACAAACATTTTTAAGTCAATTAATTCTGTAAACCCACTTTCTAAGACACGAAATTTATTGCAAAAATATTGCATATCCCTACAAATTTGGGATTTTTTGGAACAACCTGATTATGTTGTTTTTGAAGTTCAACCATTTCTTCATTCCATCGAAGAAACTCATCTTTCAATCGATCAACAAGTGTTCCAGCCAATTTTATAATGTCCTGAACATTTCATCGTGGTTCCATTAAATAAATATGGGATATGAAAACTTTTTATAACGATATTTTATGAAAATAGAGAATATAATAGAAGTTGATTGCTACAAAAGAGCAGTAAGAATGAAAGAGAAACGGGGAAACTTAAGCAAAAACCTTACGCCTGAAAATAAAAAATAGCGATCATTTAAAGTAGCAAAAACGAAAAATTTGGAAAAAATTCAGACTTTTTCTCTATCCAAGTCGATTTTTATTCGTGTCGCATCTTTCATTAAAACTTCAAAATTATTTTTTAATTCAGCTACTTTTATGTCAACTTGCTTCATACCTTTGGACAATTTTTCCATTTGCTTTTCAACTTTTCCAAGGCTCCTTAAAGGTTCAATAATTTGAGCTATTTCTTCATTTTTAAAGACTATTTTACTGAAATCTCTCACTGTCATAATTATTAATATTTTATTTGTAAATGCAGTTAATGAATGTGATATTTGCCAGTTTTGATTGATATTTAACTGAATTAACCGAATTTAGAATAAATTTTTTATTTGCAAAATTTCAATTTTAAATTGTTTTTATTTCTTTGATTGAAAATTTATTTGATAAAACTTTTTTTTCTGAGTTAATAGCTGTAAATCCAAAAAAATTTGCCTCATTATTTCGCTTTTATTGCGCTCGAGCGGAGCAATTTGATTAAGAATAGAAGCATACTGAAGATTTGCACATACCCACGCAGCTAATGGTGCAGCAGCTGCTGAAGCTCGCTTTGCATTCTGAGATAATAAATAATCACAATATTAGATTTAAAAAAATATTTATTCACATAAACTTATAAAAAATAGAATGTTATTTTTCTTCAGTCACTATTTCTATTTTGGATAGGTCTGCTGACCACTACCTTTTATTTGAGGTGAACTAATGCAGGTGGGATCCTCCCAGCACCAGCAGATTTTGTTTTCGGAGGCAGGCTTGATGTAGTCAAAGGACACTACAGACATTGATAATACTTGAATTCAGACGAACCGATATACAACTTGATCATCTCATCTATAGTAATTTTATTATCTTATAAATTAATAGTTGATAAAAAAAAATATTCCTATTCATATGATACAATTTTTTCAATTAATCGCAATATTCATTCCATTCTAATTATTCATTTGTAAAAATAATTTCCTGAACTTAAATAAAAAAATACTTTTTGATTAAATGATGCTTTCTTGCTATTGACTAATGTTGAAACTTTTGCATTTATTTCCGAAGTAATTTGACGAGCATCAAAATTTATTATTTCTTCTTTTACTCCACTCTTCGCCAGGAATCTAAATGAGTTTATCATATTTACTCTCTCTGATTTTACCATCATTTTAGTGGCAGGTTTGCTGTTTTAAGGAATATTCCAGAATGGAATTCATAATGCTTGATTTTAGTCCAAGCAATATATCGCAAAAACTACTTAATCACATTTCGACACACTGAATATACGTCAAAAAAAAAAAATTTAATTTAAATAATTTATAAAAATAAATAAATAAATTGTAAACCTTCTCATATTTTCCCATGATGTATCCAAAATGCCCATAAATAATAGTACAGCTTGTAATATATCTCTGATAGTTTCTGGTGGTGCTCTTAAGCTTCTAATTTCTGACAAACTCTCAGATCTGATGGAACCAACTGCATTTCGCGCTTCCGTTAACAACGGTTCAACCTAAATCAATATTTCTCTAATATGGAAATTTTTTTATTTGGAAACATAACGAAAGGATAGAACATTGTCTAGGATGGAAAGTCGCATGTTTTTTGAAATTCAAGAGAGTGTTAAGAGAGTGGTCACTGACTTCTTGTAACTGTTGGTCGATTAAGCTTCGTTGTTCTTCCATGCGTAGATTTTCTTGTTCTTTTGCTATTCTCAATTCTTCCATATTTGTTTTTTGTTCATTTGCACCCTATTATTAATTAAAATCACAAATTTTATTGCGAAAGATTACTTTTAAATTTAAGTCCTTTAGAAAAACAAAATCATTTGTTTTAAACACTCGAATGATTTTAAAATGACTTTTTTATTTTCCGTCAACATTAATTCTTTTTTGTTTTCTATATAAAACAGATTAAAAGTGTTTCACACCAGCAATAAATATTTTATAATATTTTAAATATTTTATACAAATATCTATGAAGGAAGTAAAAATTTTTCCAGCGAATCCATAGCGATATAAGTACATAATCCAACATCAACTGAGTTTTTTTATAATAGTTTCCGTGAGGCAGTTGAACCTTTGCTTACCGTGACTTAATGGCGAAAAAGTCAACAACTGACAAAGGGAATTCGCATTTTTCGATATGCATAGTATCCCTAACCGAGTGATATATGCTATATGCGAATGGGGCTTACAGTGGTAGCAGTAATAAGGATATAGATTCTCGAACTAAGAGAATTATTATAGCTCAATTGAGAAACTGAATCAGTCAGCTCTACAACGAGATCTTAGTCGTACCTGCGTGGAAAGTCAGAACTCTTATGAACACAGAAGGTCGATAGCCTTTATTATCAAATGGATCTCACTTGCTCGTCTTAAATTTCTCTCCTTAATTCCCGATCAAAATTAGCAATTATAAGAGCTTTATCGTAGTGGCGTTTTAGGCAATTCAATCTCAGAAAAAATGGGGCGAGAAAGAGGAGGATCGACTCTAGTTATGCGTAATGCGTAGTTATAATTCTATTAATGGCCGAATGGTTTTTGCTCACTTCAAAGGAAAACTATGCAATACTTCGGTCATACGTTAGAGGCGACCTAAGGATCTGCTTGCTTGAGCCGCTGAAAAAGAAGTAGCTTCAGTCAATTTCAGACATAGAATGGAATCGAATGGAAAAGACTTAGTCGCCAGTGCAGCCAACCAAAGCAGAGGAGTCAAAAAAAAAAAAAATTTATTACCGTCATACTTTGCGCGATTGCTTTTAATGCCGCATCTGCTTCCCTTTGTTTTTCAGCCAGAAGCTCGCTCTTTTTCCCAGCTTTTTGTTGCATTTGCGATATTAACTCTCGTGCTTCGTTTAATTTAGTCGTACCAGCCTTTGAAAAAATTAGTTAGATACTCAATAATACTCAACAAATGCCTCAACAGCGAAAATATTTAACAATTCAATATTCATATAATATTCCTCTTAAATGATGATTTTCGCTCGTTCATTTATAATTCATTCCAAGTTTTTGTCGTTCTTAATTTTTTTGATGATAAATTCAATCTCGCTTACTTTCAATTTTCTTAATCGATTTTCTAATGCTTCTTTCTTCTGGGTGAACAATTTTTTGTATGTCTTAATGAAAATTAAAAATTTATACGGCGAAGAAAATTCTTTCGGGCAAATCTCATGGACTGCCACGAAACTTCGTATAATTTCTTCGCTGAAGTTCATTTTATATTGTGTAAGCATCATACGCGGAATCTGAAATTCTATTAAATATGAAAAATTATTCTCAAATATTTTCTTCAATGCTCAATAACCGGTTTTCGAAGTTTTCTTCGAACTTTAATATAAATCACCTGTAACAGTCCATCATTATTCCATTTTTCCTTCCATATAATCGCCATATGCTTGAATATTGAAGGAGCTGAGAGTGTTTTTGTAGAAAAATCAGGAGCATCGACATCCATTATAAGAACAATATGCAAACTAGTTTTCACTTCTACAATTTTTTAAATTAATGCTTTTCTCAACCTCAAATCAAATGTATAAATTTAATGTCTCACTGGAAGCAAAATAAGTATGTAAATCGCCATGATATGCATCCTGTGAAGCAAGATCACGCAAAGCTGGTAAAAATGAATCGAATTCTTGACTAGAAAACAGTCCAGGAATATAACCACATGCTAATATTGAATTAATGGATTGCAAAAAAGACGATTCAATTATCTGATAATCTTCTAGAATGATCACAGTTGGAGTAGAATCAATCGTTGTAGACTGTATTGCCTAAAATCGACACTTTATGATCTTTGCTGCTTTTTGCAAAAAGAACCATCCTTCAAACTGCTTTTTTCTTTTAAATCAATAGCTCTTTCTTATAACAGGATCAATTATAAATTATAAATCGAAATATTAAATAATATTTATAATAAATTATAAATTGAAATATTTTTTCATTTCCTAGGAGAACTGGAAAGTTTAAATAATAGAAAGAATATATAAAATAATGAAACAATGAATTAATTTTAATTTTTAATGATTTTAATGCTTAAATTTTAATTAATTTGGTAAAACAAATTTGCCGTGTTTTTTAAATTGTATATCAATGTAAATTGGGTTTAAAATTTTTTACTAATTTTAAATCATTATTGAATTGTTTGATAGAGTATGAATTTGAAATTTTTGGCGTAAAAATTTTCATTTGATGCATATAAGCAATCAAGCATGTTGCTGCCTTTCGTCCTATTCCTGATCGACCAGCTAAGAGAATTGAGCCACCTTAAAAATAAATGTTAATAAATAAATAAATGTTAACGAATAACGAATAAAGAATTTATCTGCATTTCTAAATTTTACTAGTTTTTAAATTTACTTGGGGATAAAGCACTACTACACCTCCAGTAACTCTACTTTCGTCAACTACAAGAGTTTAACCTATTTTGGCTCGAGTTTAATAGAAACATCATATCACTGGACCTGTCTCCAAAGAAAAATTGAAAGGGAAGGGTATAATCAGCGCAGGGTTATACTACTCACATATTTAGTTTTTGTATGCATTCATTGGAATGGATAGAGTGATATGCTATTTCGACTGCTATCAAACACCATGGGCTTAGCTCTCATTCCTAAACAGGGATAAATCAATCAGAAAAAAATGAAACAGGATGATGCTGGAGGTCCACTCGTGCTTCTATGCATTATAACTCTATGTTGCAAGTGTTTATTGCTCCATATAAGCTAAAATGATTCCAATTTGATCATCTAAAAAATCTGGAATCTCTCGGAAAGCTTAATTAAAATCGAGAAAAGTTACAATCAAGTAACATATATTGTAACCTGCTGCGGTCAATGCTCGATCGATGTGGGAGCAAAATATGACAAATTCATCAAATAATGGAATGTTAAAAGCAGCTTCATCAATTTCTAAAAGGAAACAGAATTTTTTTACGTTAAAATTCTATCATTTCCTCCCATATTTTCTGCGGTGCTTTTTTGTGCCTTTTTACGCCAAAAAATAGTCGATTATAACGTATACTTTAATTGAAAAAACAAAAGAAAGAAATTCGAAAGAAAGTATAAATTCTAAAGCGAAAAATTATCTATAAATAACAAAAAATTTTTTTGATTTTAAAATTTAAAATTTAATTTAAAATTTTTTAAATTAATTTTTCTAAATTTTTTCAAAGTTTTTAGAATTAAATTGTTTAATTTTTTAATAATAACAATTTTCTAGTTTTGACAATGATAAATCTGGCATATTCAGAAGAAAAAGCCAAAAATTTGTACAGACAATCACAACAATATTCCATTTTTGTTGCAGCTCAACAAGATTAACGAATTAATAAAATAAACGAAGAAAAAAACTTATCATATCTGCTGACAGCTTTTTTCAAGATTTGCAAATATTCTTTGCTATCAGTAAGTTCAAGTTGAGTGCTTTTCGATGAAAGAATTTGTTTCGATTTATTTGGGACATAAATATATTCTATAAATCTTGAGAATATATATATATATATATATATATTAAATTATATAAATTAACTTAAAATTTGAATTTTAGAAGGATTTAATAAAAGATTTAAAGATTTGTTTATAATTTATATAGTGTTATACAGAGCTTATCAATCTTAATCCTAAAATTTTTTTAATCTCTCCTTGAACCAAATTATATGTTTAGGCCTCGAAAGTATAATAAGAAGTGGCCAATTTAGTTTCAATAACTAATAGTGTGATAAAATATGGAACAAACTAGCAATGGAGACAAAATGTACGGAATAATTGAGAAAATTTATTACGGTTATAAATGATATTTTTCCAAAAAAAATTGGATTAAAAAATTGGATTTTTTCAAATTAATGTTCATCCGTCGAAATAGTACCTGAATTCAGAGCAAAAACCGTAGAGCTTACTGCATTGTTCAAAATTTCATCGAACCTTTAGCACATAAGATTAAAATGATTAAAAAGGCAAAGTTCTGATCATGAAATTTTGGTAATAAAATAAAATACATGTAAACATACTTTATCTTGTGTTCATCATTAATTAAGCGATCTCTGAATAGGCGTTGACATTCATATAGCACACATTGATTAAGATGCTGATAATCATTTCCTGAAAATATTCTAGCATTCCATTGATATTATAATTGTTGGTAAGCTATTCGCAAAGACTGGTGCCACGAAGAAATCATAGGAAAAAAAGGCATCGGGGAAATTATAAACCAATAAATTTTTTGCGCAATGACTTAACCAAAAGCTTACGTCCTCATTCTCTCTCTCTCCAACATCCCCCTTTTAAATCTCTTTGCTTGTGAGTGGTTTCTTCGTGTAATTTTTTTCTATTTCAATCCATACAGTGACTTTGCTTGCAAATAAATGCGAAGAAAAGTTTCTATGAAAGATAAATTTCATGAACCTCCAATGTCATAACGAGTAATTCCAATTATCCATTTTGTTAAATCTTTAGGTGCAAAAAGATAATGTGGGTTGTCGTATGTTTTAAATGCTGCTTGTAATTCCTCAAAGATTTTCACTATCAACCTGGCAATTTTTTCGATTTCTCTCGATGAAAAGGTTCCTTCCTGTAAATATCGCAAATCCACGCAATAAATGATTAGATAAAAAGATAAAGAAGTATAAAAACGATCTGCGGCATACGCGTAAAAAATATTCCAAGTAAGCCACACATATTACAATAAGATCTTCTTCTAGCGGATAATCAACAGTATAAATCCTCAACAGAGAAGTGAATCTCGGCGATAAAAGATAATGTCCTGGATCGTCAATAACATTCATCGAACAAATTAGCTAAACAAAAATTTCTAGAGGCAATTTTGCGGCAAAAAATATTTGATAAAAATTGTTTAGGATAAATTTTGTTTTATTCGGAATTTATTTTTAATTTTTTTGTAAATTTATATTTATTTATGTTTTATCAAGTTTTTTAGCAAAACCTATTGACGCCAGCAAAAAATACGATTTAACGATGAATTTGTAAATAATCAAATTATTGAAAATTAAATACTTGAATGTTTTCTAAACTAATCCATTCAATATATTCATCGTAATAGCCACGATAAGTTAACATTTGATGAAGAAATGCAATCAGTTCGCAAGTATTCCATTTATCTGGTTTAACTAGGTTCAATCCTTTCAAATATAGCAATAAATTTGCTTTTTCTTTAGGTTTCAATATTCGACCACCTGCTCCGCTTATTTTTACACAATGCTGATCCAAGATTTGCAATAGGTGTTCCGAACTGGAATATTTCAAATTTCTATTTTTTGCAAATTTTTCTTGATCTGATTTTTTTAATTTTATTTAATAAGTAACTAGACAAACTAGATTTGATTATTAAAATTATCCTCAAATATATTTGTTATATTTACAAATATACACTTTGTTTGTGCACTGCAGTGTACAACAACGAACTGGCTATCTGAATCAAGTGAAAAGCAGTATCTCAATAGACATTCTTTTCCACAACCATCTGGACCAATTAATAATATCGGCTGACGATTTCCATTTTTTAACAGCGAAAATATCTGAAAACTTTCATAATCCAATGAAAAATTTTTCATTTTTGATAGTATTTTGTATTAAAGCTGGCAAAAAATTTTATAGCTACAAATCTCTAAGATTTGGTAATCAAAGGAAGAAATAAATTAGAATAAATTAGAATATTTTAAATAAATATTTTATATAATAAATATTTTAGCATTGTTGCGATATTAAGCATTGGGTAAATCAAGAAAGCAGACAATAAATAAATAAATAAAATAGAATATGTAAAAATAAAAAATCCTGTTAAAAAAACAAAATTTTTAGAAAAATAAATGTTACTGAATCTCGATTTGCTTGCGTGAATGCAGTTAGAACCGTGGGTAAATTATCTTCATATTTTGACTGTCCCAGTTTCATATCAATTTTATTATCGTAGCAAGATAAAGAATTCGTTCTATCATCAATATAAATGTTCCATGGGAAGCTTGGATCAGGTAAATTTACACCATCAAATACAACCTTAATCATCATTGATTAATTTAAAAATGTGTTCCAAATCAAAACATGGAAAAGTTTGAAAAGCAATTTAAAATATTTAATATTTAGTTTATATTAAAAATGCTCAATGGAAGACAAAACAGTTAAGAACTGCGTAGACTGCCTTACTTCTTTGCCAAATTTGATTCTTATATCCTGAGTTAAATTTGGTGATAATCCACGATAAAGACTTATAAGAAATTGTTCTCGACTTGTTGCATTGCCTCGTAATTGGCATAACGCATTTTTTATTGTTGCTATTCGTCCTATTTGTATTTGAAACGAATTTTTCAAATAAATCCAATCCAGACACCTAAAAATATTTATTAATTATTGTCTTTTAAAATCACATCTTTTAAAAAATTTTTTAAAAGAATCACAAAGAACAAAAGAATAAGTCGCAAATAAGAAAAACCACCTACCTATGACAATTGTGCTAATTGTATTTAATAAAACAATAAATAATGAATATAAATTTCTAATTAATACTATTAGTGCATTGGTGGCTTAATGGCAAAATGACTGCCACCGAAAATCGGATTCGAACCCCGGAAGTACCACTTTTCGTTTAGCGGCACTGTCACCATGGATTGTTGCCTTAGTTTTGAAGCCAACGCTAAAATTCTATTCTCGATAAAAGTAAACCTGTCCAAAAAATCTGGGTGGTGCTGATGAACCACCCGTACTTCCACCAAGGGATTCTTTGACATATTGTCTAGTCCGAAAAACCAGCCGAACGAGTCTAACCAATTAACCAATAATGGGAGTGTTCTTTAAAAAAAATTGTTAATTCAATCAAACACTCGTTGATGCAGTAAAATTAATAACTAAAAAAGTAACCTATAAAGATAGTTATCGATCCAATACACTAAATCAGGATGAGCATTATGTTCTTCCTCTTTCAACCAGTGCTTTATAACTTCTTTAATATCCACATCTTTTTCACTGAAATCCATTGAAAAAATCTGTTCAATGCGTTAAAAATTTACATTTTTTGCAAATTTTATATAAAACTCCTCAGTTAACAAGTTTAAGCTTCAAGCTTAAAGTGATTTGTTATCAAAAAATTAAAATCAACCTAAGGTATATTATGCCCATACGAGAAACTGTTGCTGGCGATGCATAACTTAAATTATCTGTTTCAAAAATAAAATTGACATTCGAACCGAACTGAATGCGTTCTCCAGATGGCATTGTTAGCTTAAATGAGCGACATTTTCAAAAAGAAATTTTTCTCAATTTTTTTGCAACAGTTTTTTATTCATAAAAATAACGATATTGCGCTTTAATTTTCATACATTCACTGAAAATTCTAGAAATTCCATAAATTTAACATTACCACTTTATTATCATCTAAAACTGAATTCAGTGATTCAATCCATTCTGGATCAATATCTCCATCGCAAACGATCCAGTTATGAACACTCATATCTCCGACAACTGCGAACAAATAAAGATTTTTTCCAAAGATTTAAATCCAAAGGAATTCAAAAAAAGTAAAAACAAAAGGAAAAGGCAGAAAAATCACAAATAGTAACCTCGGCGAGCAGCTATAGTAATCACCCCATCGAACCATTCACGGGTATCAACGTCCAAATGGCCAAGCAACTAAAATATAGTGTAAAAATAGTCGGTTGAACAATTCAAACTAATAATAATTAAAAACAAGACGGATAACAAAATAGTAATTTGCATAACAAAATAGTAATTTACCCTTGTTCTTGGCATCGATTTCGGATTCAGATTAAGAACATTTATTGGCTTTTTAATTTTTGATAATATTTTTAATAATAATTTCCAAATGGTCGATTTGCCAGAACCACTTGGTCCAATTAAAAGAACGCCGATTCTCTGTCGAAGTTGTTCATAAAGTTCAAAAATTTTTCTTTTCTGAAATATTGGGGAAATCAGTGCATGATTTTTGAAATTCCATTAACAAATAAAAATACAAATTTTTTTCCATTTTCCACTTTACGACCACCTATTTGGCTAATTTTTCTTTGATTTTATGTCTCCATATGAGATTATCGGCTCTCTATTAATCTCTGTAATCAACTATATTCACAGATCTGTACATAATTTCTCGAAGCTTCTTCAAGCCACCATATTTTGCTAATTTTCGTAGTAAGTTAAGTTTTTGGTCGTACATTTTAAATTTAAAAAAAAATTGGCATAAGAATAGCAAATTAATTGCAACTCAACACTTTTATTTTTTTCTTAACTTTTCCTATTTCCAACCTTTTTGTTCTTTGCCAAAAGCAAATATTAAAAATGGAAAAAAGGTTAGTTATTGCTGAGGTACTACTTCTATCTCAAAGTGACTCTGCAGCAAAAGGGGCTCATACGGCTTCAGAAAAGAAAAACTGTCAAGTCAAAATAAATTATCAAAATGCTTAAGAAGACGAACAATTATTATCATTCAGCCACAACATGGCAAGGTCTTGGCCACAACCACATGGAACATCAGAACGTTTGTCTACGCCACAATTTCTCTACATAGCGCAAGGATACCGTTAGAAGTTCTACTTTATGCGCAAATGTCTGCTACAAGAATAGAAACTGTACGGGGCTTCAGTAACAACATGGTCGGGATGCACTGAAAGAACTATTATATCAAGGCACCGCTCTTTCATATCGATAATTAACGTCAGATTTCAGTTCAATATAAATTAGAAAGACGAAAATTCTCGTCACTTCTGTATCGAAAATAACAAAATATTTATTTTTGTTAATTCATTACCAGTTATTTTTGGATATGCACTCTTATACTACTTAATCAAGCGAAAGATGAAGAAAAACGCAGCTAAAAATACTTTCTCCCACACTGTGAAACCTTTGTCGTGAAATCATTAAAATAAAAGATCCATCTGTCTGTGCTGCGAATAATCTTGCTAAATGGCTGCACGGACCATGAAACATGGCCAGTAATAGCATAAGATATTAGAAAGTTATCTATTATCGCCTCTCAAATACCAGCTGCATTAGCAATACAGCCATAGAGCGTCGTCTATGTTTGACTAGATCATGTTCTTCGCCTTCTATCTCAGAAATTCACATATATCTGGCTATTAGCTAAACCTCGTGATAGATGCCATTAAAAACGAAAAGAACCAATTAAGATGATAGTGATGCGAGAAATAAACTGGTTGACATGAGACGGAAGAAAAAGTAACTCTTAGATACTTCTGCCACCGAGCAATTCGAGCACCTTACCCTTGTAACCAGCTCGAGCCACTAGAAGAAAAAATTTCAATTTAAAATAATAATTTTGTGATTTTAATATTTTTAGCTAACCTGTGTTTCAGTTATAGTGATATTCATTTCAATGGCGACACTTTGTAATGGTTCAATTAGTTCAATAAACTGAAATTATTATTCAATAACTAATTTCTTAACAAGAAAGAAATGGAACAAAAATTTTATTCAATGGGGTCTATATGGAGGTCGAGTGGTGTGGTTGCTTTGACTTGCGCCGAGCTTCGGTGGTTCAGTTCCCAGATCTTGACAAGAATAAACCTGCCATACTTGACATTAAAAATCCTGATGGTACTGGTGACTCATTTGTACTTTTATCGTCGATAAGCTTCCTGACAAAAATTTCTAACTGCACTAACAACTGGTGATTGCCTAACTCTGTCAGAGATATTGAGTCTTACCATTAACCAAGAAAACTAGAAAAAATTTTCTCTGCATTTTCTTATCTTAATTGCCCGGTGCTAGTGTACTATGGTATTAGAGAAATATACGGTATATTTGTTGGATCTTCCTTTTTTCGTTTCCTCTAACCGTGCATTTCAACATTTCCTTCAATCGTTTCATCGCCAAATTTCTATCGCATTTATGTAAAAATATAATTTCACCGTTTCGCCTCTACCATCGTGTATTTTATTCAAATGTCCTTCTCGCACACAAAATTTTTTAAATTTTCTTTCACTTCGACGTTCGCTTTCGTAGTTAACAATAAGCAACTCTGGCGCGGTGGCGTGGTATTAGACTTATTTTTCCAATTTTATTTAACATTTTTTGATACTTGATTTGCAATATTATCCAAAATATGTATAATGAATTTATTTAAAAAATTCTGCCATAATTATTGCTTTCCAATGCAAAAAAATCGATGTACCTCAGTATAATTTAGTTGAGAATTGCTAAATACATCGTTTATCAATTTTTTGAACCGAATGGAATCTGCGAATGTCAATTTCGACAAAGTATGCAATGTGAGGGCCTAAAAAAATTTTATAATATTCTAGTTCACAGTGATAAATGATAAAATTTGAAATTAAAAAGTAGTAAATAAATAAATGCTGATTACCAATAAATCTATAAATGGCACATTAGATTCACATATATGTTGTTCATTGAAGGTTAGGAGGATTAAACGAGAAATGATTTTTAACGAGAAATATTTGGTTTTATTATTAGAATTTCTAGGATATTACGAGCTATAATTGTAAAACAATGGTCTGAAATTTTGCAAATCTATTTGTAACGCATCAACTAATTACTAATGAAAATGTTCATTTTACTATTTTCATATCATGGCATACCCCTTGATATTTCCTCAAAATTCTCAAAAAACCTTTTTCTTCTAACTCTATCCATATTCATTCTATAACATCATATACCATTTTATTGCAATTTTATAGTTTCTTGCGATCGTGGCAAAAGTTTATTTTGGAGTTTCATGATGCATTAAGGAAGCAAACTGGAGAAGAGAAAGCGGTAAAAAGAAGATTAAAATAATGCTCCTACTAATGGAGGAGCTAATAGTTATTGTTTGGATTATCGTTTTGATCTCAGAATTCAAGCTAACTGAAGGTAAACCAACCATCGAATCCCTGAAATTTACCTGTAATTCTATCGCCAGGTGACTCTCTGGTAAAATAAACTTATAACAAATTCTTATAAAAATTAGATTTTTTAGAAATCGCAGAAGTTAATCAGGAGAAGTTACGGGAATAAGTTAGGAAGTTAGGAAGTTTTTTAGCGATCTGTAGCCAGTTCTTCTGCAAGCAATTTATATGTAAACATTCAAATTGCCTTATATTCGCCTTTTTTCATTTTTTCATTTTTTGGGTGCAAAATACATGCATAATTGCTTCGTTCTTTTCGGAATAAGTCGATAAACAAAAAAATCACTGTGATGCTTTTATCGCTTAACTCATAATGCCGTGGTGTACCGTGTTGGAACATGCCTTTTCATCACCTCTTCAATCGTCATCTTCTCTTATTATTCTACTATCTATGCCTTCACCAATATTCGTCCCTCATTATCGAATAGCTTTAAAAGCTTTTTCCACGTCTTTTCTCCCTATTGTGCTCTCACCATTCATCAAATAAGGAGGAAGAACCATTATTTTTCAGGCTATTTCAGAACAAAACAACACGAAACAGAAATAGAACAGAAATACTTAATTTTTTAATTAATAATAAGTCTGCCTAACCTCAATAATAATTTGATTCTCATCGGTTTTTCGCTCATTGGCCATTATATTCCTGCAACCGCCTAGAACTGTTTTTATTGCTCGTAGTCCCCAATCATAATGTTGTTGGCTACTAAGTAATGATCTACAACAATCTAATGAATAACTTCTATTAATCATTTAATCAAAATAAAAAAGTTTGACGATTATCAATCACTATATTTTTGAATGAGATTTCATAGCACATGCAAAATCGTTGAAAAATCGTTTTGAAAAAATCTAAGCGGACAAATAAGCAAATAAGCAGAAATTTATCAGATATGACAACACGTTCTTTAATATTTATGTTTCCTTTAATATTTTTATTAATAATATTCATTACTTTACAAAACAAACTTGCTCATATCGAAAATTGTAACCAATTTTTTAGCCAGAATTCTTGCTTCTTTAAATCCTTTTGAATATAATAATGTTTCAGCTGAAAATTAACAGTTATAATTGTTATAAAATTATCCTTATTAGTGGAATTCAACTTGAACAGCCTTAAAAAACAGCTCTTCTCCAAATGCTTTATTTAAATGCTAGTGAGCGATTGTCATCTGGGAAATTTCAAGACTTCAAGAGAAGAATGGATAAAGGCCTATTACTAATGTCTAAAGCCACACAGAAGCATGCTAGAGAAGGAAGGGTTGAGAATCACTGACGTGGAGTGAAAACAAAACACAAACCGATCATTTCATTGTCAGGCACTGCCATAACAACAGGTCTAAAGAGTTGCTTTAAATTATTAGGGAGCTTTTTTCGCCCACCATATTCTTTTCCAGCTGGATTCAATGTTATAAATATTGCAGAATTCCGATTCACTTTCATCTAAACTTTTTTTTGCTAAAATATACAGTCAATACTATTGAATTCAAATGAACTCACCAACATCACCAACCTCTCGTTTTTCAATGGTGCAAAATGGATGACTTGATTTTATTGCGTCTTGAATGATTTGTATTTGCATCGAAACAGCTGATAATACTGTCTGGAAATTATCGCATAGGAGGAATTAATGCATTCCTTTATATAATATTTCAATTCTAGTCGAAAAAAATAAGAAAAATTAGCATAAATATTCATTTTTAGCAATTCTAAACAAGGTATTAAACGATGAGATTTTTAAACAAAGCTTGGATATTCCGCACACTTTTTAATGTCATATTAATTATATGAAATAAATATTAAATATTAAATATTTTATTTTTCAATATTTGTCGATTGATTTATCGACTGACCTCATCTAGTCTATTAAATTCATCAAAGCATCCCCATGCACCACTCTCTACTAATCCAATAAATATTCTGCTTATTGCTTGCACGTCGATTCCTTCATCACAATTGAACACTAAAACTTGTCGTCCGAACAAATTTGCAAGTGCCTACAATTCAAAATATTCGTTAACATCATTTTTTAAAATAAATTTTATAATTTGTTAGTCCCAGATTTTTAATTTGTTTAATTTAATTTGTTCGAGCATATGGTATAATATTATAATATTTTGCATTAATAATTTAGAATCTGGGATTAGTGAAATTTGATTTGTGATGAATGGTGACCAAAGTGCCGCCGGAACTCTTCGCTGACATCGAATCTGTTGGAAAATTGCTATTTTATTTTTAATGGGATACAATAATTCGGATGATTAGAATTTAATATATATAATGTTTATGATGTTTTATTAAAATTTTATATGAAATTATCATGTTTGTTTTAAATGTGTTAAACCGAGACTTTTGCTTAAAAATAAGGCCAGAATTCAAACAATTAAGAAATAATTTGTTGAACATTGTCACAAAAATTTTTCGATATTTCATTACTGTAAAACATTTCTATAGAAATGAAAAATTTTTATTTCCTGACCTCATTTTTTTAAAGTTTTCTACTACTAAAACCGTTCTATTAAAACCTTTTTCTACTAAAACCGTTCAGCATATAAATTTATATAACTAAATTTTTTGCAATGTTCTGTTATTGCTTTTATAATAGCATTGTTGAAATTAGTTTTTTATTGGAAATTCCACAATATCTGCTATGCGAAAGTCGGTTTTATTTTTACTTAGGAATCTTTGATGGTGTCGATATAGATTCTTTCGGGGTCGACGGATCTTGAAGGATCGATGAACAAGTAAACGAGTAAGAGAAATATAAATAAAAGAATTAAGAACGAACATAAAAAATACGACATAAAAAATTTTCGGGAATAATATGAAAATTCCAAAATTCCAAAGCGGTGGATGAGGAAAAATATTTCTTTTGTGGGAGATTGATGCAAGAAAATGGTTTGGAGCCCTGCTTTATACCGTCATTCCCACTTATTTTCGATAAATTGTCCGCATAACTTAAATATAACCTTTACAGATTCTGTTTTGCCGGTTCCAGCAGGACCATAAGGATTCCCTCCAAGACCCATGGATACTGCTGAAAGTGATTGGTTCTTACGCAATTAAAGTAGTAATATAGTTTTTTTTAAAGAATATATTTATTTATTTATATATATTTATTTACCTTAAAAATTTCATTTAATGCTGAAATTAATGTTTACCTTGAGTTAATGTTAAGAAACATTTGTCCGTGAGTGGTGTATGTACCAGTTTATTGGCATTGCCCTGAATTATTCACTTCACTATTCACTAGTTTAAGTAAGAATTTTATAAACTTATTTATTATAAGCAGAAATAATGAACACATAAAGCGAATTGATGTTTTGCATTGTTGTTGTACAATCGACGCAATGAAATGTAAATGTTGATGTCTGTAAATGTTTAAAAGTGTTTAACTGAACTTCTTATAATACCTGATATTCATAAGTATATTCGAATTCCGCCTTTACATGTCGGATAACAATATTTTGCGATGATCGATCCAAATAGAAGCGCAACTGCTTTTGCCAAACCCAACTTGTAGCTTTGCTAAACAATTCTAAGTTTTGCTAAAAGCTTTATATTTTTGCCAAATTAATCGTAATCGTTCGATGTTTCAATTTATAAATTTGTCTTTATTGATAAGATAAGGGCGTTTCGTTTCATTTCATTAGCAATTGACATACAGATATAATATAATTCATGATTTACCATGGATGATTATTGATAAGGTCGTCAATGATACTGATTCGATGAATAAGATCAAGTATAAGACATTTCAGTTTTAGATTCAATACTTCATCTTCTACTTGAGTAGCTGTATAATTTTGCAGTTGTTGGCAAAGTTTCTTGCGCAATTCCGTTAAGTATTCTTTTGATTCTATCATTTTTTCGCATTCATTGCAAAATCGAATTTGCTCACTTAAACACAATACCTGAATGGTGAACAGTTAAGCCCACAAAATACTAAAGCAGAAAAAAATGTATTTCGAAATATTTCATTAGACCTGTGATGGATAATTTGCAGGATTTGGACTGCTTTCGTAAACGCATTGATTTATAAGAGCTTTGATCGTTTTTCGCATTATATCCAAAAGTTCTTGTAGCCAAATCTAAAATATTATAAGATAAAATAAAATAATAATAAAATATTTATAATCTAAAGTGTACAAAAATTACAAGTAATTAATAAGTTTCCCATACAGTAATAAATATGGATAAATAATTAAAAATCCAAAATAAAAAAAATGCGAATAGATATGATCAAATCTCAAACACCGATCGGAATACTTATTTGAGTTTATGCAGAGTTTATATAAATATATAAAAATGAATGATCTATGAAATTTATTTAAGATTCTAAAATCTAGGAAAAATCTATTTTTTTATAATTTATAATTTTTGTTTTTTAAAGAGATACTTCCGCTTGTGGCACGATTTGAACTGGTTTCATTAATGCTACATATTCGCCTTGAGCAGATACCATTGCTATTATTAATTTACTATCGTCGTTAAAAGCGACTCTGTGGATTCCCTATAAAAATTCAGATTTAACGGAAACTTGGCGAGGCAAATATAAATTTTTTGTTTTTAAAAAAATAATTCATTAAGAAAATGTCTTGATTGCTTAAAAATCATTTTCTGAATATTCTCATGATGACTCTATCTCCTATAAAATTTATAATTCATATAAAGAACCTGGAATAATTTCTTCAAATGTGCCTGGATGACCGTAATATTTGTTGATTGTGCCAGAATTTCCAATAAATCATCGTCACCAAGAAAATAAAAACGAGGAAAAACTCTTCTTTTTTCCTGAAATTATGGAGCTAAAACAAAATTATCGAAAAGCAAAATTGGACATAGCCAATGTTGCATCTTACGATTCAGTTTGAAATTGCCTGTGACAAACTGTATTTAGCTAATACCTCTAAAAATTGGTTAAGTGCTCGTTGACACCGATTTAATTGGTCGATGCTATGTTCGAGAGTACCTTTTAATGAGTGCCGCGAACATAGGCTCATTATCCGGCTGTCTTGACGGATGTCTAAATGAAATCTTTTTTTAAATCTCATTTTAAAAATCTTCTAAATCATTTGAAAAATGTTAACTTTTATAATGTTAACATGATATTCAAAATATTTTAATATTCAGATCATATTTTTTTTTCGAACGATTCGTTTAATTTCATGAGAAATATGCTGAGCGCCTTTATTGTGGAAAGTTCTTGTGCTTCTCATGATTTGGTCTTGCTTTATAGCATTACTTTCTGAAGTAATGGCACTATGGCATTGGTTATTGATAACGACTGCTTTTACTTTTATTATTTTGTATTATTCGCCTTAATATGTGGCGTCGATAGTGTACTCGGTTAAAGTTTCGTAACGCATACCGTTAAGCACGGATTGAAATTCAACATCAATTCTATTGAAGCGAGATAATTCAGAAGGTAATGCTCCTCTTCCAAATATAGGCTCTAAATAAATCCATTTACGTTGGATTTCATTTAGCCAATGTAAGTACAAATCAATATCGGTTAACCTGCAATTTCAAGCTATTTATATCTTATCACCAATTTATGCATAAGAAATACATCATACATTATACATTATTCATATTCATAAATGCTCATAACAAAAAAATATAATTATTAAACTGACTTCTTTAAATACTGAAAATAATCCATAAAATAATAACCTTGTTTCCCAAATAGCAATTTTGTCGCTAAAAACCGGATAATAGGGTGAATTTTTGAGCGATAGAAAGAGAGCTTGGTTATCTTTAACCTGTAAATTTGGAAAATTTAAGCTACTAGAAAGTGACAAAATTATTTCAAATTTCAATTATTTCAAATTTCAATTATTATTTCAAATCAATTTTTTTTAGAAAATTGGCTATTCTCTTTGCATATTCCAAAATTCTTTTTAAATTCGCGAAATATTAAATAAATTAAAATTAAGAAATAAATTTTGCAAAAAAAATTAAAATTTTTCATTCGTCTGAAAAAATCACCAGATTATTCAACATTTAATTATTACCGAATTCATTAATTCTTTCCAATTTTTTACAATTTTTATCATTGATCCATTCATAAGTTTATAATCAAGCAATGAAAATTCCATCTGTAAAAAATACTCCTAATAATATATAAATGACCATAAGTGACCGAAAAAATAGGAAAAAAATAGGAAAAAATAGGAAAAATAGGAAAATATAAAAAAGGAATTTGCTTATTAACCTTACTCTAATTTCGTTTAGTGGTCAGGAAAAGCTAGGATTAAAGTTTTATTTTGTTAAAAACATTGATCTGGAAAAATACCTGAGCGGCCCAGAGTTCGAGTTCTTGCAGTGCTTCACGAATTGTTACTTCACCTTGCGCTCGCGCATTTAAATCTCTTAATTTTTCAACGTTCGAAATAATTGAATGATGAACTTTAAGAAGATCACCAAAGTGAAGTGATTCAATAGTTGTACCTTTTGGTAAACCTAATATTCGAAACAATTCAATCCAATGTTCATTGCTAAACATCTCACCACGATAATATTTGAATCCTTCACTCATGTCCTAAAACAATTAACTTACAAATCTTTAAAAACTTCTCCAAGAAATTTCTAAAAATTCTGAAGATTTTTAAAAAGAAGAATTGAAAATATATATATACCTTGTATTCTTCTATCTCTCTTATTATTCTAATTGTTATAGGTGACTTTGGCATTATTTTTAGTTTATTAAACCATTCTTGCAAATACTCATCGAAATTATACGTTTTCGATCTGAAAAGTCAGTTTTTTGACTTTTTTTTTGTTGAATACAAAAGGGAATTTAGAAGAATAATAAATCAATTATGCCAATCCATGTCAGGCTATGCATATATCTACGGATAAAAAAACCTGAATAAAATCCATTCTTTACCAGCCATTTCTTCCAGACCACTACTGAATTTCTCATACAAAGACCAATTATTTTCACTATTTCGTATTTCATTATCAATTTCATCGAGAATTGGGAATTCGATTTTTTCAATATTGAAATATTCGCATTCCAAACTTCAATAAAGTAATTATATTTAATTATATTTAATAAAGATGTTGACTTATATAAAATTTTATAAAAAAATAATAAAATAATAAATATATGAAGCGATATAAATTTAAAAAATTTACCGAACTTTTTCACGAATCTTTATTATTTGATCACATTCATTTCGCATTTCTTTTATAATTTCGATTGCTTTCAATAATAATTCCTTAGTATCATTTAATATATCATTTTTTGGTTTCAGTTGATTCCATTTTGCGGAAAATTTATCAATTTGTTCGCTAAAGTCTTTTGTTCGATTAAAAATAGTAATTTTCAAATTTTCGACCTAAAATTACAAAAATTCATGAAGAAAAGAAGAAAAAACTGAATTAATTTATCGTTTTCTACAAAGAATTTTTCAAGAACTATTATCATAATACTAACATAATACTGAGTATTTAGGTGAGAAAGTGATCAGCCTTCATTATTTGTGGTTAAGCTCATTCCGCTGGCTGTTACTATGGTTAAAATTTTTTATGGAGTTGCATGGCGATAGAAGTACAAGCGGCTCAAAAGCACTACTCTGATGTTTAATGACTTCTCCCATATAAGGAAATTTTATCTTTTACGCTGATGTAATATGATTCTCTCTGCTATCGTGCTCTTTCTCTTATTGTTATTGTTAAAGATTTTTATCTTATTATTCGTTTGGATTTTTTATTTAATTATTCCATAACTGAATAGATATGATTTTTTAAATGCAGTCAAAAAGTTGCTTGGATATATGAACCTGTTCTTTAATCATTGACTGATGGCTATTTAGCAACATTTCGAAATTTCCCCATTGTTGCACAATTGTAGTAACCTGTTCAGCGCCACTCCCGCTAACGGAACGCAACAAAATATTTTTTTCATCAATTGCAATGAGCGTTTGTTTCATCTACATGCGTAAAAATTAAAAATAATTCGGAAGTACTTGAGAAATATAGCAAGACTTAAGGTTCAAAAATTCTTACTGCTCAGCCTGTGCCAAGGAAGTTCAAAGATAGGAATTGAAGCAATAAACCTTTAAATAATGAATGAATAAATAATGGGGTAGTTTCTAAGTATTTTTCATAATTATATGGGAAATCTTGTGAATCGAAATTAAACGAGGAAATATGCAGAAAAGCGAACTTCATTATTTGTTTTGGCGAATTGAGTATGCTTATAATTCGCTTCAGCTATTTCGTCAGAAGTCTGTGGTCTCGAACTTAACGTCTTTATGGCATCATTAAGAAATCGACTTATAGCCTCAAATAAGATAATTTTCACCAATAAATCCAAAGCGAAAAAAATTCTTTCGAATGTCTTAGAGATAAATTTCTTTATAGAATCATAATAAACGCTTATTACCTGAGTTTGTGTATTTATTGAGTGGCGAAGTGTCCAAATAAGCGTATCAAATAGACGTTGAAGTAAGTCATCAATAGTTCTTTTAATAGCTGATGTATTCACAACGATGCATTCTAATTTAATCTCACTGGAATGCTTTGTCACAGTTTTATCTTATCTTTTAATCAACAATGGGTTAAAATCGCGCTTTATAAAATTGCAAATAATCAGTGGGAAAACGTTTTAATTTTTGTATATTTTATTTCCGATTAAAATGATAAAAATAAAACTTTATAAAATCTCATAAATCTCATAATGATTGAAAAGTGGCATTCAAATTTTTCGAAAAACATATAACTGAAATATAACTTTGGTAGTTTTTCTGCTTCACGGCTTTTTGCTTTAAGTAATTTTATATGGGTCTCCCAATCAGATGGTTTTTTGAAATTGTCCTCAATTAATTCCTCGAGATCGACTTTACCAAGTAAAACCCATTCCTTTAAAGCATTTTTTTTATTTAAAAGAACTAGATAATTTTACATAAGTTTCCAATTAATTTAAATGAATATATTTAAATATTTCACCATGAATTTTATTTTCTGCATAATGAAAATGTTAGTGGCATTTTTTTTTTACAAATGCTCGACAGAGATTCAATTTAATTTAGTTGTGATTCTTTACTTTATTGTTTTATTCCGATTTTGTTTGTCAGAAATTATAAGATTCGCAGAAAAAATAAAACTATAAAAAATAAATTAACTAATTATATTACTTCATAGTTATCAGTAATCCTCGATAGATTTTGGAAAAGCTTTTCAGTCTTTTCATAAATATTGTGAAATCGATTGGCATTATTTTCGACCAGTGTCGTATATAATTTATTCATCTAGAAATATATTTTTATTAATAACTGTAAATAACATCTTTATCAGCTAGTAGGTCCCAATGATATATCATATCAGTAAGATATCAGCACTAATTCAAATAATAATTCGCTAATAAATTGAAAGTGTTTGCTGGATTAAATCTAAAAATCAAATTTTGTTAATGACTGATTAAATTTAGCCCTAAAATATCTATTTGGTGACAAAATTTGCAAAAGTGAGGTTTATGAAGAATTAAGCTGCGAAGTTTTAAAGTTGGAAACATACTCTCACTTCTAAAATACTTCTAATTAAAATGGTAAGCTTAAAGAAATGCACTCAAATCACTTTAAAAATTTTTTTTCCTAGGTATATAATAGATTGATAACACATAAACAATAATGGTGAAAAATAAGCAGTTAGCGCTTATTATTTGTAGTGAGGCCATTTCTTATGCTGCAATTAAAAACTTTTGCCGACAGAACTACTGATGGGCTGGCAGCTCTTCTCAGTTTTTTTAACGGTAGTCTTACCCTTATTAGTGTTTTCAGGTCAAAATTGAACCAGTGATAACCGATAATAATGATGCAATTATCACAATAATGGTAATATTATAAATGAACATAATCAGTTTTCGAATCATTTGTTTTGATTACCTGATCACTATCTTGAATTCCTCGAAATTTTTGAGGTATTCCCAAAAATTTTTTCATTTCTCTATAATACTTCGCGCGTATTTCTTCCATTGGTGGTCGCAGTTGCAGACACTGATCTCTAAATAAAATATTCTAAATAAATTTACCGGCTATTGTGTCTATTTTCCAGCTGCAAACCATTAATTATTTCTCAAAATCATTTGATATCCTCAGAATCTTTTTATAAGAAAATGATTTATTGTAAAAATTGAAATATAATGATGTTGAAATAATCTCCCTATGATTCTGTAAAATTAATTCTCCCTGCGTGATCTCAATATATCCATATTCTCCATATTTCACTTCCACATTTTACCTCTGTTTTAAATTCTTCCTCTTCCCTTATCCTTTCTACTACCGTAAGTACAAAGCAATATGCCTTACTTTATTTCAATAAATTTTTTTAATATTTTAATGGCATCTTTTTTAAAATTGGTACATTTGGCAATTAACTTTCATCAAAACTTACTTAAACACGAGTTGTGTATCTATCTGAGAAATTTGCATGTGAAAACTTTCGATTCCCCATCGATATTGCAACTGTAGAACCTTAAAGCAATAAAATAGCAATTTGATAGCTTCAAGCTGATCAGCTATCAGAATGTGGTGAAGAAAATAATTAACAGAAAAAATAAAAACACAATTGAAAAATAAAAATATTTTTTAACAAAGATGGATAAAAAACCTTATAAATCTGTATTTCCCAGTGTATAATCCACGTACGCATATGAATTCTATTTCCAATATATTTTTCTTGTTCAACGAATTGTGTTCGGATATCAGTCATGATATCTTTCCATTTATCTATCCCTTTTAATAAATCGTGCTCCATTAGTTGTTTAACTTTGTCTCCAATTTCGCTATGTGCCTTTTGAAGATTTCTGTAAAAATTTTTCACATTACTGGTTTATAAAAAAATCCCTTGAGCTACGCTAATTGAAATAAATTTTTAATAATAAATGTTATTTGAAATGTTTTTTAAAATTAACCTATTACGTAAGACGAGCCGTTCGGCAGCTTGCTGTAATTTCTTTATGAAATTCTCCAATTCTTTTGGATTATCCCAAGTTATTTTATTGCAAATTGTATCGTCTTTTTTATCCATAAAAATAAGTTTTTCAAAAGCTAATGCTTCATTGAGCATCATTGCCTGTTGGCATGGCAACATTTGTAGCTCTATTGTATTATAAAAGTGAGCCACCTTGAATTTTAAAACAATTATTTCAAAAATTACTTTACTTATTACTTATTTTGCAACACACGCATAAGCTCCAAAATTTTTAGTAAAGGAAATACTCGCTCTTTTTGGTAAAATTTGCTGTATTAATAATATGTCTGGGAATTATCATCAAAGATTGAATTGAAGACTGAGTGGGTCGGTTGGGTAGCCAGCACCATCCCGATTTTTTAAAAGAATTTTGACTAAAAATTTGAAGAAATGTTGAAACCTGTTTGAGAACGATCGCGTATTTGTAAAATGTTTCTGCTGTTTTAGCACAATGAATAATTTTTTTTGGAATTGCAAATCCAAAGCTTGCTAATTGTCTAATTTCTTTCAATAGTTTTGGCAAATCGTCATTATAATTTACTACCAATATTCCTTTTTTTTTTTCAATAGTCATTAATCGACCTTTCGTTTCTAATGCAATCGAATTTATATTATCATCAATCTTTTCAATAATATCATGGCACCTATATAAAATCATTATTATTAAAATTATTATTGTTATTATTATTATCACAATAATATGGAATTGTTTATTTATTATTAGTGTTATATGTAATTAGCATTATCTCTTTTAAGAGCTCTAGACATTATCAGACTAGTTCTGCTGGCACTGGACAAATATATCAAGGAGTCGCTCGGCGATAGAAATAAAGGTAAGTCGCCAGCACCATCCGCATTTTTGGATAGGTACTGCTGCGAGGAGACCTCAGTATTTGCGCTCCGAATTAAACAACAACCTATTAAGCCATGTTCTCCTATCCAGTGTTATCAGTTAACAGATAGTCAATAAATTTGACAAAAAATGATTAATTATATTAAATAAAACTGTTGATTTTACCCAACTGATTTTATAAGGTCTTAATGGAGCGGCTATTTCCTGTTTATTTTATAACGATTGTATGAAAAGATTTCGAATCTAGCAATTTCGGTTTGGATTTACTCAAATATTATACAAAAATACTTCTACGAATTCAGCGAATTTTTAAAATAAATAGTTTCTAACAAAAAAAATTGACTTGATGATAAATAATGAAATAAATGAATAAGTTCTTCCTATAAAATGACGATTATTAATCCACAAAATATATTAAAATCCCTTTTCCCTTTTTTAAATAAATAAATTGCTCAAGAAAGTTTTGAAAAAAGTTAATGCAATACCATTCGTCGAAATAATGCGATTCTGAGCTTTTCAGCCCATCTATTGTATTAATTATTCGACGTTTTAATTCAGAATAAATACGAATATCGTCTAAAATTTCACCGCAAATTTTTTTGATAATTTCCATCTATAAATTAGTTGTTTTATCTTATATTACCATAACAGCTTTAATTATTAAATGGTGAAAGTTCAAAGCAAAACAGAAAGCTTCCACTGGAAACGCTTTAGTGCGTTTCTGATATGCATTTTCCTTGTTTTTAATGATATTTATTATATTATGATTTTAAATTTTATTAAAATCCAGGTTATCCTAAATATATGGCAAAGTGCTTTTTGATAACCTGACTAAGCTGATTTCGTATAAACGTTATTTTTGTTGCAATTTCAGTCAAAAAACGGCCAAGTGCCATATTATTTATCGCCGATGTTTTTGATAAATCATATTTTTCTGAACCAATCAGCTCCAATAATTGACTAGCAAAAATTTCGCTGCAATTTCGAACAATTCATGAGAGATTACTTTTATAATGTATAATATAATAAAAAATCTCGCTATTTTTCATCTATCGAAAATTTCGAAATCGAAAATTTTTTGCACAGCCTGAAAAAACTGCAATTGCAGCAGATAATGATATAAAAATAATTCAAGTTCAAAACAAGGTACCGTTCAGAAATTAAGCGTTCTTTAACTGTCGTCAAGTTCAATAAACTTCTGTATTTTATAAGGTTATATAAATTCTGAAAAGTGTTTTTTAAAGATCTTAAATTAATATTAAGTAAAAATAAGTAAAAATTTTTTGAAAAAGACCTTAGTGTTTCATCTTTTGCTTATTACCTATGATCTTTTCAGTAGGTTTATAAGAATAATATAAAGAATAACTAAATTTTTATATGAATTTTCAGCTATCGAAAATGAAAATAAAAAAAACAAACTGTATCGCCGTCAATATTTTCTTTGAGAAATTTCCGAAGCATAGGTAATATTTTCTCAATAATTGGTTTGAAAGAATCTTCAGCAATCTTAATGAATAACATTATTTTGCATTCGATGTTTGGCGACAGTTGCCCGCGTAATTTCTGAGCATTATTTAGTATCTGCCTAATTGAAAAATCTATAGAAAAAAGTAAAAATATTTTAATAAATCGGATATACTTTAATTCTTGATCTCCACTGGGATTCCGTGTTAGGATTGTATACAAGTACTTCGAAGTCTTTCATTGAATTACTTATCGCTTCTTGAACAGCATTTGATGCAAACGAATTATTTGTTAATGCTTCTATTTCAATTATCACTTCTTTCAACATCACCACCTTAACGTTTACTTTTTGATTCATTCATTAAGATCTTATTGAATTAAGATTTTATAAGAAATCTTCAAGTTTGCTGCGGTTTTTGTCAAAATCGAAAATGATCTACATATGATAACCGATTTGTTAATTCATGGAATCCATGTTTTTTAAATAAACAATTCTAATTAGCAAAAATTTGATTAAAATGAACGTTACGTGTTTAACATGATTTCGAAATCCTTTAAAGTCTTCGATCTGAAGTGATTCATCCTTCATATAATCATCTGTTGCAACTTTCCATGGGTCTTCCACGAGGATCATTACGGCAAAAAGCCACTGATCGCAATAAGATAGAGCTAACTGCAATATATTCAGCGAACTTCTTGATTTCCATATAGTTTTGCTATCAATTTTATTGACTATAGATTCCATAATAATATTACCTAAAGAAAATTTGCATTTGTCGCACGTGTTGAAAAAAATTTAAGCAAATCTGCAATTAATTCCTCGGAAAATAGTTTTTTCGATTCTAATTTGAAAAATTTTTTAACGTTGTGATTGAATTTGTTTCATTACGTTTGGCTTGGAATCAAAATAGATCGGGTATGCTAAATCGGACATACATAAAATCAAATGCTTTATATCCAATTTTGAAATTCTTGCCGCTAAGACCTAAAATCAATCATTAAAAATGAAGGTTATGATTCTTCTTCTATCGCCAGACCAGAAAATTTCCAACTGTGCCAATAGCTAAGTCTTACATAATGTCCTAATCAGAAATAGAGAGTATTTAACACTTTTAAGAATACGGTGTGGTGTATCTACAATATTTATTTTTCATTATTTTTATAAAAAATTTTTCAAAAACTTTTAAAAAAAAATCTAATGAAAAGACTGATTGTAATTTTCATCATCCTGAATAGCCTCAACGAACTTTTTCATCCTTCTTAAGATGAATGAGGCAATAAGTGCAGTCACATTATCAAATGTTTGATTATAATGATATGAAGAAATTATGATTGAAGTTAAAAAACAGGTAAAAATAATATCTTATATAAGTTGTTATTTCTTACTTATGATGTATATAAGTTGTTTCATACGAGATTCGGGAAACGGATTCAAACATTTCCACAAATCGTCTATGCAGTCTTCCGCAATGTCTACGAATCTGCCGAATTCAGCTAATGAATATTCATTAATCAGGTTCAAACTTTCAGCTAGAGGTTTCAAGGATCCGCAGTATTCAATTGCATTTTCATCGCCATTTTTCTTCCTTTTTTTCCAATATGTAATTTCTTCATTCAGTGATTGAATTCCTGATTATTAAATATTATTTTAAATCTGCTGATATCTGTTATCTGATATTATTTAAGAAATCTGATATTATTTAAGAAATGTTTTTAAATTCGATACTTAGTGGTGACGAGATTTCTTATTCTATTCATATTTCTGTTTTATAACTTTACCTTTTTATCTTTTGGCAATATAAAAGTATTTATCAAAAATGATAAAATAATACTAATAAAATAATTTATAATTTCAATAAAAATAATTTAAAAATAACTAAAAAAACTACCATCAAATATGGCATTTTTCTTTTGAACTTTGGCTGAAAGACTTTGACTTTTTTCTAGTTCATTAACTAGACCAATTAACTGATTATCAACTTTCTGCTCATCCTTTTTCAACAGTGCTTTAGCGAATACCTTTAAGAACATAGAGAATATAATAATAATAGGATAACAGGATAAAGACAAATAAAACATGGATTTAAAAATCCATATTATTTAAAAAAGGTAAAGTTATATGTTTTTATTATAGTTTATCCCATTCATTATTTGTAGAATCGACACTATGATGATATGCTTCCAATATAAGAATAATTAATAATAATAAATGATAAATTGAGTGGAAGCAAATATCGTAAAATCTGTGCTCACCCTATATGGAAATTTTGCAATGTCTTGATCATCAGTGTTCTTATGCTTCTACTTTATACTCAAATAACCGTGACAAAATTAAGTTCCAAAGTAGAATTACAAATTTCTCGAAAGATAAGATGATCATTATAGGAGATTGGAGTTTGTGTGTAGATCACGGGACTCTTTATAGTAAATATTGCATATTAGTTCCAGCAGTGAGCCAGTGGAGAATGCCTTCTTTGCTTTACTTTGAAGAGTATGGACTTTTTGCCACCAATATATGTTCCCGACATCGAAGAAGACAAATGGAATTCTCTGGGTGAAACCCCAAGACTTCAACCAGGTTAATTGTATCTTAATCAGTCGCCGTTGAAATAATTCCATACTAGATAGTCGTACCTATCGGACGCTGAAATATTTATGGATCAGACTATTTATGGCTCGAGGCAAAATTGGCATAAATAACGTCTCACAATGTCATTCAACTATCTCAAACAAAAAGACTTATAGAAGACTTGAAGGCTTGGAGACTAAATGCATTTTAGACCGAGTTATCGAAATTCACTGATGCAAATTTCAATGGCATCCCTGCCGATGAATACTACTTCTAACTAAAGGCATGTTTCTGAAATTCGGCCAAATCCACACTAGGTTAAATGCTACTCAGAAATATGCGCAACTGCTCAACTGTCCGAAATGGTTGCTAAAGCACTAGAAAATATCAGGAGATCATGGCCACCAGATGTTTAAAAGATATGCAACAACACTAGCAGATAACAGAAACAGATATTGGAGTGATATGGCTCTGAATATGGAGATCGAGAAGATGAAACTATTCCGTCTTCATAAAGCAACGACAACTCGTTCATTGAAATGATCCAAGGCAATAATGATGTGCAATAATAATGTGTTAAAACTATCAAAGGTCACCTTGATGGAAGGAGAATTTTAACTTAACTACAGTGCACCATTTGTCATCCCAGACTGAAACGAGTTTATAAATATGAGGTGCCAAAAGATCAAGGAATAATTTACGTCATTTAGAAGCTTAAGGCCAATAAAGCTAAAAAATGTTGCAGTTTTCAGATTGTAGAGAATGTTACAATTTTCAGATTGAAGTCTTCAAATAACATCCAACGTTTTTCATAATTAACCTTCAACACTCTCTGTTACTGAAGAAGGAATTAATACTAGATGACTGGAGCAAACCAATTCTATTCGTATCCGCCAAGGCTGCGTCCTTTCCCATATGATATTCAGCTATGCCATAGGTTGGATTATGGACCTCTTGCCGTCATTCAAAGGATGAAGAAATCAGTCCAAAGTATGATACCACAGACTATACCCTGACAAATTAGTCATTTTTGCTGGTTATGAAGGAATGGAAGAGATAGTAGACAGACAGTGTAACACAAAAATCTCTGTAAATCTAAAAATCTCTGATGAAAGCATTTTCATTACACATATCAGATGCTGAAAAAATATCTAATTTTCTTAACTGATCAGGACTAGCAGATTTTAAACATGTTCGACCCGCGCTTATACTAAATGACCAATTCACGGCTATTCGCAGCTAGAAGTACGTTCTAGCGGAACCTCTGTAAAACTGCAGTAATATTAGCATAAAAAAGAAAGTTCTTGCATATCTGGCAATGCGCATCATCTTATTGTTGAAACATGGCCGATGAGATTATCATATCTAAAATGCATTTTATTCGCCGAGCAGATAGGTGCATCAAATATCGTCTATAATCAAAATATCGTCAAAACTTTATCTATGCTGGTTAAACCAGGTTCTTTGCAGTAATCGCAGGAAATGACACTTATTTCGCTACTAAATGAACAAACTCTATGGGCCAAAGGCGAGGAGGAACAAGAAGATCTGGAATGACATGGAACAGAAGGATCAGAATATATTTTGAATGGATGATCCAGTGATAGTCGAGTTTAAACGGTGGAAAAAAGAGTGATTTTTTTCAATATCAAGCATGATACCAGCTTGTAAGCGTATTTCTCTTGTAGTTAGCTAACTAGCCTGTTAGAAGAAGTACAAGACAAAAGCAAAAGGCTCGAATTGAACAATCTTTAAAGAAAAAAGAAACTGACCTGTCGTATGGAATTTAGAAAACCTTCTTCACTTGAATCACTTTGTAATGTTATCAATGATATTTCTTTCTTATAATTTTCGATTGTTAATGGAACTGATTTTATTTTATAAAATATTATCCGAAACACATTCGATATGGTAACATTATCATTTATCAATTCATTCGATAATTTTACACTTCCATTCTTCAAATATTCATTTTCAGAAAAAAACCTTTCTATATAACCTTCATTTGAGTTTTTTAAAAATATTTATTTCATATTTTTCAAAATTTCGTTACTTAGTCGTAGATTTTTGCTATTTAAATTATATATAAATTGGTTTCAATTTGTCCGCAGATTTTGCAATTTAGCAAACATTGCAGTTTTACCTACCTAGTATTAAGGCAAATATTTTAATTTTTAAATCGATCTGTTAAAACGTTAAATTAAAGAACATAAAAAATCTGAAAATTTCACAATTGAAAATTTAAAAATAAAAAAAGAGACCGTTTCATTTTTCTCCACAATTAATAATGAAGCATTAGTATCGCAGAACTTTTGAATAGCATTTAAATTTTGCAATTTATTTTCATTAACATTTAATGCAAATAAATGTGATGCAATTCTAAGAATGTAATTTTTCCGAGGATCACCATTGTTTCCTTTATCCACCATTGTTTATTCTTTCGAAAAAAGTATTGCTGACAAAAATGGTACCGAAATAAGCACCTTTCTGTTTTTAAAATTTTTAAAATTAGTACCGTCGAGGACGATCGTCTGCTGTTGTTCTTGAATGAAATAAAAGTAGCGAATCTGCGTTGTATAATTTCGTATATAAAATTTTCAAATAAAAAGTTTCTTTAAAAAAGGTAAATAAGGAATTGAATAGAAAGTGAATGTAAAAATAAATGCAAAATATCAATAATAATAGTGGTATCAATGATAATAGTGATAAGTGACAACAATAATAGCGGTAATAATGATAATGGTAACTATTAACAAACATAGTAATAATATTGGTAATAATAATAAAAAAAGAATAAAAGTAAGAATGAAAGATTTGTAGAGAAAATTTGTATATTTAGGTTGCCATGACACTCCTAGAAATATAAAACGCTGATTCATTTGTTTATTTGAAAAATTTCCCATTATTTATTAACGTTTACACGCATTCTAAATTAAAATATAAATTAGCGAAATTAATATAGAATTATAAATAATTTTTGTAGTAGTTTATATAGAATTATAATGGTTTTGAAAAAATTTTCAAGAAATTACAATAAATGAGAAGGAATAATTTTGGTTCCACAACCCTTGCAAAGATTTCATTTAAAATCTTTTTCCTCTCATCTAATCTAATTATATACATTATATCTATTTAGCTAATTCTACTGGCTATTAAGAAGTGCTTTCAAGTCCTTCGGTCCACTGCCAAATAAATTGAATACTTGGTTCTCCACCGTATAGGCCCATATATCACTGAATGGTCTATGCGTTCTGCTCAATTCGTTTCAATTCAGCCTATTAAGACAATTACCCGTAAGCAGGCAGTTTTAATAGAATATTTGTTTCAGTGGGCCGAGCAAGATGATAATAGGCTTTTATTAATAAATATTAGTAGGGTACAATATTAGCGAAAAAATGGATTAAAACTACAATGCTAAATGGTTAGAATGCAATGAATGCAATGAGAAAATGTTATTTGTGGAAAATTTATTTGAATTATTTTTAATACTATGTTTTGATGACGGAAAAGCCGAAGACCCAAATAATACAGGTCAGATCTAAATCAGGTCCTCCTTAACAATTATTTGAGTTCTAATGAAAAATCCGATCTGAACAATCTCTGACTCTCCTTAGCAATCTGCGAAACCACGCTGCTTTTTTGCAACAATTTGCAATTAATTCTCTATTTATCATAAAAGCCCATTTGCGATCTCTTAAGCCATTCCAATTTTGTTCCCCAATATCATATTTTCCTGGGCACTTTTATAATGACTGCAAAGAGAAACTGACAGAGTGGTTAACGGCGATATACATAGCATATTTAAAGAATTTAATGATTTAGGGAAGAACAATGAGAATTTGTTCTTTAATCTTACGGATTATTTTAATATTTTTCTGGCAAAAAGCTTAATATTTTCTTGATTTACCTTATTCGATATAATGCAAATTTTTTTATTTAATAAAGAATATTTGAAGTTCAATTTATTTTAAATAATTTTTTGTGGTTCTGATTTTTATATGGCATATGTATAGACGGATCATCAATGTATGGACTTAGACTATGAAAAAAGGAGTGAATTACTGTCGACGACAGCTCAGAAACTCTTTTGGCCAAACTCAGTCTAATCAGTAAAGAGTTATTAGAAGAAGAAGAAAGAAGAATTATATGGGTTAATTTGCTGTCGATTCAGAAAATTTCTCTATATTTCCATTAATTAATTGATTAATTTACTAATTTTGCATTAAAATTTTTCTCGTCTGGTTTGGTACAACTGAGACCAATTTAAAAAAGATTAACATTGTTAGAAGTTAGAAGTTATTAGAAGTTTGAAGAAATTATTTGGAATGAAAGTCTATGAAAATGTACAAAAATATAATGTGTTGATATGTGTTAAAATTTATGCTTTTGGCACCTGCCTGATAAGATAGAATTCCTTAAATGATGGCACACATTTGCTTTTTCCTTCTTATTTTTTATATTCTCTTTTTTTGTCATGTTAATTCCTATTTGCATATTCCTTCTCTAGTCCATACTACATTATTGAATACTCACTAGACTAACTAAATTTTCTTCTAATAACTCTCATCATTTCTATTTAGGCTGGTTCTTCCTGTCGTTGAGAGGAGAGATTTGAGGGAGAATTGACCATGTGGTTAGAACAAGATGTTGGACTTATGAAACTGCACTCAATGAGGGTCAAACAGTAGATCCAACTCTTTATTGTCATCAAGATAAAGCAATACAACAATACTAAACAATACTCAATACCGCAATACTCCAAAATAAAACAATACAAACCAATACCAGTCAATACAAAACAAAATTCCTTACAAAACAAAGCTCAAACTAATACAAAACAAACTTCAACTCGCCGAATCTATTTGCCTATATATAATGTTTCGCTTATAGAAAAAACATTTTCAATGGGAACGGCATGCAGAATAATTAACCAATTATGCATAGAAAAACTACAGCTATCTGATTACGGCAATAAAAATGCGAGTATATAGTTAAAATATTTCTCATGCTACGTTAGTGTTTTTTGGTACATAAAAAAGTGGACTAGAATGCGGATTAGAAACTAAATAAAAAACGCATAAAAAAATTAAAAAAATTGTTGAAGGATTTTTTGGTTAGGAAGCTGATTAAGCAAGAATTTTTGAAGAATTTATTTATTATTTTTCTTGTTATTCGCTATTCGCGACACCTCCGACTGGAAGGATAAGATGTCCATTATTCAGTACATAACATATAGTTAAAGATTTTACGGCAAAGGACGCAGCGTTGGCGGATGCCATTTCTAATTTCGAACGAGTTTTTATTTCCATATACACATGCCTGTACCAACGTATGCTGATAAAATGCTTTTATAAGTCGAATGGCCTTCGCAGAAACACCATCGTTTCATCATTTTCCCAAACATTGTTCTATAAACTGAATCGAAGGCAGCTGGAAAGTAGAAGAAATACGTAGCAGTTGCAAGTTGCAATAATTGAAGCGATATTCCGATACCCAACGTGAATATCTGGTGAGTACAACCGCGTCCTGGTCTGAATCCAGTTTAGGGCGCATGCTGCTATTTCGTGCTACCACAAATGTATTCGACAGGAATGAAACAAAAATTTTCCCAGAGATGTGGATTAATTTCTCGACGATTTTCCTAATCTTATTATCAGTGGCAATATAATCGGTAAAGCCTCGCA
>UYYG01000226.1:0-29859 GCA_900625125.1 Dracunculus medinensis | reverse complement strand
GTAGTCAGGATCACCCGACATTTGTGCTTTGTCAGCTTTTTCAGACTGTTGGACAGTTCCGATGCCTAATTAGCGCACTTCCTACTAGTATGCTATATATCGTGGAACTGGCTAACTTTCGGAGAGATTCGTTTAGTTTGGTCCAGTATTCATTTGTCGTTTCAGATTCAGAAAAATCATTGATATTCGTATCATTATGTTGCTTCAATAATTCGGTTTGAAATGCGCTCACTCTCTCCGAATTTTTTAGTTTGAGATAATTGAAGGATCTATGCAGTTTTTTGCGGGTTATCAGTTTTATGCGGATCTTGGCTCGGACCATAACATGGTAAGGTCCATAAACGTTACCAGTTTCGTCGCAATAGGAACGACTATTTAGTACAGAACTCTTCCAATGGCAACTAACAAGGATATAATCAATCAAGTTGAAGTGTCGGTTATTCGAGAATTCCACATGATTAGATATTTTCTACGATGCGAGCAGCAAGTATTAAGAAGAAAAAGTTTTTGCTCTTCGGCATAACGAAGAAGGTGTTCCTCATTGGCGCACAGGTCTCCGATGCCGTATTTGCCAACTATTGAGGTCATCATAGCGGCATTATGATATAAGCGCGCATTCCAGTCTCCCCTCATTATGACCATGTCATGTTTCGGAAGAGACTTTGTTAGCAAAGTCTTCTGTTTATTGCTGGCATCTACCGACAAAGTCTGTGATGACCGAAATATTGCAGAACTTACCCTTAAAAGTACAGGCCATACGGTCGCTTGCCGGTTTCCACTCAGTCAAAGCGGAATGGGCCTTTCAGACATGGCAATCGCTATTTCGTAATGAGTTACCCGGAAGCACCACAGTGATGTAGCTGGTATCTCTGCTCCGATCCAGGATTAGTAGTTAGTTTAGAAGACAGACCTCCGACAAGCAAGCGATTTCGGCACGATGTTGAGAAAGGGTGTGGATAGTGATCGTTTGATTTACAACGTCCATAAGCGTTCTGACGTTCCACGTTGATAGGGCTAATATCTCTCCACACGTGCAGAGTGGCCTTCCCTTGATAGGTGTAGAGAATTGTCCTAGCTTCCGAGAACATTTTGCTTATGAACCTTGGGATCGTTTGGCGCCCGGATTGTATACTTATCGAATGTACCACCGGGCTGAGAGTATCATGCGCGTCGGGAGGCGCGGACGCTGCATCAAGAACATCTGGCCCTTTCACCATACAGTCCCTTGGGGATAGAGTTACAGCAACTAACTGGATTTTCGATGTGACAGGTTTACTCCTATCAAGGACAGACATAATTGCTTTATATTATTTTATAATATTATTATAAATTTTCTATATATGTATATATATATTTATTTATTTCATTTCTTTGTTTTTTTAATTTAGAAAAACAGAAAAAGAAGGAAAAAAACAAACAAAAAAAGATTTAGCTCGTAGTTCGAAGTTTATAGAAAATTAGCGGAATAACAATACAACCTCTCAAGGTCAAACTATATTATTTGGAGCTCAACAAAGTTAACTCATTTTATATCCGTTTGCAACAAAAAATTTATATAACTCAGAACAAAGAAAAAGCAACAAAAGCAAAAAGCTAAATTATAAAGTTGGGAAAAATTGATATATTTCACGAACTTCACGCTAAAAAAAATGTCTTATTAACAGACTTAAAAATAAAATTAATTTTGAAAAATAATAGTTTTGAATGAAAATATGACGTTACTACTTATGAGAAATAAATTTTTGTACGTTTGGTTGGAAATTCGTTAAATATAATCGATTCCTTTTTTCTATCACTCCTTTTTTAAATTCCTTTTTTCCTCAACTATATACTTCATTATCATACAATTTTCAAATCAAATCAAGACTTTTATGTGACACTCAAAATTAATTTTTTAAAATAGAAAATAAATTTTTACATTCTAATTGGAATTTAACGTGATCCCCTTTGTAGCTCCGTGGAATCCCTAGCCATTTCCTGTAACTCTACTTTTTTTTCCTGTGGTCCCCAGAAATGTTCCTCGGCTTCTTGGAGGTCGTGTGGCTAGCATTGAAATTCGGTCGCTACTCACGGCGGAAACAAAACTGCCATCAAAAAATGGAATTTTTAAGAAGAAAACTTCTTAAAATGTAAGTTATTGCTGCGACTTGGTCATCAAATATTTAAGTCAATAAAAAAAATTGTAAGAATTGATAAATTATTTAACTAACTAAATGTGTGCAATCACTTCCAATTTTTTACGGTAGATTGTTAAGATAATAAGTGTAAAAAAGTGGAATACGATGATCAATTTGATGATAGTGAAAAATTAATTTACATTATAAGCCATCAGTTCCTATCAATAGTTGCGCATCAATGACATTTTCTTTTTTTTTTATTTAAGAGTGCATAACGGCTATTATTTTAACTTGATCTCCCTAATAAATGATACGGAAAAATGAGTTTGGTACCATCATGCTCACTTAAATTTCAAATCTAATTACTTATCACTCTTTTCAAAGCAAGCTTTCGCCATAAAATCTTAAAGACAGTAAACCATGTCATGCTTTCTTTAACACTCATTCAGACCTTGTTATAGCACTTCTTATATAAAGTCCAAGAACGTAATTAATTCGAATTATTTCGCACAACATTGCGTTTAAATTAGGTAAGTCTCGAGTTTCTCGACAATTCTTTTTTGTTCAGTAGACAGCTGGTAAAAAAGAAAGTATTTGTGGAGAATGAACCCGATGCCTAATAAAGTTCTTTCTAAATTTTTAGGAATCTGAATTTCAATGAAACAGCTAATAACCTCTCGACTGTCACAAGCAAAAAGTTGATTTCGTTAACTAGTTCTTGGAAGCAACAATTTTAGCATGAATATAAAATCTAACTTACCTTACCAAGAGAAGAAGAAAGACGAAAAATAAAATCGTAGCCAATGAACCATTAATTACTGCGGCAATGACCGACGATTCAATTTCACTTTGACCAGAGCATTCCATGTATATATTATATTTTATATGGAACATATATTATGGAGATTTGATTTAGTCAGATTTATATAGACCTTACTCGGGTACTGAATCTTCTCCTAAGTAACAGCAGTATAGATAAAATCTCGAATAAAATCAAAAAACTTATTATTAATAATATTTAAAAGGTATAGCTTATCATTTTCCCATAATTTTTTTTCATATTTTTTTCAATAGGTGTATTACAAGAGCCAAAAATCCGAGACAAAAATCAACCTATGCAACAAAAGAACGATCAAGCCAGTATAAATCCTTGAAATGTATAATTCGAGATTCAGTTGAACAGATTAATGATAGCCTATAGATTTTATACACGCTGATAAAGAGTGTTAAATGGTGACGGATTATGAATGAAACTGTGCAAAGGAAGGAACACACGCTGAGAAATTCAATGACGACCTCTGTGTGACGAATTTTATTTTTGATTAAACCGACAAGTCGCCAAATTTTCATTTAATGACCCTTAATTAAACTTTTCTAAGTTGTCGTTGAATTAGATAATTAGTCGAAACATTTGAATTTACAACGAATATATTAACTGACAAATAGCTTAAAGACAAACCAATAGTTCAAAAAGCCATTTAAAGTATGAAACGCAACAGAATTATTATTTAGCTCATGGCAGTTTCTTTTTATGAAATCTAGCTTAACTGCATAGGGATTCGATTTGATCTTATTCTTATTTCTTATTCTGCTTTTGCTGCTTTTGCACTATCAATATTTGGTAACTGGTGTGTGTTGATTTTTATTTCCTTTATTTTTTGTTTCAAAGGATTATAACCAGTTAGTTCGTGGCTTTATCCACTAATATAACATTAATACCAAAATGAAATTGATCACTGCTTAGGATTTTATTTAGTAAACTATCACGCAAAATAGCCGGATGGTTGTTGTTGAGGTTATCGATTTAAGAGTCGGGAGCTCGAGTTTACCTCCAATATCCCTATATACCTAGATTAACCCTATCACTAAAAAGGCACTGAGCCTTCGGCAAGCACTGTTGTGGTTATATGAATCTCTAGCAAAAATTTTTCATTGTGCTAACAGCCAATAGGACGAGCTTAGCCAAAAATGGTGATCACTTCCCATTTTATGCATTAGAATTATACAACAGATGGTGTTTTGCTGAAAATAAACTCGAAGATAAAATTTGTTCATTTCACATAATATTCATTCTTCATTAATTTGGTTTTTTAAAACTGAATTTAAGATCGTCAGCGTATTCGATTAAAGTAGAATAGATACACACATACATTATACATCTGCAAGTGAACACCAAGCGATGATTTCTTATGATGATTTATTTTTTGTTCCCCATCGAGGAATAGTGCATGAATTGTAATCATGAATCGATTTTTACGCTTACCTATCAGTCTTCATAGCTCTTAAAAGTTTTCATGCTCAGATATAAATTGATAAAAATGCGGTTTACTTGATTGACGTTTTACTTGAGAGAATTATACTTATCAAGCTTATTGCATTATTAAAACAGTCGATCCTCATTTCACTATAGCGCATTCAACTATTGGAAAATAGAGTGTAGTTAAATTTCAGCTTAGCATTGAAAAATCAATTCAAAAATTGAAAAAGTTTTAGTGGAAGTCGAAATACTATTAAATCCGTAATGGCATTTCATTCAGAGGATTTTTGATAAAAATGAGTTAATTACTTAATTTGAACGAACATTTGATTAATATTTATTGTATGTGAAAGGATGAAAAACTAAGAACTTCGCTAAGAAATATTTTTGACGAAATAGGTTTGGCTATGCAAAGGTTATTAAATCAAAATCTAAATCTAAAAATCTAAACTAATTCGATTATGTGTCAATTTTAAAACAGGTTTAAAAAGGCGAAAACATTGGATTAAAATTCCTTTTCGTATGCTCTTTCTAGGATTGTCGTAATAAGTTGATTTAACAGTTCATTTACATTTAACAAAAATACCCGGGTTAGATGTTGTTTGACAGGAACTTTTTTCTACTATTTGATTTCATTAATAATTTATATCAATCCTTCCACTTTAACAATTTGGTGACGGAAGTTCATTTCCATTCACGGATATCTATTTTGCAAGACAGGAGAGCTGAGTGGTTTTGGCCATTTCCTGCCAAAAATTTTTTATCGTACTAACAGTTAGTGGAATGAGCCTTAGAGAGATGGTGAGTACCAGCCATTTAGCCTTTTTTGTTCACTTTTACTAAGAAAGTCTCCAATAAATAATTACAATAATAAATATTATTATTAATATTATGCCTTAATTTAATATTGCAGAATAGTATGATAAAAATTTTCATTGATCTAACAGTTGAAAATATATCGCATTCCGCCAGTTTCTTACGAAAAATGTTGAACGTAGTCCATTTATAATCAAAATTTTTACTCCGTTGAACAATTTTGTTGAAATGAAAATAAAAACCTGTTGTTTAACAACTAGTTGTAGTGAATTTTGTTGTCTTCTCTGTTCTTTATTCAATAATTTTGATAAAGCTTGGCTAAATCATATATCATAACACTACAGCATTCGCAGTTCTTTGATAAAGAATAGAGAACTTATGGTGATTTCTCAGAGAACAAAGTGCAATGCGCAATGGATGTTGCTTGGATGTTCCAACAATGGGATGGAAATAATGATGGTGAATTGTCAGTGAAAGAAATAGCACCATTGGAAACTGATGTCAATGAAAAGTGCATTAAAGCCTTTATCGACCGTTGTGGTATTCTATTCTTTCAATAATCATTTAAAAAATAGAATAGAATTGAGGATAGAATTGCTCAGTGGGTTGTTGCTCAATTGGGAACTGCGATGCTGCGATTCGGTTCCTCGCAGGAATAAACCTGCACAAAAATCCGGGTGATGCTGGCGATTCACCTGTATTTCTATCGCCAAAGGGACTCCCTGGCATATAACCCAATGCGACAAGACAGTGGAGCGAATTTAACCAGTAATGGTGAGGATTCTTTAAAAAAATGTATATATATATATAATTAAATAATTTTGCATTATAATTTATAATAAAATACCCCAAAGATACCCCAACTTCGCAACCTTTGCTTTTTTACAGATACAGATCCTGGAAACGACGGTATTATAACACTGGATGAATGGTGTGATTGTTTTGCTTGGATTCACGATAGTAGGCATGAACCACCCTGCCATATTGCAAAGCATCGTGATGACCCTCATGTCCCAGGCCAGTTTTACAACAGAATTTTTTAATAAATTTCTTTTAATGCATAGCAGTTCATTATTTGTATGTATAAATAAAAATACTTACAATCGCAGTTTTCCAAAAGATGCCAGCATCAAACAAGAATGAAAAAATTTTATAGTCCTATTACAGCTAATTTTCCAACATTAATTTCAGACAAATTCGAACTCGGGCAATATTTTCTACACCTTTTCCATCTTTCTGCTTTCAATATTTTTGCATTTTGAAGATATAGAGCTATTTGTTTTAGGAGTTTTTCATCCACAGTGTACGCTAGAAGGCTACTACAAATCCGAACAATGTCATAATAATTGGTGTTGGTGCGTCGATAAATATGGTCGAGAATTCGACAATTCAAGGGTCCACGATCAACTGCCTGATTGTGGACAATATGGTGAGAATTAATTTTATAATGTTAATAAAAGTGGCGTTACCAAGATTATTAATTTTTTAGAAAAAAAAGTGCATGAAATAGGTATAGTCCATTGTCTAATAAGGCTCATCATTCCTGGTTCTGGTGCCTCATCTGTTTGCTAGCCCAGATATCATTTTTAATAAAAGGCTTGTTCAAAAGTAAGGGCAAAAAGCCATGCTATTTGACCTCAACCAAATGAACATATCACTCCACCACATTGCTTCGTGTTTAAACTGCCCTTTAATAATACAGCGACAGAAACGAAACTACCCCAATATGTAGCCGATAGATTCTATTTCATTTCATCGATGATGTAGATATAAAATTCATTTCAGCAACTGATATAAGCAGTGATGAAGCAACATTAATTGCCGAACTGTAGCCTTGAAACAACCTCAGTTAGAAAGAAAATCGCGCTAAATTTGGATCTTCAATATTTTTCATAAGAACCTTTCAATATTTTTGAGCATAGTTATAATAATTTTAAGTTACCAACGTTACTTCAATTTTATTCAAGATTAATTGAGTATGAATTACTAAAATAAAAATCGCTTTAAAATTTACTTATATAGTAGCCTTGAAATAGTGTGAAAATGAAATAAAAATTTATGAAATTGTGTAGAGTCATTTCCGAGCAATCAGTAAATTTTTTAAAATAAAAAATATGAAGAACTTGTTCGAGAGCTTATAATTGCTTCTTGCGCGGATTTAAAGACAAAAATATTAGCATAAGCAATTTTATATGAGGAAATTGACAAAAGATGGATCTGATATTTTGTTTATTGTCCTAATTGCATTATACTCCATAAAAAATTATCTTATGCATCATATCAAAATTTTCGTGAGCAATTGCATTTCGAAGAGCTGCTACCACTCGACTAGCTGGTGCACCTGCTACAAATGAAAAAAAAGATGATTTGCACAATATTGTAAAAAATAAAAAGATATGCGAATAGAAGCTCAAAGATTTAGGATAAAATGGAGAATTTAAAAATAGAAGTTACCTCGTAATCGAGCAGCTTTTTCAATAAATTTATTCAAATCACGAAGAGTTTTGAGCAATTCATTATAATTATTGCATCTAATACGATGCCCAGAGATTACTTCTTCCTCTAACATATTTAGGCGAATGTAATATCGTTTCATCATTCCTCTTAATTCCAAAAAAAGTGATAAATATATAGATAAATGTAATGTAGTGATAAAAGTGATAAATATATAATTTTCAAGATATATAATTTATTATATAGCTTATAACTTATTATAATATATTTAATATACTGTAATAAGTAGAATCTGTTGAAATAATTGTTGATTCCATGGTTTCCTGAGGGATTATCAACAACGAAAGTTAGGCGAAATGCCTCAGATATTTTATAACTCAGCGAAAATAAGAAAATTGTTACTTTTGACCAATAATCCGAGCATCTTCTGCACGTACAATCATTTCTTTGATGAAACCAGTTTTTTCTGCCACATCAGCATTTAAACGATCTCGAATTAACTGAGCTTCACGGAACTATAATTAATATCTATTACTGATAAGGTATTATGCAATAAAAAATCAAATATTTCTTGTTTTTTTTCGACTCTTTTCCACTTCTAGAGATATTTTTGCATATTTCGAGCACAAATAATTTACCGTACTTATTGTTGTCAACTCTTTTGCTTTGACAAAATTCTTGAAATCTAATAATCTTTTAGCTGAACCTCAACAAAAACAAACTTTTTCACAAATTTCAAGTATATTTTTCATTTCAAATGGGAAATTGGCCTTAGTAGATAACGCTTCTAAAGAAAAATATTCAGCGATTGATTGAACCACATTGCCAACTAGTTCCATATCATTATTACGAATCACAACCTGGTTGGATTGATCGTTGAGTTTGAATATAAATATGCTAAGTTTTTATTATTTGGTGAACTCGAATGATATTAAACTTTAAAAAAAAAAGAAGTGCAAATTTAACTTTCTTGAATAAGGATTAATTTTTGGATTTTTAAAATTAGTGCAGCATACCTTCCCTGAACAATCCATTGTAATAAAAAGCAATTCTTTTGTTCGTAAACTATAGAATTTTACTGCCAATGCCGAATCAGGATCACTTGTAATTTCATCATGCAAAAGAAAATTTTCGTTAATCCATGAAGCTAACTAAATCAGGTGTTGAAATTTTTTTCATTTGCCAATCTCTTCAAAAATTTTGAAAATCAAAAGAAAAATTACCCTGATAGGTTTTTCATTGATAATAAACTCAGCTATGCCTTCAGGCTCAGGAGCGTCTTCCACACATACAGCAAACATTGCGAATCGGGGTAGAGTCCGAGTTAATTCAAAAATGTGCAGCTGTGTGCTGTAACATATGATCGATGAAAATTGGCACTTTCTTATAAATTATACAAAATATCGAGCAATAGAAGTATAGGTGAGCTGCCAGCGTCATCCGGATTTCAAGTTTACTCCTGCAAGGAGTAGAATCTCAGTATGCGTACTCGATTGAACAGCGACCCACTTTGCCACATCCAATTTATTTTTATTAAATTTATTTTATTCAATTGTTCTACCTAATTTCATAAAAGCTCCATTGTGACTTATGTGGAAGAAATGAAAGTGAGGAATGATTCAAAAGAAAGATATTAATTTGTTGCACAATAGCAAATTTTTTTTGTTAAAGTTTTTCAACTTTGCAGATAGGATGGCTCGTGGGCTGTAACTCAATTTGGAGCGCCGATGCTGAGGTTCCACGCAGGGGTAAACCTGTCCAAAAATCCAGATAATGCTGGCGACTCACCTATATTTCTACCGCCAAGGGATTCCCTGGCATATTTATCTAATGCGACAAGCCAGCGGAACGAGTTTAATCAGTAATGATGAGGACTCTTAAAAAAAAAACCTTTGGAGATAACCAACAAATACTTTCACATGCAAATCAACAGGAATGTCTTTATTTGTTCGAAGCTGTACAAAAACTTTGGATGAAAAATTTGACGTCGGATGCCTGTAATTTCAAGATTTCTGGGATTTTAAGTCATTATGATGGAGAACTACATCTTCAATGCATTACATAACTTGACTGTCTTAAAAAAGAATTACACATTACACATCGATTTGCCTGCGGAAGAAATGTTAATCAAACACTAAAAAACTAAACACTTTGCTGCACAGCACATAAAGTGGCTATTTTCCAGAAAAAGATAAGTTTTCTGAGAATAAAAACAAATAATGATGTATTAATTATAGTAGACTGACACAGTGAAAGATTCGCCACCAAATATACCTTCAGCGAAAATAATAACAGCTCGGACAATCGCTTCATTAGATAAGCTTATTTGCAATTCAACTGATGGTGGAACTAGATCCCAGTTAACTGTAAGGTATGTTTCAAGATGTGTATTGGCCTGAAATAAATATTACCAGCATTAAAGCAGCGAAATCAAAATTGCATTTTGTCAAAAAAAATATATACTGGAATCCTTTTTTCAATTTCCACAGTTGTTTCTTTGCTTTCCAGATCATTTTGATCATTATGGCATTGTTCATAATTACTTAATTCAATCTGCAATAAAATAGTTTTTTAGTTCTTTAATATAAATGTACTCAAAGCGCAATCAGTTAATTTTTGAAGGAACTGTTTGCTGTTCCTACATGTTTATAATATGTTATTGAAGAATTAGCAAACTTAAAACTGATTTATTTGCTCAAATCTAACTGAACACAAAACACGACAATTTAACAAAACAAAGAAGAATGAAAAACTTGTTTTAAGAACAAAACAAGGAAAATAAAAGCTATTATTTACCAATAAACTGTTTTTCTTCAGCCCCAGTTCATGAAGAATAGTTTGGTCAGCTATGACACCAATTTCAGAATCAGCCATTTCAAAAGTACGAACTGAAACGAACTTGATTTGCTATTTTCGAATTAATATAATTAAATAATTAGATAGTCGAGTGGAGTGATATCGTTTCGATCATGGTCAACCATCACTGGTTCTATTCTTACCATTAAAATGTAATATAATATCTTACTTCGTTAGGAGCACCAACTATCGGAACAAATTGCCTAATGGTGTTGCCTTTGGTTTCCATGTTTCTATCTTTGAAAATAAATTTTTTTATAACATTATTTACAATTTATCGAATAAATCTGTTTTATAACTGGCTCATTATTTCCGTTAATTAGCCACTACCCATATATATTTTTCTTATTTTATTTTGTGTACGGTATTTTTCTTTTTGCAAAGAATACTAAGTGCTTTACTAATTTTCATTAATGTTATAATCGCTGTTAAGCACAACATTATTGAAACTCTAAGGCTTATAGGATCATTGTTTTGAAAATAAATATTAAAATTAAAACTGAAATTAGGTGATCATGAGGATCCATGTGTTTTATCTCTAAGAGCCTATATAGCATTTGTCGCATTCTAATCGTAAGCGAAACGAACCAAACCGGTAATAGTGAATAGTGAAAAGGATTAATTTAATTGCATAAAAACAGGGAGAAGATAAATAATAACAAATACTAGCTAAAAAGATAAGATTTTTATAAAACTTATGTTTCCAAATAAATCAAAAACCTATGTAAAAAACCACAAATTATTCATGATTAATGTTTCTTTTCAGCTCTTATCGTATTAGTGAATTAAAAGGCATAAACTTTGTACCGTTTCCATCTTGCATGGCCACTACTAGTTTATTATTGACTGTGTAAATATTAGCGACTTTGCCTTTAAATGACTCTTTCGCCGTGATATCACCATTTTCAACATTGCGAATATCAATCTGTGAATTAAGTGAAATAAGTACCAACATTTTGTGGCGGAAATACAAAAGAAGAGGATCTCGATGTTCATGGATGCTGAAGTATGAAGTTTTGTAAAAATTGACGGAAGTGAGATATCTTCAGATAAATTCATCGCAAAACATTTATTATCTTCAAGGTCTTCTATCTTCAAGGTAATGAACACAAGACTAAATTTTCATTTTAAAAAAGAAGACTATATTCACCTTTCCAAAAACCCATGCACAAACCAGTGATTCAGAATCTGGAAACACTGTGAAAGCCATACACTGATTTTTACTCTTAATGCGCCAGAGGCGAGTTTCCTCTTTATATACTCCAATCGTGCCATTGGCAAGTGCATATGCAAATCGCTCATGTTTTAGGTCTTGAAGATAAATTACTGCATCAGTTTCGTTTAATTCATATAATAGTAAATCACTTTTAAATATCCGAATGTCAAAGTCTTCAGATCCAACAATAAGCTAAATTAAATGAAAAATCAAATAAAGGTGATTAATGTCATTCATTCATGTCATATACTGAAGTATTTAGAAATTATCTTCGAGCCCCAAAGCTCGAATCTTGCTTCCGACAGGAACAAATCTGTTATTTAAAAATCCAGATGATGATGGACACTTGAATGATTAAGTGGAAAAAACTTTTAGTCCAAACAACCAATGAATTGAGCCAAACCACAAATAGGAATCAATTATTGATGCAAGTAAATATAATTATTTCTTACTTACATCAATTATTTAAAAGTTTAGAAGATTATTTAAAAGCACATCAAAACATTCTCATGCTCATGGTCGACAAGTTTCTTTGAAAAAAAGCGAATTTTCAAAATGAAGATCAGGTATCTAGGTCAGATAAATTCAAATATCAAGTACAATTAATCAAGAAATATAGCAATAATATAAATAATATAACATTATTTTAACAAAACAATAATGATATTATTAATAATAAAACAATTTTACCTCATTTATTCCATCATTATCAACATCACAAAAGCATAGTGACAAAACATTGTCACCAGTGACGGTCCAAAAGAGATCATTGCCACCTTTATCTAAGCCCCAGATAGCACAGTTTCCGCCACACATAATTATTGAATCATACAAGCTGAAGGACCCAACCTGCAGTTTAATAAATTTTTTTCTTATTAGTGTGAAGAATTGATAATTGAATTGATGATCAACAAATAATTTTAATAGACAATTATTAATAACGAGAGGCAAGATGACCGACTGCTGGCATGTTGTTTTATGAGAACAAATCTGCCATTAAAAATGAAATCCGAGTGGTGCTGAAGTTCCACTTATATCTCCTTCAAGTGTCACTATTACGAAAAGATTTCATTCAAAACAGAAAGAGTGTCGTTAGAGGAAAAAGTATATGTAAGTAGAAATAAGTAAAGATGAAAATGTTATTTTTAATAAATTAATAAATTTTTAATGAAATTGCTCGAAAAACTTATGAAATATTTAGCATTGAAAAATGAGAACCAATTAATAACTAATTATTGCTTAAAAAAAGCCATCCTTCGAAAAAATTTTCGTTGAAAAACTTCGATTGGTTGATAAAACAAAATACAATGTAACCTTAATGCAATTTATTCCATCTACAATATCACGCTGAAATAAACTAGAATTCCGTTGGAAATCATACGCTAAAATGCAACTTGTAGTTCCGACAATTATAACGTCGTATGAAGTATCAAGGGGAGCGATAACTAAAGCTTGAATCCTATCATTAATATTAAGCGACGTATCAGATTCATGAACCATTATCTGCAATTAATTTCCTTCTTCTAAGTCGTTGAATCTGGACTTCAAGTTAACTGCTATATGTAAGGTGACGGAGTGGTTAGCCACCCAGATTATCATGCTAAGAGGCAAAGATTAGAGTCTTATCACTGATAAAAATAAACCCGCCATTAAATAATCCAGGAAGTGCTGACGGTTCATTCGCATTTTTATAGCAAAGCGATAAAAATTCCCACTTCATGGTGAAAATCCCAGTAGTAAAAACTGGCAAAGCCAACCTAACCAGAAATTGTGAACATAAACCACTCTTCTTTGGGATTACTAAACGTGAAATTAAGCACTTCAAGTTAAACAAACATCGACAAAATTGGAATTGAAACATACCTTATTTGTTGTTGTTGCAAAAATGAATTGAGATTTTGCAGATTCATCAATAATACCACTGTGAGCGCATTTTGCAATAATTTGATGTGACACATCAAAACTATCTAAGGCTTTAAGAATCATTTAACAAATGTTTGAACTGAAAGACTGAAGCATTCAGAAGAAAGAAACTAGAAATTCAAGATTGTCTGCGGTTGCCGAGCAACAAAATATCCAATTCGCATAAATAAAATTGATTCAAATTAGTTTTTGCAAAAAATAATTTTTTCAAGATGCAAAACTTATCATATTTATTTAATTATTGAAAACCAGCTAAGCAGGGCGACAAACGCCATGTGCTTGTATTAATAACAGCAGGTAAAATAACAAATAATAATTAATGACAAAAATTTATAATTTAAAGAAGAAATAAAGAGGAAATTAGTACAATTCAAAGTTTCTGTATTATATATAATCGGATAGTAAAAATTCGAGATTTCACACTACCTGTATGATGTGAACTTTTCAAATAAAGTCATAAATGATATAATCTATTCTTTTTTAAAAAATAGCTAAGGATGAAGCATAAACTACATCATTCGTTAGTTTATTCCAGTAATTAATAGTACGAATAATGAAGTCAAGAGTCCTTAGTTTAGTTTAGGATAGGTTTTTTGTAGATAGGTTTCAGTAATTTTAGCCCATTACTTCTTGGATTCTTGTTGGATTCAAATTTAGCCTAAAATTACAATATTTTGAACAATCTAGTTTAACATGACCATATAGAATCTTATAAATATAAATTAAATTTAATTCGACGAATTGAGAGAGAATCCAGGTTGTATTATTGAAGTTTTCTTTCATAATTAAAATTGCCATTAGGAGAGAGGATAAAATAAAATATTGTATAAAATATTTTTGGAGTTTTTCTTCAATTATTTTACTTGATTTGCGATATCTCGGAGAGTAACAGGTAGTATTATAGTCAAGAAATGGCTTCGTACATTCTGATAAGAAAACCTTCAGTTTGTTTGTAAACGAACGAAAAATAAAACTTAGTATCTTTGAGGATTTCTTTACCATGGTTCTGCAGTAAAGGTCGAAATCGAGATTTTCATCCATGATTATTCCAAGATCGGAAATGTGTGAGACTCTGCTGATTTTACCATTACCATTAATAAAAAGATTAGGAAAATCGAAACCTTTAGAATTAATATGAAGAACGCTACACTTTTAAAAAGAAAAGGTAATTTGCCTGTCATATAAGCCAGTTGCCTTTCATGAGAATAATAAATTTTACAATCATTAGCATAAATGGTAGAATTTAATACCACTTTGGTGATACCATTTATAAAAAAGCAAAGCAATGTCAAAATACCACTATTTTATTGATATTAGAGGAGGATAGCGGAGTGAATGGTGCCCATTGTTTTAAGAGACAAGAGCTCCTCTGCTAAATAAAAAATTCAAATAGTGCTTGCCATCCATTTGCATTTCTATTGTCCTTGGTAAAAATTCCTAATCATACTAGAAGTAAACGGATATATGAGAAATGGACGAAAAATGGTGATCAGTCATTTGTACTTATTTACTTTTGTTCTATTCATATTAAATAATTCAAAGTGTTTAAAAGACAAAAACTGACGAACTTACACTAATTTTCAATGCCCTTTTCTTTGTGTAGACCGATTTTTAAAGTGGAATTTAACATTATTTTGTTTCAAGACATCCATAGCAAATAGATTCCTTTTCTTCATCCAAATTGTACAAATAAAATGCTGCAAAATTTTCTATTGATGATCTTTTCACTTAAAAAAACTGCTAGTGGACAGGATGATCGAAAAATCTGTTTCGGCTGGCGCTGAACATCATGAGTTCAATTCTTGTTTTTTGACTAGAGTAAATCCATCATTAAAAGCGAAATAACGATGGTATTTGTGATCAACCTTTCTCATCCAGTGACTCTTTGTAACTCTAATAGCCAATGGAGAACGGCACTATCATGAAAGACCCTCATAAGAGAACAATACCATTCAAGTATTTACCAATAACCTTCAACCCCCTCCTCCACATCGAACGACCATCAGGCACCATAGCCATCAAGCTATATGACCATATGAGCCAGTATATGAGTACAGTTCAAAAATTAGGAACAACACCATAGGCCCCAAATGCAACTGGTATTGCTCATAGATAAAGCAGTCGCTCAAAACTCAAAGTCTCGGCAGATCAGTCTGTACACAACTTGACTATAGTATAACTCAATACCCTACACATTTTTAGAAACTTGATTGGGGAGAATGAATTGGCGCAGTCGAATACAAGAGTAGATCTCTCGACGACGTTAAGCAACAAAAGGGCTTTATTTTATTCTGAGTTTACATTTCACACATCAATATATATATGGAATTCCGATTAATATTTCAAAATATTTAGTGGGAGTGGCTTACATTTAGTGGTATTCTAATGTTCACACAAAAAAACTGTAAAAAATCTGGTTACAGTATAAATTGTAATAAGATAGGTTATAAGATAAAGCATTTCGCATGTAAATTAGTTTTCTAGCTATAAAGAAAAAAAGATTGGAATTCAGTTGAATCAAGATAATAAAAAAATGCATTAAAAAATCACCTTAGGAATGTGAGATCGGTTATATAACAACATTCAATTCCAACAATTCACACCATTCAATTCCAACAATTTATTTTATTTATTTTTCATTATTTGGTTCGCTATTCGCGACAACACATGGATCTGTGAATGTATGGTGGTTCTGCATGAAATTAACAATATCCTAAATCTTCATCGAGAATTCAATGTAACTGTAGAAAACTTGTAGTCAAATTAAAATAACTTTCACAAGTTGCTATAAAGTGCCGCCTATATCGAGGTGATGCATTATCTGTGCCACCATTCTGCACAGATCTAAACTCTCTCAACCAGATGATTACAAAAATACAGATATAAGCTCATGGGTGGAATTACCATCAGTCACCTTCGTCACATGGATGACATTAAATTAAAAGCGATACTGATAACCTCATTCATTTTACTCGAATCTATAGCGAAAGAATATTAGAATGCCATTCGGACTGGAGAAGTATGACTGAATGGTAACATAAAATGCGATAAAATAGTTAATCGGAGATAGGAATGACATATACAGCATCTACAAGTACCTTAGTTTCTCACAATCACAATGGAACTGCGATGAAGAGGAAAAGAAGTCACCGACATTCAACACCAAAGGATAAATCTTGAAAAATCAACTCAATGAAAATAATAAAACTCACAATATAAACGGGCGCACGGACAATTTTTAGTTAATTAAACTTCAGTTAACTTAACTTCATACATCCATAAGTGTTTATGTCCCACGCACCCTATATCCAAGACTTCAGTACATGCACACTGACGTAGAGCTAGTTGACATTAGTCTGATTTCTTTAAGTGTTTGAGCAGTTTCTTCCGCTCCGTATTTAATATTGTTAATATTAATATTATTGCAGTTTTCAATCAATATTTTAAGAAAATTAAGATCTGATTTTTACTTTTATAACGATTTTATTAATTTAAAATGATGCGATTCAAGCTTAAAAGTTTCAGCCTATCATTAGGATATACCTTTAAAACTACCTTTTGTCGTTAACTCTTTTCTTTTCATGTTTATATTTATATCATCGTTAACAGAAGCGAAAAAACTACTATGGGAAATAGTGGTAATATTTTCTATATAAAAAAAATTTTAAAATTTATTGATTTTGTCTGTGCATTTGCTCTGCTTAAAATTTTTTAGGAGAACAGAAAGTTAAAAGTTAGTGAGATGCAGCGAGGGCAAGCGAATATTTTACTAAAGAAAATTTGAAGGACTCGATAATGAAACTATAAGTTAATAAGTAAAGCAAGTAGCGCTTTCCATTTTTCGCTATATTCCCTCCACCGACTGTTAGTGCTGTCAGGAATTTTTACCAAGCAGTCACTTGGCAATAGAAGAGTACATTGCTAGCAGGCTGGGAGATTTTTTTAATGGCAAGTTTATTCCTACAGAGTTTTTAAAGAAAATATCTCATTTTTTTGCACTCTTTTGCACTCTTGTGTCCAAAAACGACGAAATGAAAAAAATAAAGAAAAGACGAGAAAATAAACGCAATGAAGAATAAAATTATTTATGAAGCAGGCGAACAGACGCAGTTCACACTTCAAATAATTCAGTTTAATCGAATATAACTGAAGATTCTTATTCTAGTTTATCTATATCTAAGAAACTTATCGAAATTTTTTTACTGTTGAGTTGTTTCAAAAGTGTTGACGTTTGGTGATGAAAATGTAATTTGAAATTTACGAAAAAACTGCAAAGACATTACACCATTATTCAGTTAAACGTTAAGCAGATCTGATACGGAATTTTTTTCCAATTGACCAATTGGGATTCAAAGAAAAATCAAAATCAAATTTTAAAAAAACTTTAATATGCACATAATTTTTATAGTTATTTCAATTCCAAGATATAATTCCTTCATTAATTCAATTCTGTCATTTCTTTCCACTTACATGTAAAATTGAGGAAATTATCTAAAATTTTTTTTCAATGGGAAACTGATCCATGCACTTCCATGAGAAAAAAGTGCTCGTATTCACCACCACCACTTTCGTTCTCAAGTGTTTTACGTTCTTTGGCTTTACTTTTAAATCAGTAAATATGCCAAAGCTGAAGTGGTGAGAACTGCTAGAATAAGAAGAAAGAACGTAAAGTTTGATACATCTCCACAAAAGTACCAAGGAAATGAATCTATTAAGTTATTTTTCTTAAAATACGACGAAATGTTTCTATTAGAAAGCAGAAGTACCAACGAAACCTAGCTGAACAATGCTGTTAGTGGTGTTAAATTGAAATTTGATGTTTTCGAAAAAATATGAAAAGATAAGATTAGTTATAATTCCATAAAACTGGAGAAGGGTGAAGGGAGGATAGAGAGCGGCTTGCTTCCTTCTCATTCTGGCTTATTTTAGATATGATCGCTATAAACCAAAACTTGCACTAATTAACCAAGTATTTTCATATTAAACATATCTTCCCTCAACTATGGCAATAATTTCCCTGCAAATATTTGGAATTTATTAATTTAATTTATTTGGTTCCAATTTTATTGATCTTAATATGGCTCCAATATAGACTGGCATAGCTTTATGCTAAATAATAGCAGATATGAAGCAAGTTTTTAAATTCCAGTTTATATGTCGGTAGAAAGTCACGATTCTAACCAGACGTAAAACATTATTAGATTGTGCATTTACCTCTCTTCTTGTATTTCATGCTATTATAATGATGTAAGTGAATTTATGATATAATGCAAAAATAGGTTAGGACTTTTATTGATATTTCGATCAAAAAATGTTCCTAACAGAGTAATATTAAATCTCATGAAAAATATATATTTTTATCAAAAAAAAACAAGTTAAACATATCCCTAAGTCAGTTCACTTTAAAGTCGGTTTGAAAAATTGATCGACAAATATTGTCTAACCGGATTATGATTTCACCACAGTTCTATAAACCACCAGAAATATTTTCGCAAATGTTTCATTCAAAACAAAAAGGCATTAAGTTTGTCCGGCAAAAATAAAATAAAGTTTTTATCCGGCAAAAATAAAATAAAGTTATTATCATAAAAAAATTTTTTTTCAGAGCCAAGAAAATAACTTGCGTTAAAGAAAAATAGTAATATGATCATAAGTAATTTTGAAATTGCCATTTATTATAGCTCTTTAGTATATTGCGAATGATAATATGAATGGCGTGCATGCTTATGAGAATTTTTAGAACAATAATTGCTTTTTGAACAATACTGAATTCGATGTATTAGATATTTGTAGTATTGAATGCAATTTAAAAAGCTTGTAAGCGCTGGATTTGATAAAAGGTCTGCATAAAATTGACAAATCTCAAAAAACAGCATCCCCCAAGATCCTTCAATTATCTCAAACTAAAAGATTCGGGGATAGTGAACGCATTTCGATTTATTGAAGTATCTCAGTGATATAAATATCAATGATTTTTCTCGAACGCCAAATGAATACTTATCCCAACTAAAGGAATATCTCCGAAAGTCATTCAGTTCCACGCTAGGGCATAGAAAGTGGTTGGATATCGAAAGCAACTGCCCAACTGTCTGAAAAAGCACTCATATCAAGTGATACTGACTGCCAGATGCTTCGAAAATTTGCAGCGAAAGCACAACGATGGGACAAAAATCACCTTGAGAAAGGAGATGGCGGCTTGACGGCGGATAATAGGAAACTATTCCGCCTTCTTCATAAAGCAACTCTAACACGATCAGTGAAATGATAAGGGATAGCAATGGTGTGCCTATTATGAATATGAAGGATCTCACCTTATAAGATGGAAGGAATTTTTTGAGGCCAAACTTAATAATGAACGCCATCTGCTGGCTCCGGTATAGCTGAAACGTGCAACCATGCGTTTGCAATTGCGAACCGCCAACAGAAGAAGAAATAATAAGCTCCATTATCCATAAGCTTAAGGCCAATAAGACTCCAAGAGAAGATGGTCTTCCAGCTGATCTCTTCAAATGTTGTCCATTATCCTTCATAGTCTTCAACAAACATACTCTCTGGTATGCAAAAAAGAAATATTACCGAATGAATGGAGCAAAGAAATTCTGCTCCCCATTCTTGAGAAAGGTCATAGGACATAGGCAACAATTATCGAGGAATCAGCTTATTAGACGTCTTAGCGAAAATTTTTGTTTCCTTTTTACTCAATAAACTTATGGAAGTATGAAGATGCAGGATGGGCTTTAATAAAGCTGGATTCAGACTAGGGCGCGGTTGTGCTGACTAGATATTCACGTTAAGAAGGGTGTTGGAACATCGCTTTAAATATTTGCAGCTCACTGTCACGTGTTTCATCGACTGCCTTTGATTCAATTGATAGAGCTGCGCTTTGGAGAATGATGGAACGCAACGGTTGTCCAGAGAAAATCATTCGACTTCTAAAGGCATTTTATGAGCATAGCATGGGGAACTGACAGGCTCCTTCGAAATAAAAACTGCTCTCCATTAAGGCTGCGTCCTTCATCTTATTCAATGTGCAACAGACTGGATTATGGACATCGTTTTTCTGCACTCAAGAGGTATCAAATCAGTCTAGAGTATCGTATTACTTATCTTGAATACGCTGATAATATAGTCCTTTTTGCTGACAATTATGACGAAATACAAATAAAGCTAAACAAGGTATCAGCAACTTCAGTGAGAACTGGACTCACAATCAATGTAAATAAAATAAAAGTCTTTTCGTCTTATCAATTGCCGGTTGAGGAAGTACCCAATTTTAAATACCTTGGAATACTCGGATAACGGCAGCAAGAAATGCTTTCTTCCAGTTGACGAAACCATAATCATAATAAGTGTCAACTATAATTATGGCGTAGTTCATTTTCTAACAACCTTCACCATTATTAGTTTAGCTGGCCCACTGGTCACTAGAGTAAGACATTTCCACGCTGCGCGATCTGATGTCATCGTTTTCCATCGCCTAAGTCCAAATACTGCTGGTCCATTTATCCTTCAAAATTTTTCCTAACCACATCAGTCCAGGTCTTGATTGGATCACCTCGCTTTTGATGCCACCCACCACAGAATTTAGCAAGTAACGAAATATGCGTCAACTCTTGTGGTGAACGACGGGAACGTGCCCTAACCAGCGAAGGCGACATTCTATAATGGTATTATCAATGCCATGAGTGGCGAAAGACAGATAACTTCTTAACATCCTCCACTCTCATAGGCCATATCTCGCAGCCATATAGCAAGATTGAATAAATAGCGGCTACATAGATATGAACCTTCGTTTTTATGGTGATTTCATGATGGCTCCATAAAGGTTTCGTCAGCACATCAGGGTTGTAATATCGTCTTTTGCCTGACCATTCGGTATTAGAGTGGACCCAAGGATTTAAAATCAAATACATCCTCAATCGATAATGAATTTTACTATCTTCTTTTATATAAGACGAAATGACTTTCGTTTTATTTACATTAATCCTGAGTCTGATTTTTGCTGCAGTTGATTAAAGTGTAGTGGAGTAATTCATCTAAATAATATATGGATATCTATTAGATTATTTCAACCATAGGTTCCAATTAGCACGAAACAATTTTCTTCCCAATTTGAACCGGTCAAAGATGCGTCAAAGTAGTTACATTGTCCCTTTTTTTGACAATGTTATAAATGATATTATTTAAAGTTGTATTAAGCTCCAGTATATACGACTATTCTGAGGATTGTAAATCCTGGCATGGTGGATGGAAAATTTATTCCCGTCACGAAATAATCATAACAAACTGGTTTCGAAAAATGTAGATTACTTTTTTCTATGTAAAAATGCTATCATTTCGTATAAATGCAAGAAAGTCTGATCTTCCACCAATTTTAATTAATAATGAAATTCTTAAGCGTATGAAGAAAATTCCAAGTCCTGATATAACTGCGGTTAAAAATTTTGATTTTGATCAACACTATAGGGTAATTGTATAGAAGCCCTTTAAAATAATGAATTTTTTGTTTAATTAAAAATAGAAAGTAAATTTTCCTTATAGGAATACAAAGCATTCGTCAGACTGCAATATAAGCATGTTATTCAGTAAGATAAACTCATTGAAGGTCATAAAGATACTTTGTCTCACCAGTATAACACCCAACCTTAATAGTACCATTAACTACGAGGAGAAATTAAAACTATGGATCTTAAACTCATTAAAAGCATTAAATGAGGAAAGGTCTCAGAAGAAAATTAACTAATATTTGATAATAATATACAATTTTTCGCATGGTTACATTAAACTATTGCGCCAAGTACTACTACTTCTACTATTTCTTAACCTAAATTTATATGCAACTAAATTCAAAACTAACTACTTGAATTTGTAGAATAAGTTTGTAGAATAAGTTACAATAATAATATTAAAGTTGTCATTGTCGTGAGCAGTTATGTCGATCATCTCTCCGTCAATAATTCATTATATCTGCTTAAATTATATTGTGCTTCCCTAAAAAGATAAAAGGGATACATTATTCGCCTTAATATATTAGTCTAATATTCTTCTTAAAAGTATATTGTTTTTATCGTCTTATATCGAGTACTTTACTTATAAGACAAAAGAGATTTTTGTTTGTAACACTTACTCAAATGGCACCGAAAAATATTGCAGCTAATGAGGTGCTTCTGCCAATGATGTCGGCTCCTTAATAACTATCGAAGACTTGAGAACGCAGTTCCATTACTGAGAAATATCAAAGCAACAAGATCTAATTTTGCATTTAACGAGATCTATTGAAATACTTTCTAAGGTCAACGACGAACTTAAGAATGATATCAATAATTTGAAAACCTCGTCTTTGAATAGCAACTTTGTGCTTCCAAATATCTCAACTGAGCAAATATTGCAAACTACTAATGAATATTTCGAAAAAAAGGAAAAAGAACCATGTTTAGTTGGCATAAACATCTCGGAGAAATCTACGGATGATGAGACTGCCACTGCCGATAGGCTTTTAGCATATGGTAGCTGCCCGTGAGATCAAGACTGACTACATTAAAGAAGTTCGTCGACATGTTATGAAGATAAATACGCGGCTATGCCTTTTGAGTTATAAGAATGTGCGCTCGATTGTTCCCCATGGAAGCTTTTTGCAGAAGAATTTAATGAAGAGAGAACTATTCCTAGACAAACAGTTGCGAAAAGAATGTTACTTGCGATATCAGAATCTCATTCTGAAGAAATATGTTGTCAGAAATCTTTAAACAGTGGAACTCAGGCAACCTCGCCAATGGTTTGCAACGACAATTTTTCGATTCCAACTTTCTCTCATCAATCTGGAAGAGCCTAGGACAATTTGCCAAGAAAGGTTAATAAATTAGGAAGTAATTCATCTTTATTTTTATAATTATTTAATGCAAGAAGTTTAAAATATAACTTTATGACTTACAGCTCTTACTAATTGATAACCCAAATGGTACTTTCATATTAATGAAACGTAGTTGGATGATTCTACTATTAATCGGGAACTAAACTTCGACGGCTTTATAGTATCATGCAAGGATAGAACAATAAATAGTTTAAATACTCGTGGAGGTGGGCTTATTACGCTGATTCCTGATTATTATAAATTTATAACTTTTGATGATTTTGTTTATTCCTCTTTTGGATCTCTAATAACTAAAATTTATCTTAATAATAAACATTTTCCTTTTAAATATATACCGCCCACCTGGCTATGGAAGTCACTAAAGATCTTAACAACCTGTTATTTAGATCAAAATTATTTGGTGCCAATTATGTAATTGTAGGCGATCTTAATATGACAAATTTAGATTGAGAAAATAGTTGCTTGAAAATAGCAGCAAATTTGAAGAGGTCTTTCTAAACCTTTGTACTTACATAGGTCTAGAGCAACATGTTAGCCACTAGGTGTAACATTATTTTAGATGTTGTGTTAGCAGCTTCTACTTCTCTTGTTGACAACACTGAAGTTTTGGAACCTTTTAATAACAGATCACAATATCATTCATGCTTCATTAAAATTAGACCGTCATGTACCTCCGTCGAGATATTCTAAAAATTATCATCGCTGTGATTATGAAATCTTCAATAGTATGCTCGCAGAAATAAACTAGGATTTCTTAGAGCAACATATCCCTCTAAGAAAAAAAGCGTTAAGTCGATTCCCATTTTTTTAAAATCTCTTTAAAAAAATGTCAAGAAGCTTTATAATAAATACAAATTAAACAAATTGCCGAATGACTTTTTTGCATATAAAAAATGTTTAAGAAGTATCCGTGGTGCCGTTCAATTACTTTTCAAATAAAGAGGAGCAAATTACTTTTTTCAAATAAAGAGGAGCAAATTTTAAATATTAATAAGAATTCTTTCTGGACCTACATCAAAATAAAATTTTCAAATCCATGTAAACTATTGATTCTACAATCAATATTTTCTACAATAGTGTATTTGTTGAGGATAATACTCATACTTCTTGTTTTAACGTAATTTGCTATACTTCTCTCGGTTAGGTTGAAATGATACTACTGTATGCTTATGATGTTTTAAATAGACTATGTGCAGTTTCACTGAGTCTTCCAATATTTTTAATTTATAAACACATTATGAAATCTGGCCTTAATCCCAAGATTTGGAAGTTGTCTCATATACTTCCCATTCATAAAAAAGGAAGCACCTGTGATCTTTCTAATTATAGACCTATTAGCCTAACATGCGTTGGTACTCGAAAGGTTGATTTGACAAATTGGTTACTTATCTTGATGCCAATAATTTTATATTTCCTTATCAGCATGGCTTTTGTACAAAAAAATCCACTTCTTCATAAAAATATTGGCAAATCTTTCCGATTGGTCTGCATCAATTGACAATGGTAATCAGTAGTGAATCTAGATCTGGCTAAAGCTTTTGATACTGTTTCCCATAGCAAATTATTGATCACTCTTAATAGTTATGGCATTACAGGAGCCCTTTATAACTGGGTGTCAGATTACATAAAAGATCGTCACCAAACTGTACGTGTCAATAGCACTCTCTCTGACACAACACCTGTTAAATCTGGTGTATTCCAAGGTAATTGTATTGCGCCATTGCTTTTTCTATTATATATAAATGATGTAACCAATGTGGTACTAAATTCTACTATTTATCTTTATGCTGATGATTGTAAAATTTATTGTTCTCATGGTAGATCAGATAGCCTATCTCCACTGAAGGAGGACCTTAACAGAACAGCCAGCTGGGTATATGACAGGCAAATTACCCTTTCCTTTCAAAAATATAGCGTTCTTCATATCAGTTCCAAAGGTTCCAATTTTCCTAATCTTATTACAATATAATCAATAGAGTCTCGCATATTTCCGATCTTGATATAATCGTGTATGAAAATCTTGATTTCGACATTCACCGCAGAACCATAGTAAAGAAATCCTCAAAAATACTAAATTTTATTTTTCGTTCGTTTTAAAACAAAGCTGAAGATTTTTTTATCAAAATGTACAAAGCGTTCGTTCGGCCAATTCTTGGCTACAGTGCTACATGTTACTCCAAGAGATATCGTAAATCAAGTAAAATAATTGAAGGTCTCCAAAAATATTTTATACGGCGCCTCTCTTTTAATTGCAATTTTAATAAAAGAAAACTTCTACAATATAACCTGTCAGTTTGTATTAAACAAGATGTAATTTATACTTATAGGATTTTATATGGTTATGCTAAACTAGATTGTACAAAATATAATTTTAGGTTAAATTTAAATCCAGTAAGAACTAATGGGCTAAAATTACTAAAACCTATGTGTAAAATTAAACTAAGGTCTCATGATTTCTTTGTTCGTAATATTAATTACTGGAATAAACTACCGAACGATATAGCTTGTGCGTCACCTCTAGCTATTTTTAAAAAAAGAATAGATAATATCATTTATGATATTATTTAAAAAATTCACGTCATACAGGAAGTGTGATATCCCGATTTTTATCATTCGATTATAATTATTTCGATTTGTACTATATTTTATTATTTTCAATATCCTCTTTATTTCATCTTTAAATTGTTTATTTTATTTTAATATTATTATTTTTTTATTTTTGTCATTAATTCTTATTAATTGTTATTTTAACTGATGTTATTAATACAAGCACATGGTGTTTGTGCCCTGCTTGGCTGGTTTTCAATAAATAAATAAACAAATAAATAATTTCTCCATTCGTGTTATTACTTATTGAATTAATCAAGCTATGGTGGATACTCGGCGGTATCTTTAAAAGATGATTAAAATGTTCTTAATGACGCTGTAATTATTCCAAAATAAGGACTCAACGATGGATTAAAACAATGGCTTTCGATGATGTGAAATAATTGGATATTTTACATTTTTATATTTATATATTTTCTTAATGTTTGTTCCAAGTTGTTCCCAGCAATAGTCGTTTAATCATTCTTCTATCGTTTTTATTATGGCGTTGTAAATTCAAGCGCATGAGTATATTACTGTGCACACTCTCACTCTGTGTTTAACTAAATAAATAAATATCATCAGTTTCGTTCTTGATGTTAATCATTATATATATTAGTTATATTTTGACTGTTGTTGACCTACCAATATTTTACAAATTATAGTATGAAGAAAGAGTCAGAAAAGTCAGGGATCGCATTAAGGGATAACGGGGAGATGGGGTTTAGAAAAAAATTTGGATTCAGAGGATCGAATTAAGCTTAGAAAAATTCAAAAGTTCGGCACCCATAAAGTTTAACCTCTGATATCCTTTACATTCTCGATTTGCTCCGATCCTCCAATCTCAAGAAGTTTCACTTCAAACTTTTTTCAGAAAACCACTGTACCATCTTTCAGTGAATTTTTTGCCTTTTGCTTTATTTTTCTGTTTTCATACGACTTTTTAAATCAAAGAAATTAGCTGTTGATTCATTAATTTAATCAAAAATTATGAAGATATGTAGAACATTTAACGCAAAAGCAAACCCTCTAATCGCAAAGTTCACATCAAAATACAATAAAATATTGAAGATCATGGGGTTTGGTTCAGATTTGCTTATTAGAAGCTTTTCGGTAGTGATTAATCAATTAATCATTTAGAATGAAAATAATGAAAAGAGGAGGTTCAACTAAATATAACAGCGAAGAAAAGTTGGATCATCACTCCAAGTTTCAGTTTCGTCGTCTATTATGCTCGTTTTAATTTAAAATTCCAGTAGTAGTATTGACATTTCTTAGAATTTTCTCCATTTTTAATTTTTTCTTTCTTCAAATAATCGCGAAATTTTTAAATGATTGGCTTATAAAAAAAAGTATAGAAAAAATCATTTGTATATAATGAGAAATAATGGCTCTTGGAACAAAATTTTTTCCGAAAATCGAAGTTGTGCTTTCAATTCATTTTCTTTCACGTTAAAGCTGAAAAAAGTGGCAATTATGCACAATTTTGTTCATTAATTGCGTGAATTAGCTAGGATCAAAAACAAAAAAATAGGGTGCAAAATTGATAAAAAATGGTTGTTTAGACTGCGGTTCGATTCATGCGGCTCAACGGAAATAAACTTATAAACCCATTATTAACAGTATGGACATTCTCACGTTACTAGTCAATGGAGACAAACCAAAAATGTAAGCGTTATATAGGAAAAAGAGAAAGAATGTTTAAAAAACTGGAATTTTTTATTTTATTTTAACCCATAATAATGCCAAAGGATTGAAAAGATTTAGCTTAATTTAATTTTTGAAATTGATTAAAATAGTAAACAAATTGGTTGTTAAAAACCACAAAAATTATTAACTTTTGACTTGGTGAAAATCATTAATGATTAAATGGTTAAATAACTCTGCATAAGAGTATTGTACTAGATAATTGGCATATAGCAGTACTAATAAAAGATAACCTTTATGGGTTAGACCAAGTCACGGTTCGAGCCTCATAAGACTGAAAACTCGCATATCTTCCAATTTTTTCCAAGACCTTTCAACTATCAAAAACTAAAATATTTGGAGACGGTAGCATTTCAAACAGAATATTGAAAAATCTTAGTGATAAATATTAACGACATCTCTAGGGCAGTTGATGAATACTGGTCCCAACCAAATAATGCTTCCGAAAGAGGCTACCTTTACGCTAAGATATGCTAGTAGGAAATGAGCTAGTTGGTTATCGGAAGCAACTGTTCGAAGTGGTTGCCAAAGTGCGATTGTTAAAAGATTCAGGCCATCCGGATGCTTTAAAGAATTATAGCAACAGCAGCATGGCGGAATAGTTATTGGAGATATAACCTTGAGAACGAAATTAGCGATAATAAGGAACTATTATGTCTTTCATAAAGCAACAATAATTCTAGGAACCGTCAGTGAAATGTCACAATTTCTGTTAAGACTGTTTCATAAGGTGGAAGGAATTCTTTGAGGCCAAACTTGGTCACGATGAGCCATCTTTTGCTCCGAACATAGTTGAATAGCCATATGTTCGCAATTGCGCTAACAAAAGAGGAAATAATCCTAGAAGCGTAAATCTAATAAAACTAACGGAGATCTTCTGGCCGAAATCATCAAATGTTATCCATCGTAGGTACCATCTTCAATAAATGTGCTCTCTATTACAAAAGAAAAAAATAATACCAGATGACTGGAGCAATTCTGCTTCCATTTCCTAAGAAGAATGACAAGACAATTATCAAGGAATCGACTATTAAATATCTCCAGGAAAATTTTCGCTTCCCTTTTACTGAATAGATTTATGCAGTAAGATGCGTCTTAACTAAGCTGAATTCAGACCAGAAAGCGATTGTGTGACCAGATATTCAAGCTAAGGGTTTTGGAACATCGCTTCAAATATTAGTAACTTTCTTTTTTATCGATTTTATAGCTGCCTTCGATAATTGATAGAATGACGCTTGAGAAGGTGAAGGAATGTTCCAGAGAAGATTATTTGACTTATAAATGCATTTTACTAGCGTACATCGGCAAGGATTCGGCGTACATGTGGAACTAACAGATTCTTTCTAGTGTAAAGACTGCGTTCCTTCCCTTGCAATGTTCATCTATGCGATAGATTGGATAACAATCATCAGTTATCGACAATCAAGAGGTGTTCAAGTCAGTCCACAGCATAGTGCATAGCTCAGGATCAATGCAAAATAAATCGAAATTCTTTTCATCGAATATTCTTCCTCTTCTAACAGCTAGCACCATTACTAGCTATGCTGGCACCAATGGCTATAAGGGTAAGACGCTTCCAAGCGACGCAGTCTGAAGCCATCGTCGATGAATGAATAGAGTAAAATAAAAATATTATTTTATTGATGATAAAAAATAAATAAATGAATGAATAATAAATATGAATGAATAATATTTAATAAAAATAAAGCCATCGTCGAGTAAATAAAAACCATTCCTTTTTCCACCGTCTAAGTTCATATTTTGCTGCTCCACCTATATGTTTAAAATATTTCCTGTCTATATCAATTCAGGTCTTAATTGGCCTACCTCGCTTTTGAACCCATCACAGAATCACTTCTTCTAGTGTGCGACAAAGAATATGTCCTAACCAGCGAAATCGACGCTCCATGATGGTATGTTAATGCAAATGGTATTTCAATGAAGGTAGATGCAATCATGTGAGTTTTTATCCTCTCCGTGAACCCTAAAATGTACCTTAAACATGAGTGGTCAAAAGCAGATAGCCAGATAATTATTCTCCACTCTCATAGGTCAT